>CM035109.1:61178747-61778747 GCA_020205505.1 Panax japonicus | reverse complement strand
ATATAGATATTTATTATTATTATTATAGTAGTAGTAATTATTATTATTATTACTATTATTTAAATAATAATAATAATAATATTTATTATTATTATTTTTATAATTATTAGTATTATTATTATTGTTATTATAATAATTATTATTATTATTATAGTAGTAGTAGTAGTAATTATTATTATTATTATTATTATTATTATTATTAGTATTATAGTAATAGTAATTATTACTATTATTATTATTATTATTATAGTTGTAGTAATTATTATTATTATTATTATTATTATAGTAGTAGTAATTATTATTATTATTATTATAGTAGTAGTAGTAATTATTATTATTATTATTATAGTAGTAGTAGTAGTAGTAATTTTTATTAATATTTGTTGTTTTTGATAAATTAATTTTTTGATTTTGTAATTGTTTTTTTATCGTTGATATTTTTTATGTATTATATATTTTAAATGTATGCATACTTCAAAAATTATTATAATTTAAAATAAAATATTAAAATATTAATTAATTAAGTAAATGGAGAAAGAAGAGAAGAGAAACCGCAGAGGAGAGAGAGAAAGATGAGAAAGGATAGAGAAAGAAAGGGATGAGAGAATTAGGAATAGAAAGAAAGAGAGAAGGGGGAGGAGTGAGGAGAGAGAAAGGGGGAAGGAGTAGAGGAGAGAGAAAGGAGAAGGAGTAGAGGAGAGAGAAAGATAAAAGGAGAGAGAAAGTGAAGAAGGAGGAAATTTGGGCGGGATTTTGTTTGTGTGAGATGAAATGTGTGCTTTTAGATTAAGTTAAAATGAATCTGAACCGTCCTTGTGCTTTGTCAAATGAAAAATTCAAAATGGATTGTGTTTTATTATATAGATATATATATATATATATATATTGAAAGTTTAATTATAATTTTCAAAGGTAGATAAATAAGTTAATATTAAAGTTGATAAGGAAATCTCCTTATTTACCCTTTCTGATGAAATTACAAGTTTCCTGATCAAAATATACTTATTGGATTGTTCATATTTGATTCACAAAATTTAAAATAAGACTTGATTAAGACTCATTTAACTAAATAAAATTATAGAAGAAAGATTTTTATGATTTTATAGAGCAACCATCCATTCGCTCAATTAGTCAATTGTGGTCATTATGTCAAGCAAATCAATTCAAAAGTAGAATCTACAAAAGATATTATAATTGACCATATTTGTTGATTGTTTCTTTATCCTTCACTTTTCTTTTTCTTTTGCATTTTACTATTTTAGGTACAATAACACTCTATAGTTGTACATATTTGATTATTATTATTATGAGTAGGGTAAGGTAACAGCATATCAAGTCTTAGCACCTGCACCTGCACCTGCACCTGCAAGGTGAAGTATGACTAATGAAGCCTATTATATTATGTTCATGTTTTTTGTATATATACAAAAACAAATCATTTATAAGAAGAGGACATTGGAATCGATAGCTCAGACAATTGTACAATTTTTCTTTTTCAAATTTAATATGATATATATATATAACATGCAAATTGTAAATATTAATTTTATTTATTTAATCAACTGATCTAAATATTTTGTTACTTAAAAAACTATAAAGGATGTGTGTTATTATGATTATTTAAATAGTGTTATTATAAATATATGACCCTTCGGTTGTAATATTTCAGTTTTATATCTTTAACATGCAAATTAAATAAATTTTAAAATGAAGAGAGAATACTAAATAAATAAATTTTATATTAAAAATTAATTAAATAAATAAAAACAATGTTTTTATTTTATGGAGTAGTAGTGATATTTAATCTATACATTCCATTCCACGGATGAATATCCATTCCACGTGACTTAAATACATTTAATTTAATTTATACAAAGCCGCTGTTTGCGCCACTCACATTTTCACTCTCCCACCGTGAATCCGATTCCTCGATTTACTAGCCAAATAAATGAAAATGAGAATTCAGCTCTACTGAGTCAGTCAAAACGAGTCAACTCTTGAGTTAATATATATAGTAAAACAAAAAGCACGGGTTTGTCCCGCCTTTTCTTATACAACTGACCTGTGACTTAATCAAATTTACACAAATTGCCATCTAATTATATCATATCAGTCTTCAAATATGACGTCGTTTGCAATTTCTAACAACGGCAATGAAAACAGATTTTTTTTTAAAACAGATTTTTTTTAAAATAGAACTTTTTTAAAAACAGAATTCTATAAAAATATATTTTTTTAAAATACAGATTTTTTAAAAACAAATTTTTTTAAGAAACAGATTTTTTAAAAACAAATTCTTTAAAAAATAGACTTTTTTTAAAAACAGAATTTTTTCAAAAAACGGAACTTTTTTAAAAAATAGATTTTTTTAAAAAACAATTTTTTTAAAAATTTTGATTTTTAAAAAAAACAGAATTCTACAAAAAACATATTTTTTTTTAAAAACAGATTTTTTTTAGAAAATAGAATTTTTTTTTAAAAACAATTTTTTTAAAAAAAATAAATTTTTCAAAAAAATAGACTTTTTTAAAAACAGATTTTTTTAAAATACATAATTTTAAAAAAATAGAATTTTTAAAAAAACGGAACTTTTTTAAAAAATAGACTTTTTTTAAAAACGGAATTCTATAAAAAATATAATTTTTTAAAAAAATTATATTTTAAAAAATTTATATTTTTTATAGAATTATGTTTTTAAAAAAATCTGTTTTTTTAATAAAAGTTCCGCCTTTTGAAAAAAATTCAATTTTTTAAAAAATTCTGTTTTTTTTAAAAAAAACTGTTTTAAAAAAAATCTGTTTTTTAAAAAATTTTGTATTTTAATTTATTATGTTTTTGTTATCTTTAAAATGTTACTTTTTAAATTTTTAAAATCTTTTTTTGATTTTTTTTTGCCACATAATGACATAAGCAATAAAAATCTGTTTTTTTGCCACGTCAGCAATATTTTAACGTCTGTCAATTTTTTTAACGGAATGACCCAATTTTACTATTTTAATTAGTTTAATAGGGTAATCCAAAAAATTAAAAGTTCAATGGTGTATTAAGTAAAATTTGCCAAGTATAGTGGTGAAAAATATAGTTTTGCCCTTTTTGTAAGACTCCAAATTATTAATAAATGAAATTTAATTTCTTCTATTTATTATTTTGAAATAGTAAGGGTTGATTTGATTAATGTGGTTAGTTATGGGTAAAATCCGTAAATATTTTAAATAAGCAGGTGGTTATAAAATATTCATTGTTGTCGGGGAATATTCGTTTGGTCGTGGAATATTCTTGCTGTCGGGGAATATTCGTACGACGGCGTAGTCTTTTGTGGGGCCCATAACGGAAAGTAATTGGATGAAGAAAACGACAAGTATAAGTTGTTTATAAATAACGGCGCAGTTGTTACCGTTAATACTGTTGGAATACCCGGTGGTTAAAACACAGTAATACGCGTTGTTGCACAGTAGCACACGGTATTGCACCAATTATTGATTCTTACGTAAGAAGGCATTACTCAATAATTGTTACAGTAATTACTGTTCAGTATTTTATTTTATTGATTTAATAATTGATGCGTTGATATTTTATATTACTGTTGTTTCAATAATTATCACTACACAGCATTTTTCATTATCGAAGCAATAATTCATATTATCTGAATAATATTATTAGAAAATTTTATTGACAATGTCTAGAAACTTCTGTCTAAGGAGAGGTTTGATCACCTAATTGCGCGCCAGTAAGGAGAAATTATTATTGAAAAGCCTCCTCTTTCCTGGGAACGGTCTGGTTGTCAGTACTGTGATTCTGTAATATTATTTGTGAATAATTAATTATTAATTTATATGATGAGGAAAAAATATTAATTTTATGTGGATATAAATGGAGAAAATTTTTAAAGTGACAATTGTTAAAAATTGATATTTTATCTTTTCTGATAAAATAATATTTATTATATTATTATAATATAATAATGATGATATTTTTATAATGAATGTGGGATATATGAGTATATGAGGAGGAAGAGTATTTTTATTGCAAAAGTTGTTTAACACATATTTTGTGTGTCGGTGGACCCCATTTCTTGACTGAAATTTAATTATAGCCTGTAAAATCGCCCGTTTGTCGATTTCAGTCATTTTTTGTTTGGAATTTGGAAAAACTTTCTTCTGTAAAGTTGTAAAGAATTGAATTCCCTATAAAAAATTGCGAGATTCGAATTTCCTGATAAAAGACTATTTATTATACATTATTGAAGTTCCGAAATAATTATTTTTTAAAAGTTTTAAATTTGTTTTAAAAGAAAAACGTTTTTTTTGGTTGGTTGGTGGGCACATATGTTGCAAAATATGTTGAAATCAGAATTTCCAAGTTTGCATATGATTTATATAAATTTAATAATATTAATTTATTAAATTTTCTGCTTTGGTTTTCAAAGCATTTTCCTATAAATAGGGTGCTTAGGTTAGAATTGAAAATCACACCAGAAACTAAAGATTTCTCTCTCTTTCTCTCTCTATAATATCGAGCGTATTTATGAGTATTTTAGTACTTTGAGTATTGCTATACGGTGCAAGTTTTTTCAGCACTATATCCAATATTTCAGTTAGAAGTACTATTCTTTCTGAGGTAAGGGATGTTATTTTATTCGAAAATGATATTATTTGTTTAATATCATTATTCCGAAATATTGGTTGGAAATTTTTATCAAATTTAAATCTTTTTCATGTCGCGGTTACTATTCATGAGTTACTATTTATGAGTTACTATTCACGAGTTACTATTTATGAGTTACTATTCACGAGTACTATTCACAAAGCATGATGATTTTTTTGTGAAATTTCTATCTTTTAGTGTCGGAGTTACTATTCACGTATACGACACTATTCATGTATGCGGCACTATTCACGAATACGACACTATTCACAGAAAAATTAAATTTTCTTTTCTGTGTTCAATATTGTCTGTTATGATTCTTATCTTTGATTAGATCTATGTTTTGATCATTCTTGAATTTTACTCCACTCTGGTTATTCATGAAGTATTTTTGAACTTGGATTGTTTAAAGTACGAATCCTTAATATTTGTTCTTTTGTATCACTGGATTCGTTTTCTTTAAAATATTTTTCATCATCCTCAGTCCTAAATGATGATATAATTGAATATCTTTGGCCTGTAGTGCAAAGATGAATGATTTCTGATGAATATCTTTGGCATGTAGTGTAAAGATGAACAGGTGTTTAGATGAACATGACCAACTGATGAATATCTTTGGCCTGTAGTGCAAAGATAAATATTTGATTCCAGATATATGTTGATTGATGTTACAGGGATAAATAATGATGATGGACTGTTAAATTCATAGATATTAGTAGATTTCATCCTCTATGTAACTCTTCTATGAATTATTATTTTCCGCTGCGAATATTGATCTAAAACTTGTTGTTTAGTGTATTCTCTCAGATTTTTCCCTGTTGAAGACTAACGATAATTTATTGTATGTTATCTTAGTCATAATATTCTTTACTGGGCTAGTTGAGCTCACCCTTTTCTTTTTTATTCTATTTTTCTTCTCAGGAGGCGAGAATATAGCGAGTACTAGTCGGGGTATGGAATGAAGATTCTAGAGAGAGTTGTTTAGTAGTCCTCAATATTTTTGTAAAATAATGTATCAGTAAATATGATGAGGATTTATTTGGGTATAGATATTGTCTAGAAGATAATATTTGTATTTAAACTCACAGTTTTACTGTTGTAATAATAAAGTTGTGGTTATTTCTGTACCATATATTGACAACTCAGAATATGTGATGTATACCTATTTTGGGGGCGTCACACTTTTACAACTTTTATTTGGAAATTTAAAGCTACTTTTTTTAAAATTCATATTTTTATAAATAGAATTTAATATTTCACAAAATATCCTATATACACATGGGACTTCTTTTATTTTTATTTATAAAAATATCAATTTCTTTAATATTAATTCGTTATATTTATTAGTGTATACATACTTGACACACTTATGTGTGTGGAATATAATAAAATTTGAAAACTGAAAAATGACGAGAGATATAAATAAATTTGTTTTTTCATCAAAACCTAATTATGTAAATAAGTTATATTTATAAACACACAAAACACTACATAATGTCACTACACAAAAAAATAAAATGCTTCTTAGGCCAAATTTTGTGAGTGACATAACTTTTTAGTTTTTCCTTTAAATTATGATTAATTGATTTTTTTGTCACTGTAATAGGGTTCGATTTTCATTATGATTATCATAATTTTTTTTGTTATAATCGCATAACTATACTCGAAAATAATTATCAAATAGTAATTACTTATTATTTCCGTCCAAAAAATAAACGGAAGTGTTGACTGTACATATCACGTGATTTTGAAATGTTGATGTGTACATATATTGTGAGACCCAAGATTTTATGAATAAAGATTTAATTTTCTCAAAATAATTTTTTTAATATTATGGTGTTTATTTGATGTAATGTTATAGTTGTGGATAATATTTATAAATTTTGCAAAGTAAGCAAGTGGTTGTATAATATTCGATTGGTCGGGGAATATTCTTTTTGTCGGGGAATATCCGTACAACGGTACAATCATTGATGGACCCCGTAACGAAATTATTGTCGGATTGAGAAAACGACAAAAATACTTTATGAAAATAACGGCGGAAGTTTTACTGTTAACTGTTGAAACACCCGTTGTTAAAAGTACAGTAATACGCGTAGTTGCACAGTAGCACACGGTATTGATTATTGATGCTTACGTGAGAAGTCACTCAATTATACTCAATTATTGCTACAGTAATTGTTGCATCATATCTCTCATATTATTGATTCAATTATTGTTATAGTATCATCTGCATAATATGATATATTGTTCAATCGAGTATTCGGGACACTTTTCGTGTCGGAGTTACTATTCACGAGTTACTATTCACGAGTTACTATTCACCCAGTTACTATTCACTCTAGTATTGTGCATTCGGATATTTGGGTACAATATTATTCTATGAGGAGATGTGCTAATTTTTCAGACCGTTAGTTGAAGATATAATAGTAAGTCAATATTGACCGCCAGTGGAGTTATAATAGTAAATCAATATGGATCGCTGGTTTAAAGTTTTAATAGTAAATCAGTATGGACCGTTATTTTAAGTTTTAATAGTAAACCAATATGGATCATCCATTTAATAGTAAATCAATCTGGGCCGTTCATGAATTAGTTACTATTCTTTCCATTTTCCTATAAATAGAAGTTCATTCATTCATTAATTCTTACGAATTCACTGAAACTCTAGAGAGAAAAGTTATAGAGAAACTATAGAAAAGTATTCTGTTACTTCCCTACTCTTATATTCAGTTTTTTTTACGGTAAGGGATGTTATTTGTTGTACTCATGAAGAGAACTTCTGTTATTCAATTATTTATTATTCTGTTGGAATAACCTGTATACGCGGGCTCACCTATATATGGTGACATTCTTCTAATATTTCATTCTTTATTATTCTGTCAGAATATCCTGTCTGTGCGTTTACGCCAGACCTGGTTCCATTATTTATTATTCTGTCGGAATATCATGTCTGTGCGTTTACGTCGGACCTGGTTTTATTATTTATTATTCTGTCGGAATATCTTGTCTGTACATTTACGCCGGACCTGGTTCCATCCTTTATTATTCTGTTAGAATAATCTGCCTGTGCGGTCTATCGTATGCATGATGATTTCTTTTGTTATTCCATTCTTTATTATACTCAATTGGTTAAAACTTTGACTTCTATACCCATGAAATTAGTAGAATATCTTTGATATTTGCGCTTCATCCAGTATCTTTTCATGGAAATATTCTTCTGAGCATTCTTGAATTTTACTCTACAAAGCAGTATCATGTTGACAATTTGGACGTTATCAGTTCCTAGATAAATTAATTCTTGAACTTATTTTATTTAATTCTTAAATCATTGTCATCATCCTCATGTTTATATTTTGTTGAAAGTCATCTATGGCCTGTAGTGCATACATGGACTTGGTATGATTATGACCAGGGATTATTCGCTGTAATCATGACCGTAATGTTACAAATGATGTGATAAAAGTTCTCATTAGCCCGTAGTGCATTGATGGACAGTTGTTGGCATGATCATGACCATTAATGAATACACGACTGTCCTTGGCCCGTAGTGCATGGATAATTTGTGGTCGTGGTACTAAAGAATATCCTTTACCGTAGTGCAGGGGTGATTCGATGATGTGGATTATTTATTAAGCAGAGTCCCAGCGATAAAAGTGATGAAAAACCTTTTAAATCATAGAAGATAGTAGATTTTATTCCCTACTTGACTCTTCTAATGGATTACTTGTTCCGCTGCAGATAAACTTGATAGTTATTATATTTTATCAGTTTAACACTGTTGAAGGCTAACGATAAATTATTCTATATTGTCTTAGTCATAATATTTTTACTAGGCTAGTTGAGCTTACCCTTTCTTTCACTGTTCTCTTCAGGAAATGAGAACGTAGTTGGGACTAGTCGGGGAACAGAGTGATGGTCCTAGATGGTGTATTAGTAGTCCTCACTATTCTGTGAAATAATATGATAATAATTGTAATGATGACTCTTTTTGAGTTTGTATAATCTCTAGTAGACAATATTTGTATTCAAACTCACAGTTTATGTTTTGTCGTATTGTACACGATAGTTATATTATTAAGTTGTATTTGAATTCTGTATCATGTATCTGGCGACTCAAGATGGATGATGTATACCTAATTTTTGGGGCGTCACAGTTGGTATCAAAACTTAGGAATATAATCCCTGGGTAGGATGTGAGAATAGAACTAGGAGGGGATAGACGGGGAATTCCTTCGCTAATATGACCTACCTAAGTTTTTTGGTATTTAATTGGTCGGTCAGAATATAGGGATAATATGTTAAATGTCAATTAACCTTTTGTTTTGTGGCAGTATCTAAAAATAACATCCGAGAATATTGAGAATAGCAATGGAGTACAGGAGACCGTTGATTCTCCACAGATAAATAATCAGGACAATGTACAACAGGATGGCGATAATCCTCCTGTAAACAATAACACTGATCAATTGACTAATGACGGTACGTTTAGGAGCTTTTTATAATTCATGCAACATCAGGCGAAGGCAGCACCTGTTCATAATGAAGGAGGAAACAGTAACAACCCACGGTTGGTCACCGCTAAGCAATTCAAGGAACTAGGACGACCAGAGTTTTTAGGAAAGCCAGAATCACTTAAGGCGAAGACGTGGTTAAAGCAGATCACCAAGATATTTGATGTCTTGGGATGCTCCTTGGAGCAAAAGGTTCTCTTTGCCACATTTATGTTGCGTGAAAAGACAGATCACTGGTGGGAATCTGTAAGACGTACCCAGCCTAACGCACTTAAGATGTATTGGGAGAAGTTCCAAGAGCTGTTCAATGACAAGTACTTTCCCGAAAGAATTCGTCACATGAAGGAGGTGGAATTTATCAAGTTGGAGCAAAACAACATGACCATGTTGTTTTGGTTTCGTACTGCGACACGTTCATATTGTTTTTGCTCTAGCTTGATGAACTCAACCTCCTTCATGTGACGAATACTTTCGTGAAAGTACTTGTCATTGAACAATTCTTGGAACTTCTCCCAAGACATCTTCAGTGCGACAGGCTGAGTACGCTTTACCGATTCTCACCAGTAATCTGCCTCTCCTCGCAACATGAAGGTGGCAAAGGGAACCTTTTGCTCCTCGGAACATCCCAAGACATCAAATATCTTGGTGATCAACTTTATCCACGTCTCTGCCGTAAGTGGTTCTGGCTTTCCCAAAAAATCCGGTGGTCCCAACTCCTTGAACTGCTTGGCGGTGACCAACCATGGGTTTCCATTGTTTCCACTTGCATTTTGAATAGGAACTTCTTTTACCTGATGTTGCATGAATTGCATAAAACATCTGAACATCCCATCGTTCACCATTTCATCGGTGTTATTGTTTACCTGAGGATTATTGTCTTCCTGCTGCACGTTATCCTGGGTATTGATTAAAGGTGTCTCCACTGTCTCATTCACTCCATCGTTAATATTTCCTGATGTCATTCTTAAATACTGCCATAAAACAAGGGTTAATTAATAAATCACATATTATCCCTATACTCTGATCGACCAATTAAATACCAAATAAACTTAGGTAGGTCATACTAGTGAAGGAATTTCCCGTCTCTCCCTCCTAGTTCTTGTCTCACATATTAGCCAGGGTTCATATCCCTAAGATTTGATACCAACTGTGACTCCCCCAAAATAGGTATACATCACCCATTCTGCGTCGTCAAATACATGGTACAAAAACAAATACAACTTCAGTAATATAATTGTCGTGCAGAATACGACAACACCTATACTCTAAGTTTGAATACAAATATTGTATACTAGAGAGTATACAAATTCAAAAGAAGTCCTCATTACAATTATTGATACGCTATTTCACAGAATAGTGAGGACTACTAATGCAACCATCTG
This sequence comes from Panax japonicus, assembly GCA_020205505.1. Lineage (NCBI taxonomy): Eukaryota > Viridiplantae > Streptophyta > Magnoliopsida > Apiales > Araliaceae > Panax > Panax japonicus. The sequence continues at coordinate 61,768,207 of CM035109.1, read as the reverse complement.
GACCGTCAATCCATTCCCCGACTAGTCCCAGCTATATTCTCATTTCCTGAAGAGAACAGTGAAAGAAAGGGTGAGGTCAACTAGCCAGTAAGAAAATATTATGACTAAGATAATATACAACAAATTATCATTAGTCTTCAACAGGGAAAAATCTGATAAAATATAATAGACAACAAGTTTTAGATCAACAACTGCAGCGGAATAAGCAATCCATTTGAAGAGAAAAGTAGAGAAAGAATTCTACTATCTTCTAAGATTTAAAAGTTCATCATCAATATTTTATCCCTGTAAAATCAATCAATATACATCTTGAATCAAATATTCAACTTTGCACTACAGGCCAAAGATATTCATCTGTATCACCAGTTGGTCATGTTCATCTCAACACCTGTTCATCTTTGCACTACGGGCCAAAGATATTCATTAGGTAATCATTCATCTTTGCACTACAGGCCAAAGATATTCATCAGTTAATCATTCATCTTTGAACTACATGCCAAAGATATTCAGTAATATCATCATTTAGGACTGAGGATGATGAAAAATATTTTAAAGAAAACGAATCCAGTGAGACAGAAGGACAAATATTATGGATTCGTATAACAGTTTATCCAAGATCAATAATACTCCATAATAGCAGAATTCAAAAATAAAGACCAAAACATGGATACAATCAAAGATAGTAACCATAATAGACAACTTGGACAAAAAGAAGAAAATTTTATTTTTCGGTGAATAGTGACGTATACGTGAATAGTGCCGTATACGTGAATAGTAACTCCGACACCAAAAAGATAGAAATTTCACAAGAAAAAAAAAATCATCATGCTTCGTGAATAGTACTCATGAATAGTAACCCCGACATGAAAAGTTCTAAATTTAATAAAAAGTTCCAACCAATATTTTGGCATAATGATATTGAAAAAATAATATAACTTACGAAAAAAATAACATCCCTTACCTCAAAAAGATAATACTTCTGGCTGGAATACTGGATATAGTGCTGAAGGAACTTGTACCGTATAGCAACACTCAAAGTATCAAAATACTCACAAGAATACGCTCGATAATATAGAGAGAGAAAGAGAGAAAACTTATAAATTTTGGTTTGATTTTCAATTCTAACTAAACACCCTATTTATAGGAAAATGCTTAGAACGTCATAGAAGACTAACCTGCTACCTGATGGCTTTACTTGTTACTATTGCCACCCACCACATTTGAAATTCAATTGAGCACATTTTTCACCAACAAATTTTAAAATTTTCCAAAATGTTTTATCATTTAAACAATAATCAGAAATTTTAATATATCATAGAAAATAGCCCGTTTATCAGAAAAATACGAATTTTATGTCCATTCCACACGAAATCGAATTCTCTACAACTTTGTAGCTTTGAGTTTTTCCAAATTCCAAACAGAAAAATACCCAAAATCCACAAACGGATGATTTTTAAATACTTCCTGTGACGCCCCCAAAATAGGTATACATCACCCATTCAGAGTTGCCAAATACATGGTACAGAAATAACTACAACTTTATTAATACCACATAAAAACTGTGAGTTTAAATATAAATATTGTCATCTAGATAATATCCACACTCAAATAAGTCATCATTACAATTATTAATACACTATTTTACAGAATAATTAGGACTACTAGAACAATTTCTAGAACCATCATTCCACACCCTGACTAGTACTCGCAATATTCTCGCCTCCTGAGAAGAAAAATGGAACAATAAGGAAAAGGGTGAGCTCAACTAGCCCAGTAAAGAACATTATGACTAAGATAATATAGAACAAATTATCGTTAGTCCTCGATAGGGAAAAATCTAATAGAATACAATAGACAACCAGTTTTAAATCAATCTTCGCAGCGGAAATAATAATTCATTAGAAGAGTTAAGTAGAGAATGCAAACTATTATCTTATATATATGAATTTAAAAGTTCATCGTCGATATTTTATCCCTGTAACATCAATCAATATATATATGGAATCAAATATTCATCTTTGCACTACAGGCCAAAGATATTCATCAGTTGGTCATGTTCATCTAAACACCTGTTCATCTTTGCATTACGGGCCAAAGATATTAATCAGTCGGTCATGTTCTTCTCAACACCTGTTCATCTTTGCACTACGGGCCAAAGATATTCATCAAGAAATCATTCATCTTTGCACTACAGGCCAAAGATATTCAGTAATATCATCATTTAGGATTGAGGATGATGAAAAATATTTTAAAGAAATCGAATCCAGTGAAACAAAAGAATAAGTATTAAGGATTCGTACTTTAAATAATCTAAGTTCAAAAATACTTCATAAATAACCAGATTGGAGTAAAATTCAAGAATAATGATCAAAACATTGATCCAATCAAAGATAGGAATCATAACAGATAATTTTGGACACATAAAAGAAAATTTAATTTTTCTGTGAATAGTGTCGTATACGTGAATAGTGCCGTATACGTGAATAGTAACTCCAACCTCAAAAGATGGAAATTTTATAAAAAAAATATCATGCTTCGTGAATAGTACTCATGAATAGTAACTCATGAATAGTAACCCCGACATGAAAAAGTTTCAAATTTGATAAAATTTTCCAACCAATATTTCGGTATAATGATATTGAAGAAATAATATCATTTTCGAATAAAATAACATCCCTTACCTCAGAAAAAATAGTACTTCTGACGGGAATACTAGATATAGTGCTGAAAGAACTTGCACCGTATAGCAATACTCAAAGTACTAAAATACTCACAATAATACGCTCAATATATCGAGAGAGAAAGAGAGAGAAATCTTTAGTTTCTGGTGTGATTTTCAATTCTAACCTAAGTACCCTATTTATAAGAAAATGCTTAGAACACCAAAGTAAAAAAATTAATAAATTAATATTATTAATTTTCCAAATCATCAGACGCACTCCACCAGCTGAAATCAGCCACTAACACATGAATAACATGTTTTAAATATTTTTGGTAACAAAAATACTCCTCCTCATATACTCATATATCCCACATTCATTATAAAAATATCACCATTATTATATTATAATAATATAATAAAATATTATTTTATCAGAAAAGATAAAATATCAATTTTTAACAATTGTCACTTTAAAAAAAATTCCATTTATATCCACATAAAATTAATATTTTTCTCATCATATAAATTAATAATTAATTATTCACAAATAATATTACAGAATCACAGTACTGGCAACCAGTCCGTTCCCAGGAATGAAGGGGATTTTCAATAAGAATTTCTCCTTACTGGCACGCAATTAGGTGACCAAACCTCTCCTTAGACAGAACTTTATAGACATTGCCAATAATGTTTTCTAATAATATTATTCAGATAATATGAATTATTGCTTCGATAATGGAAAATACTGTGTAATGACTATTATTGAAACAACAGTAATATAAAAAAATCAACGCAGCAATTATTGAATTAATAAAATAAAATACTGAACAATAATTACTGTAACAATTATTGAGTAGTGCCTTCTTACATAAGAATCAATAATTGGTGCAATATCGTGTGCTACTGTGCAACAACACGTATTACTGTGTTTTAACCACCGGGTATTCCAACAGTATTAACGGTAACAACTACGTCGTTATTTATAAACAACTTATACTTGTCGTTTTCTTCATCCAATCGTTTTCCGTTATGGGGCCCACAAAAGACTACGCCGTCGTACGAATATTCCACGATCAAATGAATATTCCCCGACAACAATGAATATTTTATAACCACCTGCTTATTTAAAATATTTGCGCATTTTACCCATAACTAACCACATTAATCAAATCAACCCTTACTATTTCAAAATAATAAATAGAGGAAATTAAATTTCATTTATTAATAATTTGGGGTCTTACACTTCCAATCCGATAAAATACCGATAAAACATATTAGCATTAATTCCTTCATTAATAACTACATAAATAAATCCATCATTTATATCCACATAAAATAAATATTTTCTTATTATATGAATCAATAATTAATTATTCACAAATAATATTACAGAATCACATTTATGACAATCAGGCTGTTCCAAGGAAAGATGGGGCTTTCCGATAAGGATTTCTCCTTACTAGCGCGCAATTAGGTGACCAAACCTCTCCTTGACAGAACTTTCTAGACATTGCCAATAATGCTATATAATAATATTATTCAAATAATATGAATTATTAATCTGATAATTGAAATACTGTGCAGTGACAATTATTGAACAACAATAATATAAAATATCAACGCAGCAATTATCGAATCAATAAAATAAAATATTGAACAGTAACTACTGTGACAATTATTGAGTAGTGCCTTCTTACGTAAGGATCAATAATTCAATAATACTGTGCAATACCGTTTGCTATTGTGCAACCATGCGTATTACGGTATTTTAACCACCGGGTATTCCAACAGTGTGAAACCCCAGATTTTATGAATAAAGAATTAATTTTCTCGAAATAATTTTTAATATTATGGTGTGAATTTGAGATAATATTATAGTTGTGGGTAGTATTTATAAATTTTGTAAAGTATGCAAGTTGTTATATTATATTCGATTGGTCAGGGAATATTCTTTGTGTCGGAAAAATATTCGTACGACGGTGCAATTATTGGTGGACCCCACAACAAAATTATTGTCGGATTGAGAAAACGACAAAAAATATTTTATTGAAAATAACGGCGGGAGTTTTACCGTTGATACTGTTGAACTACTGGGTAGTAAAAGTACAGTAATACGCGTTGTTGCATAGTAGCACACGGTATTGATTATTGATATTTATGTGAGAAGTCGCTCAGTTTGATTCAATTATTGTCGATTAATAATATGAATTATTATAGCGATAATGACGTTTTGTTTTAATTATTATAGCGATAATGACGTTTTGTTTTATTCGTATTATTAACAGAAACATCTTTTTATATAAAACAGAATACTTTATTAAAGTTATTTTATAAATAGAATATATTATATTTTATTATGCATAGTGTCGCATAGTGTTTTGCATAGTGTTTGCATAGTAAAAATCTTTTTATATAAATATAATATATTATATTTTATTTAAAAGATTTTTCTTTAAATATGGACCGTCAGATTAAAGTAAATCAATCTGGACCGTTCATGGATTAGTTACTATGCATTTCATTTTCCTATAAATAGAAGCTCATTCCTTCATTATTTTCTTACAAATTCATTAAAACTCTAGAGAGAGAAATTATAGAGAGAAGCTATAGAGAAAAAGCTATAGAGAGAAAGAAGAAGAGTATTCTGCTACTTCACTACTTCTATATCCAGTTTCTGTTACGGTAAGGGATATTATTTGTTGTACCTGTAAGGGATATTATTCTTTTGTATTCAAGAAGAGAACTTCTGTTATTCCATTTCTTTATTGTTCTGTTGGAATAACCTGTATACGCGGTCTACCCTATACTTGGTGACATTCTTCTATTATTCTGGCTTTATTATTCTGTCGGAATATCCTGTCTGTGCTATACGCCGGACCTGGTTCCGTCTTTATTATTATTCCGTTGGAACATCCTGTCTGTGTGTTTTACACCGGACCTGGTTCCGTCTTTATTATTCTGTCGGAATATCCTGTCTGTGCTATACGCCGGACCTGGTTCCATCATTTATTATTCCGCATTTATTATTCTGTTGGAACATCCTGTCGGTGTGAATTTCACCTGACCTGGTTCCATTATTTAGTATTCTGTTGGAATAACCTGCCTGTGCGAAGTTCCGCATGCATGGTGATTTCTGTTGTTATTCCATTCTTTATTATACTCAGTTGGTTAAAGTTTTGACTTCTATACTCCATGAAATTAGTAGAATATCCTTGATATTTGCGCTTCATCCAGTATCTTTTCAGGAAAATATTCTTCTGAGCATTCTTGAATTTTACACCACAAAACAGTATCGTGTGGACAATTTGGACGTTATTGGTTCATGGACAAATTAATTCTTGAACTTGTTTTATTAAATTCTTATATCATTGTCATCATCCTCATGTTTATGTTATGTTGAAAGTCATCTGTGGCCTGTAGTGCATAGATGGACTTGGTATGATTATGACCAGGGATTATTCGGTGTAATCATGACCGTAATGTTACAAATGATGTGGAAAAAGTCCTCATTGGCCCGTAGTGCATTGATGGACAGTTTTTGGTATGATTATGGCCATGGATTCTCTTCGGCCGTAGTGCAAAGATAATTGTTTTATGGCATGATCAGGACCGTTGATGAAAACACGATTATCTTTGGCCCGTAGTGCATGGATAATTCGTGGTCGTGATACTAAAGAATATCCTTGGCCTGTAGTGCAGGGATGATTTAATGATGTGGATTATTTATTGAGCTGAGTCTCAGCGATAAAAGTGATGAAAAACTTTTTAAATCATAAAAGATAGTAGATTCAATTCTCTCTACTTGACTCTTTTAATGGATTGCTTATTCCGCTGCAGTTAAACTTGATGTCTATTATATTTTATCAGTTTAACATTGTTGGAGACTAATGATAATTTATTCTGCATTATCTTAGTCATAATATTTCTTACTGGGCTAGTTGAGCTCACCCTTTCTTTCACTGTTCTCTTCAGGAAATGAGAACATAGCAGGGACTAGTCGGGGAATGGAGTGACGGTCCAGAGGATAGCATTAGTAGTTCTCACTATTCTGAGAAATAGTGTATTAATAATTGTAATGAGGACTCCTTTTGAGTTTGTATGATCTCTAGTAGACAATTATTGTATTCAAACTCACAGTTGTATTTTGTCGTATTATACACGACAATGGTATTAGTAAGTTGTATTTGAATTCTGTACCATGTATCTGACGACTCAAGATGGGTGATGTATACCTAATTTTGGGGGCGTCACAAACAGTCTTAACGGTAACAACTACGTCGCTATTCAATTTTATCGTTTACTTCATCCAACAGTTATTTTGTTATGGAGCCCACAAATGGCTGCGTCGTCGTACGAATATTCTCCGACAACAAGAATATTCCACGACCAAACGAATATTCCCCGACAACAATGAATATTTTATAACCACTTGCTTATTTTGAAAATTTGCACATTTCACCCATAACCAAAGTATTATATCAAATTAATACCTTATTATTCACAATAATAAATAAAAAAATTATTTTTATTTAAAATAAGTTAGGGTCTTACAACCTCCCCTCCTTATGAAATTTCATCCTCGAAATTGACGTACGTACCTGGTGTTTCAAAAAGGTGAGGGTACCTCGCTTTTATTTCTGATTCCAACTCCCAGGTCATTTGTTCAATACATGGTTTCTCCACAAAACCTTAACTTGAGGAATAACCTTTGTGCATAGGACATATTCTTTTCTATCCAAGATCTTGACAGGTACCTCCTCGTACGTTAAATCTTCGGCTATCTTGCGGTCCATCGCCTGATATCAGTCGATTTCCTTGTCGGATTCTAGGTTCAGAATTGATCTTTGATACTTGAGCTTTAATTTGTGTTTGAGAATGATTTAATTTTTTTTTGTTAAGCAAGCATATAATTTTAATTATTTTTTAGTATAAAAAATTAAGTGGACCCTAATGTCCATATCATTATAGACGTTAGCCACCAAAGCAATCGTTAAATTTTTTAGATGAAAAGTTATAAATTGTAACAAAATTAGTATAGCAATACAATTGTAACAAAAAATAAAAATTAAGTCCTAGTACAATGATCAAAAGTTTAATTATCCCCTTTAAGTTATGACGTGATTTGGATTTAATTAAAAATAATTATCGTGCAAAGGTTTTTTTACATCAATACCGGAGTTTTCACGAGTCTCACTTATTATATCATGGCAGTAACAAATGACCTCATGAATTTTCTTTTTATAAGCTAAGCTTTTATTTTTATACCTCAAAAGAATAATTTTATTATTCGTAAAAAAATAGCAATAAATATATAAAATAAAATATAAATATATTATTTAATGGAGTCCACTAATATAAAAAAATGATATTTTCACAAACTGAACTGATATAACGTGCAGAAGTGGGGAAGAGATAGTGCAAATACAACAATGTTACTATCACATAAAAAAAAGCTCACTTAATACTCTTTAGGGCAGAACAAGAAATCAAATTAGAACCGAAATCGCAGCAACAATCGCATGAACTGCACCAATTAAAATTGCACCAACGGTTCCGACGTATGTGGCGGTTTTAGGTGGGTTGAATTGTAAGACCCCAATTTATTATAAATAAAATTGAATTTCCTTTATTTATTATTTTGAAATAGTAAGGGTTAATTGATTAATGTGGTTAGTTATGGGTAAAATGCGCAAATATTTTAAAATAAGCAGGTGGTTATAAAATATTTATTGTTGTCGGGGAATATTCGTTTGGTCGTGGAATATTCTTTCTGTCGAAAAATATTCGTACGACGGCGCAGCCATTGGTGGGTCCTATAACAGAATAACTGTCGGATGAAGAAAACGACAAAAGGGAGTTTTTATAAATATCGGCGTAGTTGTTACCGTTAACACTGTTGGAATACCCGGTGGTTAAAATACAGTAATACGCGTTGTTGCACAGTAGCACACGGTATTACACCAATTATTGATTCTTACGTAAGAAGACACTACTCAATAATTGTTACAGTATTTACTGTTCAGTATTTTATTTTATTGATTCAACAATTGTTGCGTTGATATTTTATATTATTGTTATTTCAATAATTGTCACTACACAATATTTTCTATTATCGAAGCAATAATTCATATTATTTGAATAGTATTATTAGATAACATTACTGACTATGTCTAGAAAGTTCTGTCTAAGGAGAGGTTTGGTCACCTCATTGTGCGCCAGTAAGGAGAAATTCTTATTGGAAAGCCACCTCTTTCGGGGAACTGCCTGGTTGTCATTATTGTGATTCTGTAATATTATTTATGAATAATTAATTATTGATTTATATGATAAGAAAAATATTTATTTTATATGGATATAGATGGAGAAAATTTTTAAAGTGACAATTGTTGAAAATTGATATTTTATCTTTTCTGATAAAATAATATATTATTATATTATTATAATATAATAATGGTGATATTTTTACAATGAATGTGGGATATATGAGTATATGAGGAGGAAGAGTATTTTTATTGTAAAAGTTGTTTAAAACATGTTAAACATGTTAGTGGACCCAATTCTTGACTAAAATTTGATTATAGCTTGTAAAATCTCCCGTTTATTGATTTCTGTCAATTTCTGTTTGGAATTTGAAAAAACTTTCTTCTGCAAAGTTGTAGAGAATTGAATTTCCTATAAAAAGTCGCGAGATTTGAATTTTCTGATAAAAAAGATATTTATTATGAATTATAGAAGTTCTGAAGTTCCGAAATAATTGATTTTTGAAAGTTTTAATTATTTTTAATAACAAAAACGTTTTTTTTGTTTTTGTTATTATTTGTTCGTTGAATTCAGATCTGAGAAAGTGGGCGTAAGAATTTTTGATATATATATTAATAATATATTAAATTTTCTGCTTTGGTGTTCTAAGCATTTTTATATAAATAGGGTGCTTAGGTTAGAATTGAAAATCACACCAGAAACTAAAAATTTCTCTCTCTTTCTCTCTCTATAATATTGAGCGTATTTTTGTGAGTATTTTAGTACTTGAGTATTGCTATACGGTGCAAGTTCTTTCAACACTATATCCAGTATTCCAGTCAGAAATACTATCCTTTTGAGGTAAGGGATGTTATTTTCTTCGTAAATTATATTATTTCTTCAATATCATTATGCCGAAATATTGGTTTGTACTTTTTATCAAATTTGAAACTTTTTCATGTCATGATTACTATTTATGAGTTACTATTCACGAGTACTATTCACGAAACATTATGATATTTTTATGAAATTTATATCTTTTAGTGTCGGAGTTACTATTCACGTATACGACACTATTCACAAATACGAAACTATTTACAGAAAAATTAAATTTTCTTTTCTGTGTCCAAGATTATCTGTTATAGTTCCTATCTTTGATTGGATCTATGTTTTGGTCTTCATTCTTGAATTTTACTCCGCTCTGGTTATTTATGAAGTATTTTTGAACTTGGGTTATTTAAAGTACGAATCCTTAATATTTGTTCTTTTGTTTCACTGGATTCGTTTTCTTTAAAATATTTTTCATCATTCTCAGTCCTAAATGATGATATAACTGAATATCTTTGGCCTGTAGTGCAAAGATGAATGCTTTATGATGAATATCTTGGCCCGTTGTGCAAAAATGAACAGGTGTTTAGATGAACATGACCAACTGATGAATATCTTTGGCCTGTAGTGCAAAGATGAATATTTGATTCCAGATATATATTGATTGATGTTACAGGGATAAAAGATAAACGATAAACTTTTAAATTCATATATAGAAGATAATAGATTTCATTCTCTACTTAACTCTTCTAATGAATTATTATTTCCGCTACGAATATTGATTTAAAACTTGTTCTCTATTGTATTCTATTAGATTTTTCTCTGTTGAGGACTAACGATAATTTATTTTATATTATCTTAGTCATAATGTTCTTTACTGGGCTAGTTGAGCTCACCCTTTTCCTTATTGTTCTATTTTTCTTCTCAGGAAGCGAGAATATAGCGAGTACTAGTCGGGGTATGGAATGATGGTTCTAGAAGTTGTTCTAGTAGTCCTCACTATTCTGTAAAATAATGTATCAATAATTATACTGAGGACTTATTTGAGTGTGGATATTGTCTAGATGACAATATTTGTATTTAAACTCATAATTTTTATGTTGTATTAATAAAGTTGTAGTTGTTTCTGTACAATGTATTTTGACGACTCAGAATGGGTGTTGTATACCTATTTTGCGGGCGTCATATGAATAACCAAATTTATGATTCTGGTTTGGTTACTAGCTAAAACTGTACGCATAAAACTGAAACCGCACCATGTGTGTGTTTGTATGTATTATCTATAGTAAATTCTAAAGTTACTTTTCACTTGAACACGCTCAGAGAAAACTCCAGTCTTGCATTATTATTTTTTAACCATTTGAAAAAATATGTTAGAGGTTATAGAGTCAAAAATTAAGCAATTGGGTTTTAAAATTTTGAATTTATTTGATGCATTGGTTAATGTCAATATTATAATAGTAATAGTCTAATAGATTATTTTTTAAATTAGGTATAGTTAATTAGGATTATATTCTATAAGTTCTCCCTGCAATATATCATTCTATCTCCAGTATATACTTTTAATTTTTGGGGAATTAGATAAACATTCTTGTTTGTTATCGAATATATGGTCTCCGTTGTTTTATATAGCGTATGTTTTAGTTTTAAAGCATGCTTGATATAATTCTCATTGCCGACTTTGTTACTAAGTTAATTGATCGGTGTAAGTTTTATGTTAAATTTTATTGAAGGCTTAGACTTTTTAGTTGTTTCAATTGGTTTTAGAACCGAAATCGCATCGCACCAATCACAAGTGGTTTTGTGTGCGATTTTTTATTTTTTAAACTGCACCTAAGCGGTTTCGGGTGCGATTTAGACTTCAAACCGCACCATGCTCACCCCTAATACTCACATACACACACATGTATATTGTGGGCCCCCGCTACATGTGTGGTCCATAAATATGCATGTGTATGTATGTGAGAATTATGTGAACCACCATTATTTGATAGTAATATTATTTATATAAATAATGACCTTGGTTTAAAATATTTGGTCCAGTAGTGTGAAAATATCAATTTCTAAAAAATACACATAATTTTGTATAAGACTGTAACTAGAGCCCTAATAAGAGTTTATTTTTAAAAGAGTGGAATTTGGACTGCACCTTTTCCCTACTGGTTTAGTCATTATATTATATACAAGTATATTAATATAATAATATTGATAACCCTGTTCAGCAAAGTAGGGAGATAAAGATATGCAGGTTTTTGTCGAATTACGATTATAACATAATATATCTGTTAACGCCAAGATCTTTCTCCACGTCCCAATCACGAAAGACGTCCTGATCCTGCACAGTAAACACGACAACACCACAAGCTTGACGGCCGGACCGCCGGGGGATAGCTCAGGCGTGAGAATTAATATGTCTGTTCACAAAGTTAACTCAAGAGGATAATAGATTCTAGTGTTATGAGAGTAAGTATATTTTGTGGTTGTGTGTGTATGAAATACGTACCTCCTTGTGAAGACTTACTCGGTAGGATATAATATCTTTGCCTGGATTATTGTGCCACCTACTACCATCTGACATATCCCCCTGATCTGATAGGTTCTGCCGACTGCATGGAGTCTGTACACTGTTTTTTGCTGCTATTCACACCGCCGGCCGACTATAATCCCATCCACATTAATGTATGGCAGATAACTCGGTCAACTGTCATACTATATCATCATTACAAGTCAAAGTAATAGATATTAAATGATCCAACGGGTTAATCTATTGACCCAGCCCAGTCTTACAGGATTAAAGGAAGTCAACATAGTGATTGGGCCCAACGAGCCCAATGACTTAATTAATAAATGAGCCCAATATACCCGGCCCAATATAGGAGAAATATCATGACCCAACAATATCAATGCATATATGAGATTGAATATAATTAAAAAAATAATTTATTATATTATATATAATTAAAATATATTAACCATAATTATTCGCGTAACTCGTCAACGCTAACAATGCATATAAAGCCCAAGCACGAAAGCCAGACTTAACCCAATTTAAAAGAGTAAAAGCCTGAAATAGACCCTAAAATCAAGCTTAGAACACTGAATTTTTTACCCCTATCTAGCTATATCAAGGCAAGTTTAGAGGGTAATCTAGTCCATCAACTTTCATACAATTATACTTATATATTATATATTTGTTTTTGTTTCTCTCAATCTATTTATGGGATCCGACTACGATAAAATTAAAAATCAACTTCATCATAGCCGAATCCCTATTTGTGATACTATATCCGTGCGGACCGTGCTCATTTATAAGATCTTTATTAACTTTTTGAAAGTGATACTTTAGAACTCAAAACTAACCTAAATTTATTTAATTTAATTAATAGAACGATGAATATTATAAATTATTTAAAATCTTTATCAAATTTATATTTGAAAATATTTTAATTTGACTGTTAAAAAATTAATACTAATCTTAAAAATTTAAAACGGAGATAATATTATTATTTTTAAATTTTAATTAATTAAGTTATCTAGACTTTACTTTTATATGTTTATGCTACATTTAGATTCAAGTAATAAATGTCGAAATGAAATAAAAAAAAATTATGTTTGGTTGCTATTGGAATGGATTGAACCATTTTTATTCTTCTCAAATTTATAAATTTTATTTTTTAAGAGAGAGTATAAAATAATTTATTCTAACTAAAATAAAATAAATTATTTCGTTCTCTATTTTATTCTTTCGATCTAAATGTAACAACAAAATAAATGCATTCAAATCATTAAATAGTATAAGAAAAAAAACAAGAAAAAAAATAGGGTCCTTAACACTAATATACAACAATTAGAAAGTATTTACAAAAATAAAACATCCACAAAATAATTACAAAAATAACGCAAACGTTGCTAAAATTACGGTCATTAACTCCCTACACGTCAGTTATCAACTTTTATATGTCCAACAAACCGATCAACAATTCACGCTAATGAAGAAAACAAGCAACTTTCAGATCCGAAAAAACAGAGCAACGACAGATCGGAGAAGACGACTTCTCCAACGGCGATGCAACTCTGAGATCGGATAATATTGAAGAAGATCAACAGCAACTTCAATATCAACAGCAACTTCAAGATTAGTAACCAGCCTCGATCTGTAACAAATTTGATTATTGATTGATTCTTTACAGACCCAAACTGAAACCCTTTCTTCTTCATATCGACGCCAAAAAAAAGAAGGAATCTTTGAGGCCATCTCTTTGTCACATTCACTCTGAACTTAGGCATTGGCTGCTGCTTCTGATGGTGAAACGACGTCGTTGTGAGACAGAGTCTGGTAATGGCACTGCAGAAGGAACATCAGTGTATAATACGGTCTTCATCGATACCAGTCTCGATACTCATCTCGTCATTATCGTCTCCGACTCCGATACTTTCTCCCTCCTCAAAAATACTTCTTTTCTAAACCTTAATCCTAATCAAAGTCTAATTAAAAGAATAGATACTAGTCAGGATGAATTTAGCTACTCCTAATGAGCTAATATTGGTTTGCAGAAGGCTTATACTCTACTTTTGCTTCATGTCTAATCTAAATTTGGTTACTGTATAACGTTGTCAAATTTGGAGTGTCAAATTTTGGCGTTTTCGGAGCCTAATTTTATTGGAAACTGGGCAACGATCAAAAATCACGAGCTTTGCTGGTGAACTGAATGGTTTTTTTTGTCAAAATCCATCATTTAGGCCTTCAAAATTGCATATAAAAATTTGGTTTATTTTCTAGTTACTAAGATTATGTAGTTTGGTTACTGTCTAATATTAATTTGGTTACTTTATAATGTTTATTCAGTTGTCAGACAATGGAGACTGACATTAATCAATACAATAAATTTAATTGTTTACATGAATATATAATCATTTAATGTTAGTAACCATTAACCACATGGTTGGTAACATTTTTGATGGTGTACAATAACCAAAATTGATGTTGATTAACAATGGCAGTATACTGATTGTTTTGATAGCAAAATGCATGAAAAAATATGTTTTATATTTTGGTTACTAAGTACATAGAAATTGGTTACTGATTATTATTGATTTGGTTACTGTATAATATTTATTTGGTTGTTGTATACTTTAAATGTATATTTTTTTGATGTTTTTTATATTGACGGTTACTTATTAAATACATTGGTTATCTCCTGCAACAGTTGGATCTTTAACTACATATTGATGTTTTTTATATTGTTTGTTTTTGCTGTAAAATGCATGAAAAAATATGTTTATGTTATGGATACTAAGTAAATATATGTTAGTTACTGTCTAATCTGGATTTGGTTAGTATATAATGCTTACTTGTTTAGTGTGTAATATTACCATGGTTACTATATAATATTACTGTCTTTTATACTCATTTTTTTATATTAATGGTTACTGATTAACTACATTGGTTACATTCATACACTTGTTAGTCTTTAATTTGTAACAAAGTCATTACTGATTGTTTTGGTTGTAAAATGAATGTAAAAATATTTTTTATAATCTTGGCTACTAATTACATATATCTTGGTTACTGTATAATATGTATTTAGATACTGTAAGGTGTTTATTTGGTTACTCTATAATATTATTGAGTTTTATAATTATTTCTTTTATATTGGTGGTTACTTATTGACTACACTGGTTACCTTCATACAACTGTTAATCTGATTATATATATTGGTTGTTGTATACTATTTAATTGGTTACAGTATAATGTATATTTGGTTGCAGTGATAATTTGCAAATTTTTATCAAGTTTGAAGTGTCAAATTTTGGCATTTTCGGAGCCTAATTTTATTGAAAACGGGGCAACGATCAAAAGTCACGAGCAGTGCTGGTGAACTGCAGGGTTTTTGGCCAAATTCCATCAGTTAGGCCTTCAAAATTGCATGTAAAAATGTGATTTATATTCTGGTTACTAAGATTATGTAATTTGGTTACTGTACAATGTTTATTTAGTTGTTAGACAATGGAGACTGACAGTAACCAATACAATAAATTTAATTATTTACAAGAATATATAATTGTTTATTGTTAGTAACCATTAACCACATGGTTGGTAACATTTTTGATGGTGCAGTAACCAAAATTGATGTTGATTAATATTTTAATTTTTGATTCCATCACGAGTTGTCAATATAAAGTAAACATATACACTGAACAATTGGTAACTGTTCTGAAATATTTTTATGTAAATTTGGTTACCCATCTAAAATAAAATAGTTATCTCTATATACATATTTAGTTACCAACTGGCACAGACCATTTCGAAATAACTTTTATAACTACGTAATTTAAAAGTATCCATCAACTAGATAAATGTGAACTCTCACATGTACATTGAGCACTTGATAACTGTTTTAATATAAGTTTTTAATTATTTGGTTACTAACAAAAATTAAAATAGTTACCCTTATATGCAGGTTTGGATACCAACTGCACCTCTCAAATTATTTTTATTTTAATATGAGATCTATAAATGACTATCATATATATAAATGGGAACTCTTAATTGAAGTTTCTTATTCAATCATGATGACAGGGTATAAATAAAATATATACATTTAACACTTTATATATATATATATAACTTATAATTAGTTGGTTACTAACAAAAACAAAATTGGTTATTATATATATATATAGGTTTGGATACCAACCTAATATTTCAACTGAAATAGGTGATGGATACTGTTCTGAACCAATTTTATGTAAATTTGGTTACTCAAAAAAAATAAAATGGTTACCTCTATATGCAGATTTAAATACTAATTGTACAATTTTTAGATAATTTTTATGAGTATGTAATTTATAAGTATACATCAGCTAGATAAACAGGACAATCTCACATGCACATTTAACACTTGAAGTTTGTCATCATATAAGCTTGTAACTATCTAGTTACTAATAACATTAATCATAATGTAACATAATAAAACAGTAACCACATAATTATATGATAGTAATCATAACAGGTTTTAATGGTAACCAAAACAGAAACATCATGTAATAAAACTCAGTTTAGGCAATTCATATATACTAAACAATTACATATTAACCAGAATAAAAAATAAAAAAAACCAAAATCCCACATTGAGGACACAATAATAGTAGCCAAACCATAAGATAACAGTAACCAAAATATAATAAAGAAGTAATCAAATAGTTATATGAAAGTAACCAGAACATGTTTTAATGGTAACCAAAACAGAAACAACCTGTATATCCAACCCAGTTTAGGCAACCCATGTATACTCTCACATGTACATTTAACATTTGATATATGTCATGATACAAGCTTGTAACTATCTGGTTACTACCAAAAAATAAAATGATTACCCTTCTATGCATGTTTGGTTAACAACTGCACCTTTCGAACAATGTATCAGACACAACTTAGAAGTAACAAATATGAACCAACAAACAATGTCAAATAATTGATAATATAATCAAATATATAATCCTATTTACATAAGCTCCAATAAACATTACATACTTACTAACTATAACAAATGATTATGGATATCCAACAAACTTACTAACCATAACAAATGGTTATGGATATCCAACAAAAACCAAAGTACGAAACACAATTCAGAAGGACAAGACAACGACAATCGAACTAATCAAATTCTGATACAAATCTTTCTGAAACTTTAGCTTTTTGGCTGCTGCTACTTTCTTCTTCATGGCTGCTCTCATCCTCTAGAAAAGACTTCTGCATTATGAACCTGTGGGAGGAAGAGAAATACATTGGGATTAGTGAATAGAGAACCCATGTAGGATGTGTTTGTGAAAATGAAAGTAGAACATATATATGATATATACCAAAACAAAAACATGTATACCAAAATATATACTAAAGAAGTAACCAAACAGTTATATGATGGTAACCAAACCATGTTTTAATGGTAACTAACACATAAACAACATGTAGACCAAACACAGTTTAGTCAACTTATGTACTAAGCAAATACATTGTAACCAAAACAACATATAAAAGTAACCAAAATCCCAATTGAGAGAAAAAGAATGGTATACAAATCATAAGCTAACAATAACAAAAAATATACTAATGAAGTAACCAAACAGTTATATGTTAGTAGCCAAAACATATATTAATGGTAACCAATACATAAACAACATATAGACCAAACATAGTTTAGTTAACATGTGTTTGGAGAAACAGACATCTCTCTCATAATATGTACCCTGCATCCCCAGTACACTCGCACAAATTAAGAAAATTACACTAAAAAACAGAGTAAAATAAGTTTCAATTTTACACTCAGTTTCATCCATACCTCAAGTTCTGCCTTTTAAACCAGAGAGAGATAGGGATGATAAAACAGGATGATAAAGCAGTCAACGACTACGAGAAGCATTACAAAAAACTACCATGACTATGCTTCAGTCATCCCAAGATATCAAACTTTAGGAGCTTGCTAAATTTATTGATTTCTTTAACATCTGACACCCTGACTTATGGAAGCACATCATAAATAAGAAACCAACTGGATAACAAGAGTAAACGACGCCGACAAACAACTAAACGAAGATGATAACGACTAAAGATCACAAAAATGTAGAATAAATCACCGAAAACGATCAATAGAGATGAAGAACGCACGAACAGAAGAGAGAACCAAGGGTTTCAATATACAAAACAAGGGTTTGTAACTGAAGAGTCCCAATAAAATGATAGCGAATATCACGTGTTTCAAAAAAAAACAATCAGATTTTAAGATGGACACTAATTTGCCATGTCAGCCCATTAATATTAATCCCTTAAATTAAAGACTTCTAATTATATTAATATTATAAATAAATATGATAAAATATCATATTTTTATAATTATTTTATGAATGTATGCTTATTATAATTATTTTAAAAAATATACTATAATATGTAATTAATTCAAAAAAAATAGGCCTAAAAGTCTGACAGCCGGACCCTTTTTTCAAGCCTAAAACAGGCATGTCAGGCCCTCTTTATTGACACAAAGTTCTGACCTGACATGACTTGAACCGACTTTTTGTGTGTGTGACTAAACTACAAGTCTGACTGGGCCCTTGTGCACCACTAGGCCCTACCTAAGGCCTAGGAAAACGTAGGAGGAGGAGACATGAGATGAGAGAAACTATGAACAACTTCTCTTTATTATTATGAAGCAAATTTATTGATTATATAAATATGAAATCATGCAGAAAAAAGGGAAAAAAAGATCTTTTATTAATAAATAAATTTGATAGTTTTATAAAGTACTTTTTCACGTAAAGCGGATTCTATTTATTTTTCATATGAAGAGAAATTTCTAAAATTATTAAATTTATTTATAAAAATATCATTTTTGTATCATTTTTAACCTAATAATTTCTAATAAAATAAACCTTTTAATAAAATATATATTATGTCTAATCAACTACATCGGCCTCTTCAAATTTTACACTTGAGATGAAATATAAATGTTTAAAATTAAAATTGGAATTGGGCAATTACCCAAACCATGCAAATAAGTATATCCCAAGTTTAGTCTCTTAAGTCAATTTTTGAATAAAATAAAAGAAAATATTATTTTCTCATTAGTTTTTAATATTTTTAAATAATTTCTTTTCACATAAGATATAATTATATAAAAATATTAAAAACACACGTAAATATATTAATTTTCTTAAATAAAAACATTAAATCAGGGGTATAGAAAAAGGCATATAGTTTTCTAATTTTGTTGTTTGAAGTTGAGGCAGTAAAGTAAAAACATGATACCACATTGTATAATTTGGACTTTTTTAGTCTCTTTCGACTTTTGTTACTGTATTTTTCCTTTAACTTAATAAAAGCCACAGTGGTGTTGCTATATTTATGAGGCTGGGGTTTGCTTAGATGCCACCGACAGTGACAAAACATCATCCCCCACCCTTTGATCACATGAATGGTCGGGGAAGAGGAGAGAGAAAAGAGAGACTAAACCCTTCCTTTTGAGTGGGGGGGGGAATGGGAGAAGCAGAGCAGGCATGTGGATATGAGTGGGGGACACAGCCAGACTCATTCATCATCAGAATTCAGGAAAACTCTTGAATAAGTGAGCCACAGTGACAAAAACAGAAGGGAAAAGTAAAAGAAAAAGGAAATAAAAGAAAAGAGGCCCCCCTTGTCTCTTATCTCTCTATCCCCATCAATTTTAGTTCAAATATTGGTACTACCGGTCAAGAAAATCCAGCATTTGCCAATACCCACAAGTCTTGACAACCATTTCAATTGGTTTCTGTGAAATTTCTGCTCCTTTTGAAGCCTCAATCAGTTTATTTTTGGGTGTTTTTTGTTTTCTCCCCATTTTAGCTCTTAATTTTCAGTTCATCAAAGATGCCTAGACCAGGCCATAGGCCATATGAGTGTGTTAGAAGAGCTTGGCATAGCGATAGGCTGATACCCATGAGAGGTTCTCTCATTCAAGAAATCTTCAGGCATTCTCTCTCTCTCTATATATATATATATATATATAATTGTTTGCAATTGCATATAACTTTGTTCTTCTATATGTCTTATGGGTATTTTTTGTTCGGTCAGGGTTGTGCATGAGATTCATAGCTCAGCAACTAAAAAGAACAAAGAATGGCAAGAAAAGCTCCCTATTGTTGTCTTGAAAGCTGAAGAAATTATGTATTCCAAAGCAAATTCTGAGGTTTCTTCTTTGCTTTGCTGCTTTTTTCTCTCTTTTATTTTTGCTATAGCTGGTGTGGGTATTTATACTTTTCTTGTTTCTTCTTCATGTTTTAATTACATGATTTGATTTCTTAGGCTGAGTATATGGATCTTAAAACACTTTGGGACAGAGCAAATGATGCCATTAATACAATTATTCGACTAGATGAGACTACTGAAACCGGAGTATTCCTGCAGCCTTGTATTGAAGGTACCCATTTAGTTTCTTTGCCAATTGTTGAATAAAATATACTTAGAATATTGGTTATGTGAGTCATCAATTATTCATCAATATGGGCGAGTGTGAATTTATGGATGTTTTATGTTTCTACTCCCAACCCTTTTGGTCCATATTATTATGTAGTCTGCCCTCACACTCACTTTCACTAATTTTATTATGCGAGTGTTTTGGGAACATTTGCATTGAAATGAATTACTGCTTTAGTTTTAAACCTTACTAATTTTTACTTGTAATTATCTTGGTTTAAATCTCTGATAATTTGCAATAATTTTTATTTTCTTAGCTGCCCTCAATTTGGGTTGCACACCAAGAAGAGCACCAAGAAGTCAACGGAACAATACTCCCAGTTACCTTAGTCCCAGCAGTCCTGATCCAATATGTGTTCCTTCAAGCAATTTACAAAAGACAACTCAGGGAAATCGTAGAACTACTAATCTGTTTATGTCTAGTTATTTGAACTTCAATAGACCCACTACCACGAGTTTCACCTGTTTGGGTGTGGCATCTCAGAGCCCTGCTGTTTATCCCTTATATTATGGTGATCATCTTCAATCTACGGGGTCTGCATTTAGCTTTGATCCCCTTTCCAAGTTAAATTCTCATTCCATGGAGCCTCCTGAGTTTGGTGTTAAGCAAAACCTTTCTTCTTGCAAGACGGATGCTTTGAGTAAAATTGCGCAAGCAGATATTGTAAATACTGCTGAGAACTCGCATGAAACTGGATGTGATCTGTCATTGCGGCTGGGCTGTCTTGGAGTTCCATGTACATTGATTGAGAATAGCGTCACCAAAGAGGTGAAAAATGTAGGTTCAAGGACTCCTCGAGAAGAAAATAAGATGAGTGATTCATCTCCACAAACTGATAAGAAGCCTTTCTTCCACAAGTCTTGCTCTGGTGACCCGGTAGATACCTGTCCAAGTAATTGGACTTCCGAGACTGAAATTTTGAATGTAAAGAAATCTATGAGAAAGAGGAAGGCTGTTTTTGATCACCTGTGTGAGGACAAGCAATTCTTTTGGCATCCAAAGCTTCCATTTAACCACTTGACTGGGTGGACAAGCAATGCAGGTTCGTAAATTAATATCCGCTATATCAGCTTTGTTTGAAAATTTTGAATTATTTTTAGAAGTTATGTATTTCTGCAGCCTCAAGTGAGGAGTCCAGCTGAAGATGAACATTTCAGTATAATAGTAAATATGTAGCAGGGAAGAGCTCTCTTTGAAATCTAACATGGGTTTCTGTAAGCTATTAGGATAAAAATTGTCAGGTATCACTGTTCTTCGAAGACTATCTATATTTTGGGTCTATTTATAACAGTGTATCACTCCTAGTCATTAGAATAGGCGGAAACATATTTAATTTTTGTAAAGCTTTTCTTTTAGTTGAATGTTCTTCAGTATCCTTGGCATTATACGAATTCTACATTTTTTTTGTGATGTTGCTAGTGTATGGAGAGATTTAATAGCAGTTGTTGCTGTTCTACTTACATGTTGACTCCTCCTACAAGAACTTTGGGATAAGAAAAACTTGACAAGTTTCATTTTGGGTTAGCTTAATGTCATAAAGCTTATCGTTCCTCTGTTTTTGAGGTCTTCAAATATACCAGAATTCTATGGGTGGATGAGGGGCTAAGATTTGTCTCTTCCTTGAACTTAAACTATAAAAAAGTAATGTGCCAGTGGAGTGGACCACATGATTGGCCTAATTAAGAAGTGGGGATAAATTTTGGTTAAGGCTTGATGTTCATGTAATGGGGAGCAACAAGTGTCTCTATATTTAATTATCTATTTTCTATGCCTGGCTTGGACCCCATTTCTGCTTTAGTTATAAAGTGGGGAGGAAATGATTAAGCCTATTGTTCTTATTACTGTTGGGAAATGCTTGTGCAGTCCTCGACTGACCATAAAATAATAATTTTATATTGAAATTTTTTTGATTACAGCTGTATATATAATTTAAGGAGTGGCGTGGTTTTGTTTTTCTGATGACTTTAAAAAGATGACAAAAGGAATACTTAGTTTATGAAGCTGGTTCAGGATTGAAATTGAAAATTGCTAACCCATGTGCCCTTTAAAATTTTAAGCTGAAAAGACCTATCAGATACTCAAGTAAGCTCCAAGTAAAGTGTAAGTCGGCCCGCTGAGGGAAGCCCCAAGGACAGTAATAGATAAGGTATGTTATGTGGAATGTGGAACTGAGGTTCGGAGTTATCTGTGATTGTAGTCAGGAATGTGTTTATCATGCTTATTTCCACTTATTTCTAGTGGGAATTATTAGGTTTGTGCTGTAAGCACTTTAACAGGACCTAAACAATAATCAAATAGTTTTAATGGAGGTATTTGTACATTTTAACTTCTTGCATCACTGTTATTAGACTTTTTTCAGAAATGAACCTGTTTCTGCTGTGGAAGTAGAGGGGGGGGGGGGGGGGTGTTTGAACAAATGTTTTTAATCCTGATTAGTTTCTCAAGGACCTTCCAATTGCTCAGAAATTACAAGTTGAAAATTTTTAGCAAATTTGAAACATCTGCTCCATGAATTGAGAAAGGCAAGGAATTTCAGGGCGGCTATTGAGCCTTTGATGGGCTAGTAAAATTGATTGGGTTGTTGTTCCAAAGAAATGAATTTAGTGAAGTGACTTTTGCAGTGGCTGGTGGGTAATTTAATGTTTTCTATACATGCTCTACTTTTTCTTCAGCGGGTCCCTTCAAAAGTTTGGTGTACTACTAGGGCATGTCAACAAACTTGGGCATCAACCCTTTTACCAAAAGGGCAAGGTGATCCATTATCACCCATTGCTTTCACTAAGCATATACTTGTGCCTCCACTTATCAAGGGATCTAGTGAAGGAATTTAGAGGGAATTTTTGTTATAGGTCCTACATAGCACCTTTTATTGCTTGTGACAAGTCCATTCTTTTGAAGTGGCTTAAGAAGTGATTAACTTGGAGAAATAACTCTCTCTCTCTCTCAAGTCTAAACTAGAAATAATATCTACAAATTGTTGCGTCACCCATGCCGTAATACTCATTGATCTTGTATTAGAAGAGTAAAGAGCTTTAAGCATGTAAAGATAGTTAATTAAATCCTTTTTATATCCAACTTGTATATGAACATGTATCTTCTAGATTACTTGTCTGATTCGTGTAATCTTAACAAAATTCTCCATGCTTCTTTTGCAGAGCCATGAGTTCATGTTATATTTGAAATCAAGTTTATCCGTAGACATCTCTCTGTATGCATCTGAAGACGGAACATTTTTCGAGCCAAATCTTTCAAAATTTCTTCTTATGGAGAATACGATCAATGTAAACTATTCTAAATCAATCCTCATTCGAAAAGAGAGAAGATATGGAAATAGTAGGAGAAGAAGACAGGGACGACAATGGCGATGACAATAATGAAGACTGGGGAGAACTGAAGTTAAACTCTATTTGCAAGCGCTGATGGAGCGAGTAATAAGATACGGTCTCTTTTTCCTCTTCAGATTCAAGCTCTCTTAGCAATATCCCAGCTAGAAATTTTTTTATGAACTCTCTACAACAATCTTTCCCTTTGCATATAACCTCTTCACATTCTTTACTATCAATAGTCTCTGTCCCTTCAATTTCCTCAGCATGAACAGTTCCTTCTCTCTTCTTCCCAAGCATCACCGTCGAGTTGTCAAACTTCAAAATATACGCTTGCTTACAACCTTCAAAGAGCCTCTCGCCCAACGTGTCAATGATATAGTAGGCACCCTCGTCTACTTTCAACACGAAGAAATGATCGTTCCAACTTACTATATAATTCCTTGGCTCATTCTCTCCTTCCATGTTGCTAATCTCGTTCCATATTTCATCAAAAGACATGGTTCCTTTCAAGGCCTCAAACTTTTCAGGACCCAAAAACCCAACAAAAGATTTCTCATGCGAGACACTTACAGGGCGAAGGCCAGCATGCAACACGGTCTCAAGATCGAAATGCTTGTCGGGGAAGTTATTTACAACGGCCTCGTTGTCGCAGAGCTTTCGCCATTCGGAGGAACCTTCGATAATGAGTGTGTTGAATTCTGTTCCTGTTGGCATTCTGTCTTGGTTTGATTGGAGCCAGTGGGTAATGACAGCAACTAGAGCTGTGCAAGCGCTCTCCCCAGCAGCCTTATCGCTACATTGATCGAAAGAAGCAAAGAAAACCTGGGCTTTGAGCTTTGTCTGCCCATCTCTGCTGGTCAGTTCCATTGCTTCCCAGTTACCTGCTGTGTGATTTTTGGTTTGGCACTCTGATTTTGAAGTTTCAGTGGCATCTACTTTCTGCCAGTAATTACATTTTATTATCAATTAAAGTATTTAAAATGTAATGTGTAAATTTGTTTTTGATGTATTTTAAACTTAAATCTAAGATGGTATAATAATTACACTAAAATGCTATACAAAGTCTAGTTAGAAACTAATCTAAAGAAAATAGCTTCCCTAGTATATGCAGAATCGTAAATCGTACCTGAGTCGAACCAGAGGTGACTGAGTCAACACGGGAAGAATCGGTGAGCAGTTGGTGAAGACGAGTCCTATTCCCATCACCATTCACCATATAAACTAGTCTTGCTAGTGAACCGCTCTGATTTG
The DNA here is from genome assembly GCA_020205505.1 of Panax japonicus. Lineage (NCBI taxonomy): Eukaryota > Viridiplantae > Streptophyta > Magnoliopsida > Apiales > Araliaceae > Panax > Panax japonicus. The sequence continues at coordinate 61,742,891 of CM035109.1, read as the reverse complement.
GATTTGAACCTCTTCCATGAGAAGAAGGGAACTTTCTTGATTTGGTCCAACTCAGTGTCTGAACTCGGTGACAATCTTGACTCAATAATACTACCCGAGTCAAACGCGGCGAACTCGTCCAAGTCGTTCAGACTCGGCTGCTTTTTCTTTGCCTTGTTGTTTTGAGTTGTCCCATTGGCATTGACAACCAAATCTTTTAGCTGGGGTACGTTTTGTGCCAATTTTCTTGTTGACTCTTGAGAATCTTTTATCCTCACTAACACCTGCAAACCAAAAACAAAAATCAAAAATATTAATATATGTATATATCATTTTCTTTTGAGATATAAATAATTTAAAAATATATTAACAGTTCATCTTTTAATATATTTTAACAATTCACATCTTTGTATTAAGAGATCTTCTGAATAGTTAAGATACAAATATAACAGAGGATCTCTCAATACAAAGACGCGAGTAGTTAAGATACAATCAAATACAACCTTAGTTCCTTTCAGTATCAAAAGGAGACTTAGGAGGGGATGCTTGATAAAAACTGAATGAATCTGATCTGAAGCTGAATAAAAAAAAAGTTGTTTGATAATTGACAAGTCTGAAACATTTGAATAACATATTTTTATTATTTTCCCCTTCTAAAAAAATTCAAAAAATTATTGTAAATTTATTTAATATTACTTAATATTGTAATAATTAAAAAAAGTTCATTAAGCTGCTCCAAAAAAATGGACTAAACCAATTAACTCAAAATCGTCTGAATGACTGACCGGTTCCGCCGTTTAGATAATTTTTGTCCAAAACAAACACACTGAATGTTAATTTTTAATTAAATATGAAAGATATATTTAAATAGAAAACTAGTTCTAGTGGTTTTTGTTAATGTTAAATTTGAAACATTCTCATGCCCAAAATAAATAATCATTTTCTGTCCAAATTTGACTAGTCTCAAAAATAGAAACAATCAGCACGTGTACGTATAGATGTTTTGACTTTTCTTTGCAAAAGTTTTTAATTACCTATATTAAAATATTAATATTTTGGGTTGGCCGGAATTTGGTCCCCCACTCCAAAAACTATGTATTATACACGACAATTCTAAAGTTTTAATTTGTGCATACACAGTACATTTTTACCTTTTATTATTTTTGATTTAAAATTAAAGATATATTTTTATTTTATGACTATAAAATAAGATAATATTTTTAATTTACCATTATTATTTTTACTATTATTTTCAATAGCACACCACCATAGCAGAATTCCAAGCAAATAGCTGCTAGTAAGGCTATATCTGAGAATATACAATTATTTTTTAAAATCGTCGTTTTACAAATATATTTCTAATTTTAGTGCGGGCGGAGTATACAGTTATATATATAGCGACGGAAAAAAATCGTCGCTATAGCCGGTTCGCTCTTAGTTCGCTCCCTTCAATTCGCTGGAGAAGCGGATTATATATATATATATATATATATATATATACAAAGGAGATCAGGTCCGGACTCCCGGACGGGAGTAAAATCCGGACCTGATTTTTTTTGTTTTTTTTTTTTTTTTTTTTTGTAGAACAATTAAAAAAAAAAAAAAAAAATTTATGGAACTGAAATTTTTCCAAAATAAAGTGTTTTGGGTGTGTTTTTAACACCTACCCCAACCAATGTATGTACAGTCTGCCCAGACTGTACAGACATATTTCGTTATAGGCATCCAAATCACGCCCAAAACACTGTATTATGGAAAAATTTCAATTCCATAAATTTTTTTTTTTTTTTTTTTGTTGTTTCAAAAAAAAAAAAGCAAAAAAAAAAAAAAAAAAAAAAAGGTCCGTATTTTAGTAGAGTCCGGGATCCCGGACTGGATCCGGACTCTATATATATATATATATATATATATATATATAGAGGCCGGATCCTGTCCGGACTCCCGGACAGGTTTAAAATCCGGACCTTTTTTTTTTTTTTTTTTTTTTTTTGCTTTTTTTTTTTTTAAACAACTAAAAAAAAAAAAAAAAAAATTTATGGAATTGGAATTTTTACATTATACAGTATTTTGGGTGTGATTTGGATGCCTATAACGAAACATGTCTGTACAGTCTGGGCAGACTGTACATACATTGGTTGGTGTAGGTATTAAAAACACACCCAAAACACTGTTTTTTTGAAAAATTTCAGTTCCATAAATTTTTTTTTTTTTTTTTTAGTTGTTCTACAAAAAAAAAAAAAAAAAAAAAAAAAAAAAATTTCATGGTCCGGATTTTCTCCCGTCCGGGAGTCCGGACCTGATCCATCTTGTATATATATATATATATATATATATATATATATATATATATATATATATAATCCGGATTTTAAACTCACCCCTTATCCAACTCACCCGAGCTCACCCTCCTTTAGCGACGGTTCGGTCATACAACCGTCGTCTATACTTTTAGCGACGGACAATATATAACATCGCTAAAAGTATAGACGACGGTTGTATGACCAAACCGTAGTCGGATCCGTCGCTAAAGGGGGGTGAGCTCGGGTGAGTTGGATAAGGGGTGAGCTTAAGATCCGGACCGTGTATATATATCGATTCAGATCAAGTGCATACCCCTTATCTTATTCACCCGTGCTCACCCCCCTTTAGGCGACAGTTTCGGTCATACAACCGTCGTCTATACTTTTTGCGACGGACAACATATAGCGTCGTTAAAAGTATAGACGACGATTGTGTGACCGCGTCGCCTAAAGGGGAGTAAGCACGGGTGAGTAAGATAAGGGGTATGCACTTGATCCGGACCGTATATATATATATATATATATATATATATATATATATATATATATATATAGAGTCCGGATCAGGTCCGGACTCCCGAATTTTGTTAAAATCCGGACTTTTTTTTTTTGAAACAACTAAAAAAAAAAAAATTATGGAATTGGAATTTTTACATTATACAGTGTTTTGGGTGTGATTTGGATGCCTATAACAAAATATGTCTGTACAGTCTGGGCAGACTGTACATACATTGGTTGGTGTATGTATTAAAAACACACCCAAAACACTGTATTATTGAAAAATTTCAGTTCCATAAATTTTTTTTTTTTTTTTAGTTGTTCTACCAAAAAAAAAAAAAAAGAATAAAAATCAGGTCCGGATTTTCTCCCGTCCGGGAGTCCGGACCTGATCCTTATCAAAAATTCTACGCCGACCGGGTCCTAGCGACATTGCTAGCGACCGGTCCAAAATTATTATTATTATTATTTTTTTAAAATATCTCTCAAATAATTTATAAGATTTATTGGAACTGAAATTTTTTCAGAATAAAGTGTTTTGGATGTCATTTGGATACATGTAAAAAATATGTCTGTACAGACTATACGGGCATATTTTTTACATGTATCCAAATGACATCCAAAACACTTTATTCTGAAAAAATTTCAGTTCCAATAAATCTTATAAATTATTTGGGAGATATTTAAAAAAAAAAAAAAAATTTGGACCGGTCGCTAGCAATATCGCTAGGACCCGGTCGGCGTAGAAAAACTCGATCCTTATTCTATATATATATATATATATATATATATATATATATAATATTGATAATTTTTATTTTTCGTTGTCCGAAAATGCTGAACTCCCGTTTAAGGTTAAATTTACCACAAAAAAAAAAAAGACTTATTCTAATATTAAATGAAAGTCTTACTGAAAATGTAGCTTCTGTGCGAAATCCAGCTGCTTGTAAAATGAGGGGTAGCTTTTTTTCAACCTTAAACTCCATCTTTGAAGCCAGTTCTGCTATATTGAGTGACACCTTTCCAATTAAACCCATTTTACCCTTGTCCAATCCCTAAATTAATACATTCATATGAATTTCAATAAATAAAATAAAATAATAATAAAGATTCACATGATAATGCAGAATAAAATATACTCCCTCCGTCCCAAATTAACTGCTCAGTTTTGACTTTTTAAAGTCAAATTGACCATTTTTAAAACTAATTTTTTTACTATTTTTGCTAAAATATAGGTGAAGAGATTATAACCAAAAGAAAGTATATACAATTTATTACTAATCCTAATTTTTATAATTTTAGAAATATATTTATATATGCTTAATTATTAATTCTAAAAATAGTCAATTTGACTTAAAAAAGTCAAAACTGAGCAGTTAATTTGGGACGGAGGGAGTAATTTTTAAACTACATTATACAAGTATATATGCGTCTGCCATCATTAAATGCATTATAAGTAGTAGATTAATTTCCAATGTATTATAATTCATTTTGACTATTTATTTAAAAAGTAAATTGAAAATTCTTAACATTCAATATATTTAATTTTAGTATAAACTAACTAACTAAAAATCTAATGACTATATTTATTATTTTCATAAATTCAAATTAATTTTAAATTTCTAATTTGGCTTAAAAAATCAAAACATATCACTAATTTCGGATTAGATGCAGTATATTATGGTAATTAATTAATTAAAGAATCAATTAAAACAGCACCAATTAAGGTTAGAGATATAATAACATATATATATATATATATGCATGAATATATATATTCATGGAAATTAATTAATTAATAATAAAGACATGATGACTAACTTACACATAAGATGCTAAAGGAAACATCCCACCTTTGAGCATCACCTGAAAAAACTATCCAATTCTCAAACTCATCATCCTCCCATTCAAGTGAAAATTCTCCATTTTTCACAACCTTTTCCCTTGAAAAATCATGTTTAATTTTTCGACTACTTGTGGAAGAAAATGGAAGAACAAACCCTACTAGCTTAAGCTTAGGAGGAGGTTCTCCTTTCCATCTTATTTGAATTGCCATGATTTTCTCTCTCCAAAAATCAAGCTCAACCCCTTCTAGCTTCAATGGCTTCACCTTCACGGAAAACTTCCGCCGCGGAGCCGCCACTGCCGGAGGCCACGGCGACCATTTCATCATCTTCTTCACCACCACCATATATGGAATATTGAGTTTTATATATAGGAAATTAAAGGTAGAGATATTAAGAGATTTCTTAATTAAAATGCAATTTAAAAACAAAGAAAGAGAGATCGAGGAAGGCTAGGGTTCTATATTTATAGATATATATAGAAGCAACCAAACTATATATGTAGACGGGGGAGCAATTCAACTGATCGAGTAAGCAAATGAGTTTATATATAGTTTTTCTTTGAATTTCCCAAACATATATATAGGATATATATAGATAGTTTTTTGTTACTGGTGTAAGTTGCCCCACAACAGGCCAAAACCCAGGGGAGTAGTCCTTCATATCTAAGAGTGTAAATTATCGAGTCGAACACCATCTCGAATTGAGCCAGAGTGTTTAAATTTTTCGAACGAATATGATCAAGTATTTATAGAAAATTAGATAATTTGAGCAGGCTCGAGTAATTTTCGAACTACTTTAAAATTTACTCATATTTGAATAATTTATATTTCGATTCGAGTTCGAATCGAACATTTAGTCGAACGAATACTGTTTGCTAAATTTAGACCCACCTTTCAAGTTTCAAGCACCATGAAAGAGGCTCAAACTCATGACCTAGACTAGACGGATGTCATAAAAACTTTTCTCTATTCATAAATTAGAAATCTAATCTTATTGCAAATTGGATAATATCAGTTTTTATTTATAACAAACCCCTGACCCGATAGCCGTAAATGTCGAAACAACCCTCTCGCATAGGTTTTAGTATATGAATTAACAATGTGTGAAAGACATTATATTCTAGAAAGTGTGTGAGAGAGAGAGAGAGCCACTTGGGCTTATTGTGGGGCCTTTCCCTCGGGCTTTGTCCATATCTAAATTGTATATTGGGCCTAGTTTGAGATATCCATATCTTAACACTATTAAGTAAAGTTTGAAGAATAGGATAAATATTTGTGATTTTTTTTAACTATTATGTAAAGTTCAGTAATTGATTATTATTTATTTACTGATGATGTAAAGTCTGAAGAATATAATAAATATTATCTTGTTTAGATATAATTTTAAATAATTATATTGATAATAAAGCTTACACTAGACTTGTTTAGATGATTCACAGCCGTTGTAATTAACTGTTTTTGACGTCGTTAATGAATAAGCAAAAATGTTTTCTTGTTACTTTAGAGCGATAGTTCCACAATCTCAACCAACTTGTTGGGGGTAGGGGCATTCAAGCTTGCCCAACCTAGTAAAGGGGCTTGACATCGAGTCTCATGGATTTCACATCATAGCATTTACATCTCGACTGAGCATATCCAAGAAAAGGTTGCCTTGGGGACAATTTCCCTCTTAATTGCGCAGGAATATGAACAAAACACGCACATGGATACAAGTTAAGCCTTGGAATGAAAGTCAATTCCAAATTCACTTTGTCTATGAACAAGGAAGTTATAATGCAACTATGAATCTTATAAAGAGTTCGATTCTGACTAAAGATGAATGTTGTCAACATGCTTAACACATGCAAGTCGATTGTCCTCTGAGTTTTTCCTTGAAATGGATGGAATGGATAGAGAGGTTCCAAAACTCCTAAATGAAATGAGACATCTAGGAATCGGAAAAGCACATTATTGATCTAGAAACGCTTATTGTGAAATGTTATCTCCTTGTGATTATCCATCTCTATCTCCCCGATCGAGTTACGGTGGCAGACATGGACGGTCCAATAGTTAAGTCATTTAAGTAATGACTCGAGGCCCTAAAATTGAGAAGGACCCCAAATTTTAATAATCCATATATGTTAGAGCACATTAAAAAAGCCAAAAAAAAAATTTCAAGCAAATCAGTAGCTACATGTACAATAATACAAGTTTGATCAATAATTTTGCATCTAAAAGAGTAAGAAAATGAAATTCTAATTTATAAAAATCATAGATATTAATTTAATTTAGTATTGAATGGTTAAAAAAGCCCAATTTGGCTTGAGACCTCCAAAAAGTTTGAACTGGCTTTGGTGGCAAATATTCATGAAAAACTCGGTTTGAAATGATCCATGTTACGGAATCAAGAGAACCTATCTTACTAATACTAATATAATAATAGAGTGACTAATAAGAAGAAAGAGTTAAAAGTCTCTTTGAAGAATTGTCGTCTTATGAGCTTGCAAGGCCTGTTGAAGTTCCTAAAAGAAAAAGGCCTTTTCTATTATTTGAAAAAACCTCATTTCGTTTTCCTAACGATGATTTTGAAAAATAAACTTCATTTATTTAATTTTCATGTTCCTCGATAGTAGTTATCGTGAATATTTGAATTGGTTGTTTGTTGTTCAATATTTCTTGTTTAGGTAGTTCATACCATGTTTAAATCTAAGCTTTCAATTATTTTGTATTTCAGCAGTAAAATACTGTTCGATGAAACTAAGATCCAAAATATTAAAGAAACAAGCATTTCCACAATTCTATCACCTAGTCAATTCCGTTCCACTAAATCCCTATTTCATGGCCACATATATTTCCTGCTAAGGAATTAGAGATCTTTCTTGTGTTCATGAATCCAATTTTTATTTGGGAAAAATCATTTTTTTTCTCAATAATGTCTTTATCATTTGATCCAATAACGTTCTGCTAGATATGAATAGATTTGATAACTACTGATAACTCACATAAAATATTAGAACGAAAAGATCCATTACGTAATGAGCTATTGGTTCTAAAGTATCTCTGTTGATTAATCAACAATTCAAAGTATTTTTATTACGTCTTCTTGATAGACCAATGTTTATATATAGATTTAAAAGGATCTGTTTGGGAAGTAAAAAGCCCATTTGACATCTCTTCGTATGCAAATAATTCTCGATGTGTAAACATAGAGACAAAGGGCTATAATATTTGATTAGGAAAAAAATATAGATCTGTAGGGTCCCAAATGAATTTACTTATTCGAAAAAGGCTTTGTTCTTAGGAGGATCTATGTCGTGTTTGGTAATGCATGGTTTCACTCTGCAAGAACTCTGAATCATTTTCTTGAAGTTCATCATATTCATCATAAAGGATTCGCTTGCCCTAAAATGACTTCGACCAATTAAGAGAGAAATTTCAATTCAACTGGTCTTTCAATACAGTCAAATAAAAATTCCCAAGGGTTTCATATTATAATAGTCCAAACTATGTGATTAAATAATTTTTCGTCTATCTGTTATGGGTCGAGGGCTCCTTCTCCTTTCCCTTCTTCTTCTTCGAACTCCGATACATTTTTTCATAGAAAAATCTCTTACCAAAGATAAAATAAAATTCATTTTACATCATATCTAAAGGATTTCTTGATTCGGGCCAAGTTATACCCATAATATCAATGACCTGCATTACATATTTTTGCCTAAACATTTGTGTGCAGCCTTAAAGAAAAGTAAATTTGGGCTATGCAATTCATTAGGCTTGAGTCCTGCTAACCACCTAAGTTCTGGAATAGGTAAGGCCGTAAGGGTAAGGCTGTAAACAAATCAAACATAATAGGTTTGATTTAGGTTTGACTAAAAAAATACGAGCGAGATTTGGATTTATTAATAATATGATCTAAATATGAGTATAAAAAATATTTTGAATAAAAATATGAGTATAATCTGAGTAAGGTTATACTCGACTCGTTTAATATTCAAATTACTTGAATTCTCGATTGTGATTCAATACATGCTCGATTGATACATATTCGATTAGATACTCGATACATCTCTTATAATATATACAAAATTAAAACAAATTAGGATAATTAATTATTATTATTTTATTTTATTTTTAGTTTTAATTGTGATTTTATATTTGTAAAGTGTAATAATAAATATATTTTCCCATTTCTAAATAAAACAACAAATTCAATTTAAAATTATATATATATTATAAAAACTAGTTATTATGTAAAGACTCGAATTCGAGCTTGAATTTGAAGTTCGCGAGTAGTTTGAATTTAACTCGATCCGAGTCGAATCGAATTTGAGTAATAAATATTCGAGTCAGGTCGAATTTGAGTAGAATTTTTTAAATACAATTTCAAATCGATTTTGAGCAACTTTATTTTCGTTTCGATTCGACACCCTTGTAACTTTAGGAATAAGAGAAGTAATATAGAAATAATAATAACGTTTATTACACAAAATAAGGTGTACTAATTAAGAATAAATTTTTAGATTTGGTCATTGCAGATAGGTTATATCCATTATTTTTTGCATAGATATGTAAGATACTATGCATTTTCTGTAAACGACAAAAAAAAAAAATTACATGCCCAATATGAGACATTTTCAAATTTAAATAGTAAACGAAAAACCAATCTTTTAGAGTTAATAACATTTAAATTTAAAGTTAATATAAATTCTTTTAATTTTAATCAAAAACTATTAAAAAGTATTATTAACAAATAGTTATGCATAAAATTTATATAAGGCCTCTAATTACTATTGTAAATAATAATTTTGTTCCTTCCAGTTTAGAATTTGTTTGGGCTCTCTACAATAAGGCAATAAACTTAAAAGCAAAAGACAAAAACCACAAACCTATATTTTCTTATGCATGCCACAATAATATATACCTACTCTTAAAGTAATAATTAATTAATTAATTACTGCAAGTACTAAATTAATTAATTAATCATCTAAAACGTCATATATTATGAGACGACTGGAATATTTGTATTGACCCACAAATATTGAATAGTTAGAATACAACATTTTTATAATAAATAAAGTAAAAAAATATAAAGGTATGACAACTTCATAAAAATCTTCACGGTTGACTTCTTCATAAAGTGAAGTATGTGAGCAAGATACTCGTGGGGAGAAAAATAAAGATGAAGTAATTTTGAGGGCAATATTATTCTTTTCCCGTAAATAACTTTTAACTTATTCTTATTTATTTCTAAAATTCATTTTTAAAAAATATATTGTAGATAATGAAGATGATAGGTCAAATATCCATTATTCTCATCTCACCTAATGTAAAGATAAGAGTAGATACAAAGATGTTACCGGTAACAAATTTACATTAAAAGTTAATCTTCTTTATTGCCTCAAAATACTTTGAAAAATATTACTCCCTCCGTTTCAAATTAACTGTTCAGTTTTGACTTTTTTAAGTCAAATTGACTATTCTTAGAATTAATAATTAAGCATATATAAATATATTTCTAAAATTATAAAAATTAATATTAGTAATAAATTGTATATACTTTCTTTTGGTTATAATCTCTTCACCTATATTTTAGCAAAAATAGTAAAAAGATTAGTTTTAAAAATGCTCAATTTGACTTTAAAAAGTCAAAATTGAACAATTAATTTGGGACGGAGGGAGTAAGTATATATTACGAATATTTATGTCTATTTTTTGATTGTCAGTTACGTGAATAAGTCTTACGTGAAGTGCTCTTTTAATTTATACTAATCTCGTGTTTTGAGAAGTTTTATAATTGTAATTCGGTATAAATTTATCGCAGTACATAATATGACTAATTAATTTTCTGATTTTTTTAAAAAAGTAAAAGAATGAATAAATTTATATATGAAAAATCCCCATCATCGAAAATGTGGCGACATTATCGTTTAGCAACCCAAAAACGTATATGTGACTAAACAAAAAATCTTCATATATAGCTAGAACTTCTTTGTTTAAAGTAACAAAGTTTAAGGTTACCTAATGCTTATTTTATCAAACTACGTCGTTTTGAAAATAAAGATGTGCACAGCCGTATAACTTTTAAAGTTATACGGTCTACGATCGTAGAGTAAATTCAGTTTACGATCGTAGAGTAGTTACTCCACGATTTGTGAATTCACCCTATTATCGTGGACTACTCTACAATGAAATTACTCTACGATCGTATGCCGTGTATCTTTAAAAGTTACACGACTATGTACCTCTATTTATATATATATATATATATATATATTGAAATTATCATTTACGAACCCAATATCGTATATGTGACGAAACCAAAATCGTCATCCTAGCTACAAATTAGTCCAAAAATATGCAAGTGGGACTTTAAGAATGTTTCACGTTCAAGCACAGTTGAGACTTGTTTGTTGAAATTAACAAAGTTTAAGGTAACCTAATGCTTATTTTATGTAAAGTTGATGAATATTTTCACTCAAGAGTGTCCATTAAGCAAAACCACCTTTTTGCGTTTACTTTAGTTTAATATTTATTTTTATATATTTTGTGCTCCACTTTTTCATGCCTATTGCCAAACCGATGCATTGGTTCTTTTGACTATTTTACCATGAGTTACTTTGAAATTATTGAAATGGATGATAAATATTGTATAGTATCTCAAAAGTATTATTTATTATAAAATTTATTTTTATAATTTTTAATAAATTATTTTAATTATCTTACCGTTTGAAAATACAAAAGTTTGATTTTCTTTACCCTTGTATGTATTACATCCCAAGAAATTATTCTTGCCATTCTTTTGACTACAACTACAAATAAAATGGTATGTTTTCTAGACACAACATTTATAAAGAAAAATATTATATACTCCCTCCCATCCGTTCAAAAATATAAAATTAATTTTAACTTTTTAAATTTAATATTAAACAATGTAATTATAAAAATAATAAATTATCTAAATATTATTACTAATGGGAAGATCTATCGTGTCAAAAATTAAATAAATTATACTCCCTCATTTCCAAAATATATGTTTTAATTATCTAAATTAAATTAATAAAGTTTTTTTTAATACCTAAATTACCTTTTTTGATTACTTATTAATTGAATTATTTTTTCATTTTTTATGACCCCCCACTTTTCTATGATACTAATAATTACTATTTCTTATGTCATTTAATTCTTTAGATACATTTTTTTTGTAACTCACATTCTCAATAAGAATATTAAATAAATTATGAGGGTATAAGAGGAATAATAGGATAAATATAGTTACTAATATAGAAATAGGACATTTATTTTGAAACATGCTAAAAAAGAAATTAGGACATTTAATATGGAACGAAGGGAGTATTAATTTATAATCTAAACAAATTTAAAAATTATTTCAAAAATTAAATTAAATTTTATATTTTAATATAAAGAGAGTATGCAGATTTTAATTGACCAAAGTTAACAGCATGCTAACTACTCCCAGCCCACGAATCTGGTTGCTATGAAGTTAACTTCATGGTAAGTTGGTCAATTAACTAATACAGTGCTGACACGCAGAGAGATCACTTTCCTTTTTCTGTGTCGACACTGTATTGGTTAATTGACCAAAAATAATTTCATGCTAACCACTCTCAACCCACGGATCCAGTTACCATGAAGTTAATTTCATGGTAAGTTGGTCAATTGACCAATACAGTGTTAACAATCAGAGAGAAATCACCTCTCTCGTAACCACACTATAAACAAATAATAAATCTCCACAAAGTTGAGACTTTTTATAGTGTTGTTAACGCCAAAATTTGTCCACGCGCTGCAATCACCAAAGCGCGTTCAATCCTGTACAAAAACTGGTAAATACCAAAAATTTAACGGCTTGGGCCGTCGGTGGATAGTTTTAGTGTGAGAATAACTACATGCTGAATAAAGTTAACAATGGAGACTTAAAGATCTAGTGCTAGAAATTTAAAGTATATGTGTCTACCTTAGAATCTGAATAAAGTTTACATGTTTTTTTCTCACATAAAAGTCAGACACATCGTATCGTATGCTCATGTGAGAGAGGATCACGAGAAAATATCATAAATACATATAAAAATATCAATTCTCTATTTTGTACTTCTTATTCCTAATCATTTGGACTCAAATTTATAAATAATATTATATGAAAAGTGATTTATAACTATCATTAGTTACGGACACTGTGATGCCCCCAAAATAGGTCCAATCCAACCAACCTATTCAGAGTCGCCAAATACATGGTACAGAAAATAGCTACAACTTTATTACAACAATTGTCGTGCAAAATACAACAGCACATATGTTGTGAATTTTGATACTAAAATATACCAACTGTGACTCTGGACAACAACTTGGATAGCACGTCTGTGACACCCCCAAAATAGGTCCATTCCACCCAACCCATTCTGAGTTGTCAAATACATGGTACAGAAACAACTACAACTTTTACCACCCATAAGCTGTGAGTTTGAATACAAACATTATCATCTAGACAATATCCACATGCAAATAAATCCCCATCATAATTATTGATACATAATGTTACAAAAAATGGTGAGGACTATTAAACAACTCTCTCTAGAACCTTCATTCCATACCCCGACTAGTACTCGCTACATTCTCGCCTCCTGAGAAGAAAAATGGAACAACAAGGAAAAGAGTGAGCTCAATTAGCCCAGTAAAGAATATTATGACTAAGATAATATACAACAAATTATCCTTAGTCTTCAACAGGGAAAATCTGATAGAATACAATAGACAACAAGTTTTAGATCAACAACTGCAGCGGAAACAATAATTCATTAGAGGAGTTAAGTAGAGAATGAAATCTACTAACATCTATGAATTTAAAAGTCCATCATCAATATTTTATCCATGTAACATCAATCAATATATATCTCAAATCAAATCAAATATTCATCTTTACACTACAGGCCAAAGATATTCATCAGTCGGTCATGTTCATCTCAACACCTGTTCATCTTTGCACTACGGGCCAAAGACATTCATCAATTGTTCATATTCATCTCAACACCTGTACATCTTTGCACTACGTGCCAAAGATATTCAGTAACACCATCATTTAGGATTGAGGATGATGAAAAATATTTTAAAGGAAACGAATCCAGTGAAACAAAATAACAAGTATTAAGGATTCGTACTTTAAACAATCTGAGTTCAAAAATACTTCATAAATAATCATACTGAAGTAAAATTCAAGAATGATCAAAACATGGATACAATCAAAGCTATTATCCAGAATAGATATTTTGGACAAAAAGAAGAAATTTCATTTTTTCGGTGAATAATACCGTATTCGTGAATAGTAACTCTGACACCAAAAGATAGAAATTTCACAAAAAATATCATCACGTTTCGTGAATAGTACTCGTGAATAGTACTCGTGAATAGTAACTCGTGAATAGTAACTCATGAATAGTAACTCGTGAATAGTAACTCATGAATAGTAACCCCGACATGAAAAAGTTCCAAATTTGATAAAAAGTTTCAACCAATATTTCAGCATCATTATATTGAAGAAATAATATCATTTGAGAAGAAAATAACATCCTTTACCTCGAAAGACAGTACTTCTAGTTGAAACACCGAATATAGGCTATGACTTGAACTTGCACCGTATAGCAATACTCAAAGTATACTCAAAATACTCACAAGAATACGCTCGATAATATAGAGAGAGAAAACTTCAGTTTCTGGTGTGATTTTCAATTCTAACCTAAGCACCCTATTTTTAGGAAATTGCTTAGAACACCAAAGCAGAAAATTTAATATAATATTATTATATATAAAAATTTTCTACGCCACCCATGAATCTGATTTTCAGCCATTGAACACATGCTTCCTTCTAGAAAAAATAAAAAAACGTTTTTGTAATTAAAAATATTTTAAACTTCCAAAAATCAATTATTTCGGAGCTTCAGAACTTCAATAATTCATAATAAATAGCCCTTTTACCAGAAAATTTGAATCTTGCGAGTTTTTATAGGAAATTCGATTCTCTACAATTTTGCAGAAGGAAGTTTTTCCAAATTCCAAACAGAAATTGACCGAAATCCACAAACGGACGATTTTACAGACTATAATCAAATTTTCAGTCAAGAAATAGGTCTACCGACACACAAAATATGTTTTTAATATTTATTGCAACAAAAATATTCTTTCTTCTCATAAACTCATATATCCCACATTCATTATAAAAATATCACCGTTAATATATTATTAAAATAATATATTTAAATGAATTATTTTATCAGAAAAAGATAAAATATTAATTTTCAATAATTGTCACAATAAAAATTTTCTCCATCTATATCCACATAAAATCAATATTTTCCTCATCATATAAATCAATAATTTAATTATTCACAAATAATATTACAGAATCACAATACTGACAACCAGGCCGTTCCCAGGAAAGAGGGAGCTTTCCAATAAGAATTTCTTCTTATTGGCGCGCAATTAGGTGACCAAACCTCTCCTTAGACAGAACTTTCTAGACATTGCCAATAATGTTATCTAATAATATTATTCAGATAATATGAATTATTGCTTCGATAATGAAAAATACTGTGTAGTGACAATTATTGAAACAACAGGGATATAAAATATCAATGCAGTAATTATTGAATCAATAACATAAAATACTGAATAGTAATTACTGTAACAATTATTGAGTAGTGCCTTCTTACGTAAGAATCAATAATTGGTGTAATACCGTGTGCTACTGTGCAACAATGCGTATTACTGTGTTTTAACCACCGGGTATTCCAACAGTATTAACGGTAACAACTACGCCATTTTTTATAAACAACTTATACTTGTCGTTTTCTTCATTCAATCGCTTTCTGTTATGGGGCCCACAAAAGACTGCGCCGTCGTACGAATATTCCCCGAAAGCAAGAATATTCCACGACCAAACGAATATTCCCCGACAACAATGAATATTTTATAACCACCTGTTTATTCGAAATATTTGCACATTTTACCCATAACTTTCCATATTAATCAAATCAACCCTTACTATTTCAAAATAAAAAATAGAGGAAATTCTATTTTTATTTAAAAAAAATTCGGGGTCTTACATCCTCCCCTCCTTATGAAATTTCGTCCTCGAAATTGACGTACGTAACTAGTGTTTCAAAAAGGTAAAGATACCTCGCTTTCATTTCCGTTTCCAACTCCAATGTCATTTCCTCTATAGCATGATTTCTCCACAAAACTTTAACTTGTGGTATGACCTTCGTGCGTAGGACATGCTTCTTCCCATCCAACATCTTGACAGGTACCTTTTCGTACGTTAAGTCTTCAGCTATTTCGTCCGGTTCTAACTCAATAACATGGTTCGAGTCGTCCACATCGGTACAAAAAAAACGTTATAAACACGCGACATACTTGGCGGTAAAACGAGTCTATAGGCCACAATTCCTATTCGATCGAGAATTTCAAATGGATTAATTAATCGAAAGTTTGAGCTTTGCTCACATCGCCAATTCTCGCTTTTGAAATAACAACTTCTTGCACCTCCTTCTTCAAATTCATCAGCTCCAGTGTGTAGCTTGAACAGCTTTAACGTTATCGATTAAAGTCGATTATACTCGTATATCATCACGTGGATACCTAGAGTTTTCATCTCCATCTCTATTATTTGTAAATTATACGAAATGAGTCTTTGACAATATCGTACTCGTACTTGTATACGATCTTCTACTCAACACGTCAGCTATCACGTTCGCTTTTTCAGGATGGCATGGTCAGAACATGTACTGAAATGAGTCTCCTCTTGAGTTCTTCGAAGCTCTTCCCACATTCCTTGCTCCATTTGAATTTTGTATCTCTACGAGTCAGCTGCGTTTATGGAGTAGCGATTCGAGAATATCCTTCAACGAATCTCCGATAATAATCAACTAAGCCTAGAAAGCTACGTATTTTGATTACCTACTTAGGTTGTTCTCAACTATGAATCACATCCCAATCTTGGATAACACGTCACAACAGCACCTATCAGTTTACTATCGCACGAATATGGCGTCCCCTACGGAAAGTCTGGCTTTTGTGTATTCCACAAAGGAAGTCACCAGATAAAGGCTCGGGTATCAACTTCTACAGTTGGGTTTTTAACTCCTGAAGTTCAATAGGAGCCATTCGATATGAGATTTTAGAAATGGGTTTTGTACCGAATTCAAAGTCGATACAAAATTTTATATCACGCTCTGGGAGTAAACCAAGAAATTCTTCAGGAAATACATCAGAAAATTTACTAACAACAGAAATATCATTCAAATCTGATTTACTTTTGTTCAAGTCCATGACATGGGCTAAGAAAACATGACATCCATTTTTCAATAAACGAATGACTTCATGGCTTGATATAAAAATGTTTGACTTCAATGGTTTGATTACTTGAATTCGAATAACAGGTTGCTTAGGAATATGAAAACTAACAACCTTACAAAAACAATTAATTTTGGCATGATGAGTAGTTAAAGAAAACGAATCCAGTGAAACAAAAGAACAAATATTAAGGATTCGTACTTTAAACAATCCAAGTTCAAAAATACTTCATAAATAACCAGAGTGGAGTAAAATTCAAGAATGATCAAAACATGGATACAATCAAAGCTAGTATCCATAATAGATATTTTGGGTGAAAAATAAAAATTAAATTTTTTCTGTGAATAGTGTCGTATTCGTGAATAGTGCCGTATACGTGAATAGTATCATATACGTGAATAGTAACTCCGACACCAAAAGATAGAAATTTCATAAAAATATCATCATGCTTCGTGAATAGTATTCGTGAATAGTAACTCATGAATAGTAACTCCGACATGAAAAAGTTCCAAATTTGATAAAAAGTTCCAACCAATATTTCGGCATAATGATATTGAAGAAATAATATCATTTGAGAAGAAAATAACCTCCCTTACCTCGAAAGATTAGTACTTCTAGCTGGAATACTAGGTATAGTGCTGAAGAAAACTTGCACCGTATAACAATACTCAAAGTATCAGAATCCTCACAAGAATACGCTCAATATATAGATAGATAAATATAAAGAAAACATCAGTTTCTGTTGTGATTTTCAATTCTAACATAAGCACCCTATTTATAGGAAAATACTTAGAACACCAAAGCAGAAAATTTAATAAATTAATATTATTTATTTCATCATTTATGACTGAGGATGATGAAAAATATTTTAAAGAAAACGAATCCAGTGAAACAAAAGAACAAATATTAAGGATTCGTACTTTAAACAATCCAAGTTCAAAAATACTTCATAAATAACCAGAGTGGAGTAAAATTCAAGAATGATCAAAACATGGATACAATCAAAGCTAGTATCCATAATAGATATTTTGGGTGAAAAATAAAAATTAAATTTTTTCTGTGAATAGTGTCGTATTCGTGAATAGTGCCGTATACGTGAATAGTATCATATATGTGAATAGTAACTCCGACACCAAAAGATAGAAATTTCACAAAAATATCATCATGCTTCGTGAATAGTATTCGTGAATAGTAACTCATGAATAGTAACTCCGACATGAAAAAGTTCCAAATTTGATAAAAAGTTCCAACCAATATTTCGGCATAATGATATTGAAGAAATAATATCATTTGAGAAGAAAATAACCTCCCTTACCTCGAAAGATTAGTACTTCTAGCTGGAATACTAGGTATAGTGCTAAAGAAAACTTGCACCGTATAACAATACTCAAAGTATCAGAATCCTCACAAGAATACGCTCAATATATAGATAGATAAATATAAAGAAAACATCAGTTTCTGTTGTGATTTTCAATTCTAACATAAGCACCCTATTTATAGGAAAATACTTAGAACACCAAAGCAGAAAATTTAATAAATTAATATTATTTATTTTTTCACATCTTCCTACGCATCCAAGAATCTGAATTCAGCAACTTGACATGTGTTAAAGATGCCCACCAAACACAAAAAACGTATTTCTTATTTAAATTATTTTAAACTTTCAAAAATTAATTATTTCGGAGCTTTGGAACTTCAATAATTCATAATAAATAGCCCTTTTTCAGAAAAATTCGAAACACGCAACTTTCCATAGGAAATTCCATTATCTACAACTTTGCAGAAGTAAGTTTTTTCAAATTCCAAACAGAAATTGACCGAAATTCACAAACGGACGATTTTACAAGCTATAATCAAATTTCGATCAAGAATCCAGTCTACCGACACACAAAACTTATGTTAATCATTTAATGCAATAAAAATACTCTTCCTCCTATATACTCATATATCCCACATTTATTGTAAAAATATCCTATTATTATATTATTAAAATATAATAATAAATTATTTTATTAGAAAAGATAAAATATCATTTTTCAATAATTATCACTTTAAAAATTTTCTCAATCTATATCCACATAAAATTAATATTTTTCTCATCATATAAATCAATAATTAATTATTCACAAATAATATTACAGAATCACAGTACTGGCAACCAAGCCGTTTCCAGGAAAGAGGGGGCTTTCCAATAAGAATTTCTCCTTACTGACGCGCAATTAGGTGACCAAACCTCTCCTTAGACAGAACTTTCTCGACATCGCCAATAATGATTTCTAATAATATTATTCAGATAATATGAATTATTGCTTCAATAATAAAAAATACTGTGTAGTGACAATTATTGAAACAACAGTAATATAAAATATCAACACAACAATTATTGAATCATTAAAATAAAATACTGAACAGTAACTACTTTAACAATTATTGAGTAGTGTTTTCTTACGTAAAAATCAATAATTTGTGTAATACCGTGTGCTACTGTGCAACAACGTGTATTACTGTGTTTTAATCACCGGGTATTCTAACAGTGTTAACAGTAATCACTACGCCGTTATTTATAAATAACTTATACTTGTCGTTTTCTTCATCCAATAGCTTTCCGTTATGGGGCCCACAAAAGACTGTGCCGTCGTACGAATATTTCCCGACAACAAGAATATTTCACGACCAAACAAATATTCCCCGACAACAATGAATATTTTATAATCACCTGCTTATTTAAAATATTTGCGCATTTTACCCATAACTAACCACATTAATCAAATCAACCATTACTATTTCAAAATAATAAATAGAGAAAACTAAATTTTATTTATTAATAACTTGGGGTCTTACAACAGGTCATCTTTACGCTCCAGACCAAAGATATTCAACAACAGGTTATCTTTGCACTACGGCCCAAAGATATTCATCAATAATTCATTTTTGCACTACAGGCCAAAGATATTCCTCAACAGTTCATATTTGCACTACAGTACAGGCCAAATATATTCATCAACAATTCATCTTTGCACTACAGGCCAAAGATATTCAACAACAAGTCATTTTTGCATTACGAGCCAAAGATATTCATCAATAATTCATCTTTGCACTACGGGCAAAAGAGAACATATAGTCACGATCGTACCAATAATCTACCCATCTTTACACTCAAGTCAAAGAGAAATATCATCATTAGGGTTATAAGAATGTTATATATGATAATAAAAACAATATTATCAACATATCGATTTAATCTCAAGAGTAAAATTCAGAAATCAATAATCTCATAACACCTTAATCAAAATATTATAAATCACTTAATAATCTCATAATCTAATATTATTAATACTACCACGATATTTTAATCATTTCTTAAACTTATAAACAATTTATTTTAATTGTTTACACTTTACTAATAAATGCATTTAATCATCCAAAAATGTCAAACTCATAAGATTTCATCACCAATAACCAAAACACTCGTAAAAAATCTGCATATACCTCATATATGATTCTCAAGCCATAAAATCATATTTTCCAATTTTCTTACGTCACATATCATATTTAATTCATTTACTCATAACTAGAATATTTTCATGAAAAATACCAAATCAGTTCCAAAAATATTTCTTTTCTGGGATTTAGCATAGTATATTCCAATATTAAGCATATATTTTTCTCGGAATTTTTAAAATTCATTTAATATTTTTCATATGGCCAAAACTACCGAATATTTAGACATTTATCATAAATTGTACCGTTGTCCAAATATTCTGAAATTTACACGGTATACTTCTGTTATATATATGTACTCCCAATAAAAATTTTATCAATTTTGGAATTAACTACAAGGAGTTATAAGCGGTTACTTTTAAAATAGTTTTTTCTAATAAAATTCATAACTCATAATCTATACATCCAAAAATCGCCACTTTTACACAATCTACAAAACTCATCAAAATATCATTTCAATTTTTTCCAGAATTTTTGAAGGTTCAAAAAAATTTTGAAATTTAAAAAACATAATAACCCTTACATACTAACGACAATATCCCTTGCCTCAAAAGAGCAGTACTTCTGACTTGGATAACGCTGAACGAATTTGCACCGTATAGCAACACTCAAGATACCAAAATACTCACAAAAATACACTCTATAATATAGAGAGAAATAGAGAGAAAACTTCAGTTTCTGGTGTGATTTTTAATTCTAACCTAAGCACCTATTTATAAGAAATTTCTTAGAATATCAAAGCAAAAAATTTAATATAATATATATATATATATATATATATATATATATATATATATATATATATATATACTAGCTATAACCTGTGCCTGAAGGCACGGCGTAACGAAAAATTAAATTAAAATTTAAAAAATATTACATTATCTAAAGACACATACTACTACAACAATGGATACAAAAAAAGTAGCGAGCTATATAACCACCAAAACATCGAGCTATTTGGTAGCGATAACTATAATTCTCAAAAAAAGTAAAAATAAATTATGAACAAAAAGAATTGAAATGTGAGTTATTTTGCGACAACATGTGATATCTGGGACTTGCATTGCTCTTTCTTAACAAACACATGCTACTAAGAGGAGAATTATCTCCTAGTGACACAAAATATAGACGCAACATGTACATATAACAACCATCTTGAAATTAAATTAGATTAATATCAGTGCATGATGTACATATAACAACATAAAGGCATGACGTAATAAAAATATTACATTATCTAAAGACATATACCAACACAACAATTAATACATACTCAATTGGCCAATTGAGTAGGCAAGTCAGATGTATAGGAATGTATGCTTAAAAACATCAAATAATGTCAGCAAAGCAATTGAAGTGACAGTTTCACAACTTTTTTGTTAATTGTTTCATATAGTAAACAATTAAAATAAAATTAATGTCAAATTAACCCACACATCACTTTTTAAAGGCATCTAATGTTAACAACAATCAGTTTTATTAATCGGATACCCATCTTGAAGTGATTGTAAATTGTTGAATACCTCAAAGTTGACAACTTCAAGCTAATATAACTACTACTTCAAAAAGTTCTTATGGTGGTGACAAATAAAATTGAGGACAGTAGGAATTCGCTTCATAGATGCCTTTGAGGGTGAAAAGCTAATATAAAATTGATTGTTGAATAATCTATACTTTTGATTATACTATAGTAAGAAATTTAAGAAGAAAGGAATTTAAGATTTTGCCCAAATTCAAACTTGTCGATTGCTGCCCCATCTCGAATTCGTTGCAATCTATTCTATCCAACACTATCAATTTAATTTCTAATTTATAACAATCAATATAAAGCAAGGGAATAAATAAAATCTGCTCAACATTGAAACAAAAAGCAAAATCAAATCTTTGAATGTATAAAAAATATATAAATAATCACTTTCTAAACAAAAAGATAACATATAAAGCAAATAACATGTATTCATAAATATATTCATTAAGCACAAAATTAAAACAACCCATGTATTCATTAAGCACAAAATTAAAACAAAGGCAAACCCACATAAAGGATAATGATAAGAGAGATAAAAATCAAACCTTAGCTTTCTTACACAATTTGGAAGGAATTTTTTTAAACAATCTCCGAATCCATTAAAGCACCAGCCTGAAAATCAAGGTTTTGAACATACCAGAAATTCTCAAATGTTATTTTATATATCAAAAGACTTTAAAATTAAATTCTCAAATGTTATTCCGAACAGAAATACCTCAGAAGTAAAATAACTAACTGAAATCAAATTGCAGAGGAAGGGTAACATTAACAAACTGGAAGTGAAACCAAAACCTTAGAAATCTCTGTTCATAAGCATATATTTGGTGAACAATTCCTAAAACACGCCTATAAAAATCCAGATTTTCACCACAACATTCCTAAAACGCCCTTATAAAAATCCAGATTTTCACCACAACATTCCTAAAACACCCCTATAAAAATCCAGATTTTCACCACAACATTCCTAAAACACTGGCTAAAACAATTACCTTATGGTGAACAATTCCTAAAAATCTACCCATGACAGACAGTAATTTCAAACGGTGAGTACGCATATTCTCTTTACCAAAGCTGCTAATTGCAAACCCCAACAATAACAATAAATTTCTTTTCACCTAATAAAGATGGTGAACAATTACCTTGTGATATTTCCGGTTTTTTTTAAAGATGGTGAACAAAAGTCTAAAACCCCAAATACCCACTGAACCAGAGATAAGAGACTATTCCTAACAGAAATGCCTCAAAATTAAATCAAATTGTAAAAATTTGATATAATAATCAAAAGGAAAAATAATAATCAAAAGGAAAAACAAAAGGCTACCTTGGGGGAATTAGGCGGAAAGATGAAACAGATGCAGAAGAGGAGGGGTCCGTAAGATATGAAGCGGACGATGAAGAATCCGCGCGCTTTCAGCTGATACTTCCAGGCGGGGAGTTGAGAGGGATAAGAGCGCTTGAACTCAGATCAGAGTGAGAGACGGAGAGTTTGAACTCAGAACACAGAGAGAGAGATAAAGGGTGTGAACTCAGAATAGAGAGAGAGAGAGACGGAGAGAGAGAGAGAGATAGAGGGTTTGAACTCAGAACAGAGAGAGACGAAGAGTTTAAAATTTAAATGAGAGAGCGAGCTTGTGACGTAAAACACTGATGGGTAGATCTGATTTTTGCAGAGCTTTAATCTAGACCGTTGTTTGTTGAAGCTTTAATCGTGACCGTTGTTTGTTGAAGCCGCTCAGTAGAATGAAAAGTAAAGTTTATTTAAGTTATTTATATATTAAAGTAAATTCATACATCTAGATTAGTAAGACATAGTAGCAAATTATGATATTATGAATACAAATAGCCCTTACAGTAGTACATGTGGTCAGGAGCGTTGGTGTTCCATCAAGTATAAAAGTACGCAACAAATGTTCTTTGGAGGGGATTCGAACTTCCACATCTGAAGCGCACCAGTGCTTACAGGCGATTGAATAACATATAGCAAAGTAGTATGGAATAAACATTAAAAAAAAGTAACAACAATTTAGAGAAAATAAAGGTTTGAGCTTATTCAACAAAAAATTATAGAAAGAATACCCAATACAATTATCTGCACAGAGAGGATGATACAAATAAAATTTGAAACAAAAATAATAGGGAACTTACAAGATTTAAAGGGTTAAGATTTCATCAGGTGATTGTGTGAGAGAGATCTAGAGAATTGAAGTGAAACCCCCAATTTAGCACTGCTTCAAACGAATCTTACCGCGAAAAATCTGAGAAAACCCCTAACTACAGGAAGAACCAGCCAAAAATAAAATAATATAACCTATAAGGAAGAACTTAGTCTTGCAAAATCCATCAATTTTTCATATAGGGCTTCTCAAAGATAGTCGTATCTTTGTATCCAGAGCTTCTCAAAGATGGTGCAAAATTATTTTACGCTCTCTGGTTCTTCCGTAGCCTTACTTTTCCTTTCCAAGTTCCTCTCTCTCCTCAAACTCATCAAGGCCATTCAATTCAAATAGGAAAGATCTGAACCGTCCTTTGTTGAAGCCCCTAAATTTGATTTGATGTCCTTGGATCTTGAAATCTTGGGATTGGAGCCGCTCTATTTTATTATATAGATATAAAAAAAAATTTAGCCCACCTTGACCATCTGAATTCAGCATCTAACATGTGCAAGTGGGGCCTACAACAATGATAAAAACGTTTTTCTTTTAAAACATAAATAAAACTTTCAAAAATCAATTATTTCGGAACTTCAATAATTCATAATGAATAGCCCTTTTATCAGAAAATTTTAATCTCGCAACTTTTTATAGGAAATTCAATTCTCTACAACTTTGCAGAAGAAAGTTTTTCTAAATTCCAAACGAAAATTGACCGAAATCCATAAACGGGCGATTTTACAGACTATAATCAAATTTCAGTCAATAAATGGGGTCCACCGACAAACAAAATATGTGTTAATCATTTAATGCAATAAAAATACTCTTTCTCTTCATATACTCATATATTCCATATTTATTGTAAAAATATCATCATTATTATATTATAATAATATAATAAAATATTATTTTATCAGAAAAGATAAAATATCTATTTTCAACAATTGTCATGCTTCATGAATAGTACTCGTAAATAGTAACTCCTGAATAGTAACTCATGAATAGTAACTCATAAATAGTAACTCATGAATAGTAATTAAAAAAATTGAATACTTTTATTTCATAAAATGCGGGGTCTTACAGACACTATTCTAATTAATACATTTGTAGCCGTTGAATGACTAATCTAACACTCAAATTTAGTTCATACATTATTTTTTAAGAAATTTTATTAATTATAAAAATAAATATATTATATGTAGTTGATAATGTTAATTTTTATTACTTAAGAAATTATTTTAATAATTATTTTATATATTAAAACTATTTAAATCTAACTAAGATATGAGTATTTTAGACATTTTTCCTAGCCACAACTCCCTCTTGTGGCTAGCAAAAAAAAAAAAATTCTTTGGGCGCTACTCCTACCTGCGGCCAGTAAAAAAAAATTCTTGAATCATTGAATATTTAGATTAACAGTGTAAGATGCGTTTGGTGAAATAGTACTCATAACAAACGTTTAAATAGTATTCCGTCTTAAATATCATTCTCCTTAAATAGTATTCTTTTATTAAAATTACGTCGTTTTGGAGAGACGCGATGTCATTTTTATAAATACAATGCCACTGCGTATTTATAAAAAATGTCATCGCGTCCCTCCAAAACGACGTAATTTTAATAAAAGAATACTATTTAAAACGAAATGCTATTGAAGGAGAATGCTCTTGATCTTGACCGTATGTATATATATATATATATATATATATATATATAATAAAATAATATATACAATTTGAAAAATATATAATATACTAGCTGGGTCCCATGCCTCCGGCACTGTATGGACAATATGATTTATCTCAAACTTTGAACGACCAAAATAATTTATTGAGTAATCGAAAAATTTAAAGTTATTTGTATTTTATTAAATTATTATTAGATAGATAGATATATTTTATTAGATAGATGTATGAACGGTGAGATTTATCTCAAACTTTGGACGGCCCAGATGATTTATTGAGTGAACGGGAAATTCAAAATCATTGGATAGATTATTAGATAGATGTATCGTGTATATAATAATAATAATAAAATAATATATGTATCGTGTACACGATTTGAAGACGTGAAGTCATATTCAAGTAGTGTGGATTACCCATTTTTTTGAATATAATGAATTTTATTCTAATCCAAGGAATATTTATTAAAAATTAAATGAATCTGAATTTGAATCTAAATAATTTAAATTGAAATGAAAATTTTTGTTTTATAATTGACAAGTCTGAAACATTTAAATAATAAAATTTTATTATTTTATCCCTTAAAAAATTTAAAATTATTATAAATTTATTTAATATTAGTTCATATATAATAATTAATATTATAAAAAAATTTCATTCAGATAAAAAATGGCATTAAATCATTCAACTCAAATTATCTGGCTGATCAATTCAATTATTGAGATTTTTTTTAAAAAAAACGCATTGAAATGGCAGTTCTAAACAAACAGTTGTTAAGCTAACCTCAGACCCTCTCTTTATGTGACAAGTCACTCGTGTAATAATGACACTGTCATAGTATAACGTTGACCATTATTGAAAGATACCATCATCGTTGTAGATAATAATTGGTTGGGCGACGTTTTTTCTTGAGTATTATTATGACCACAATTTAATAAAGACTTAATTGATATTTTAGTTATTTTATTAAGAGTCGATTTTTATTTTGTTTATTCAGTTTTTTTGTTATAAAGATATTATGTGATAAATCAATCATGGAAAATATTTATGTGAGAATTACTCCATATTTATGGAGATAATTAAAGGCAATATCAGAATCAAGTTAACATCATTTATTGGGGTTAAATACTTTTTCAGTCACTGTAATATAGGTCGATTTACAGATGGATAATTGAATTTTTTATTCTAACAGTCAATTCACTGTACTCGACTTTGCTAACAAAAAAATAAAAAAACCGTTAGAAACTTTGACTTTCAACTGAACTGTACACATCAACTGCTGAGTTGTCCGTTACAAAGCTGATGTGACGTTTTTGTGTGACGTGACAGTAATTATGTGGATTTGTAGGTAAATTTTTATAAAGAAAATGAAAAAAAAATTAAAGTATAATATAAATTATAAAATTATAAGTATTTTAAAATTAAAATCTTTTCAAATTCGGACATTAAATTTATAATTGAGTCAATTTATTGATAATTTTTTTTTCTTTTCTAACTAGGATAAATAAATTTGTACTTTCACATTCAAATAATTTTTATTAAATAATTTTTATTGTACTTTTAATTTTTTTTAATAAAAATAAAAAAAACCCATTTTTTAAATAAAAATTTTTTTAAAACACATTTTTTTTAAAAATATATAAAAAAGCGCAACTTTTTTAAATATATATTTTTTTATTAAAAAAAATAAAGTTTTTTTATAAAACTAAAAAAAAGCGCAGCTTTTTTATTTTAAAAAAATATATAACGCAATTTTTTTTAAAAAAAATAAAATAAAAAACACAGTTTTTTTAATACAAAAAAAATTAAAACGCAGTTTTTTAAAATAAAATTAAAAAAAAGTGCATTTTTTTATAACAAATTATTTATTTTATTTTTTTTACAAAAAAACGCAGTCTTTTTTAATAAAAAAATTTATTTTTATTTAAAAAATGTAAAACGTAACTTTTTTTAATAAAAATTAAAAAAAAACACATTTTTTTAAATAAACTTTTTTATTATTAAAAAACGCAGCTATTTTTTTATAAAAATAAAATAAAAACGCTTTTTTTAATAAAAAATTTTAAAACTCAATTTTTTTAAATAAAAATAAAAAAGTGCACTTTTTTTAATAAAAAAAACGCATTTTTTTAATAAAACTTTTTATTATTATTAAACAAAAAAAATGCTGTTTTTTTAAATAAAAATAATTAAAACGAAGATTTTTTTAATAAAACAAATAATTATTATTTTTATTTAAAAAAATTAAATATAGTAGCAAACTTTCTGTTTTTAAATTTTATAAATAGCTTAATTATAAATTTTATTTGATATTAATTACAAAATTAATTAAATATATTTTTTTATTTATTTTCTTATTTTTGACTCAATTATAAAATCAATGTCCGAATTTGAAAAGGTTTTAATTTTATAATTTTTATAATTTATATTATACTTAAAAAAAAATCCATTTTTTCATAAAATTTTCCCTACAAATCCACATAATCATTTCCACGTCACACAAAGGCACCACGACAGCTTTGTAACGGACAACTCACCAGCTAATGTGTACCGTTCCGTTGAAAGTCAAAGTTTCTAACGGTTTTTTAAATTTTTGTTAGCAAAAGTCGAGTATAGTGAGTTGACTGTAAAAAAAAAGTTCAGTTATCCATCTGTAAGTAGACCTATAGTACAGTGACTGAAAAAATATTTAATCCCATTTATTATTTAAGTGGGTCCCCTGTGTTGTCTTATGTGAGACACAAGACAACTTAATGTACGGATCTTGTCCAACTCAATTCACACATCCATGTCTCTTACTTTTAATGAGATTTTGTTTTTTGAAACACCTTAAATCACAAATGGAAAATGATATATTTGATATATTTAAATGGTTACGTGATAATTATTTTTTAAATATATTTAATAAGCAAAATTTTCTTGTAATTCTATGTAATCGTATATATTAATATGTTATTCTCTTTTTGTGGAATTTATTTTTTCAGACTTGTTTTCTCCATGATATGACTGATTTCTTTTCTTTGAAAGATGATTTCATTATCATCTCTTCAAGTTTACTTTCTCCAATTGTTTGTGAATTTTTTTTTTTGATGCGTGAATAGTTGAAAATAGATTGTTTTGATTTGGGTACGACGCTATCCCGATGACTTGTCATTCTTTGCTCATACTGAAGCACTGTTTCAGATATGCTTATTAGTATGTTATTACTTTGAGATTATGATTGTATTTCATGAGTATATTTTGTTTCCACTAATCGTTGCTACGATTTGACCTTTCCTAATTATCTATTAGTATTATCATTTCATTTTTGTATTATAATCTTTTCATCATTTGTAGCAATTTACAATTTTAATATATGTATATATATATATTGCGATAAATTTATATCTAGTTATATTTTTTTTTCTTAATTAAACAGTCTAATCGACTAAAATATATTAAAATTATAAATCTTTAAAAAATATAAATGATATTCTATTTTTACAGAAAAAAAATATAAAAATAAACAACTAGCCTGTCGAAATCAAGTGTATAATAAACATTTTGGATTCATGTAGTGTGTATTAATTATTTCACCGATTAATTCAAATGGGCGGTGGTGGGCACATTGGTTTAGCTTAATGATGTTCAGTTGGGTTGTTAACCTCTTGATTTGATTCTTCTACAGTCCTTTTACTAGTGGGATGTACCTCAGTCTAAGGTTATAAAATAAACAAATATTTCGGAATCGATTCGTATTTACTCGATAAAAAATTCAATTCGAGCTCGACTCGAAATATAAATAAGTCAAATATGAGTAAATTTTAAAGTTCGATAAATTACTCAAATTTTAATTTTCTATTGATACTCGGATCATATTCGTTCGAAAAGTTCAAACTGCTCGATTCGGAATCGTACTCGACTCGATAACTAAATGAGTCTCAATCAAACTTTATTTTATACTCGATAAATTTTATGAACCAAATCTGAGCAACTCAATACTCGGTTCGTTTACACCCTTATACAGTAAAACTTCTATTTAAGAATAGATTCGGGACCAAACTATTTGTATTCTAATTGAGAGGTTATTACTAAATAGAGGTATTGATACACAATATTTTCTGAACACCCAAAAATATTCATTTTAACAAAAATATAGATTTTATAACAAAAATTAAAGAAAACATAAATCATTTAGAATTTCAAACTATGAAATGTGGTCTTTTATAGAAAATGTAGTCTTTTATAGGAAAATGTAGGGGTGCTCATCGGTAAAAAACCGAACCGGTACCGAAAAAACCGAACCGGTACCGAATCGAAAAATCCAAAAAATCAAGAACCGGTACCGGTACCGAATAACCGGTTTCGGTACCGGTTCGGTACAAAGTCGGTACCAGTTTTTTCGGTTCGGTTTTCGGTTATACCGCAATAATTAAATAATTTTTTTTATATCACCAAAATTAATATTAATTAATTAATTAGAGATGGTTTAGCTGGAAATACATTGCAAGTTTGAAGAAAACCTGCTTTTATAACTACTTATATGGTAAAATATACGATATAAATAAGGATTTTCAGTTTTTTTCGGTTTTGAAATAGACTAGAAATTAGAATTAGAAATTTTCGGTTTTTTTTCGATTTTTCGGTTTTACCGAATTCAAAATTTTAAGTACCGCTACCGGTACCGAAAAATATAAAAAAACCGAAAAACCGGTACCGAAAAAATCGGTACCGAAAAAAACCGGTACCGCCGGTACCGGTTCCAACCGGTTCGGTAAAAAAACCGAAAAACCGAAATTTTTGATCACCCCTAGGAAAATGTAGTCTTTTATAGAAAATATATTCTTTTATAAAAAAATATAGTCCTTTATAAAAAATGTAGTCTTTTAAAATTAATATTGTCTCTTATATATATATATATATATATATATGAAATTATTATTATATAGATGTATAGTTTCTTAACATGGAATTTAAAAAATATATAACATATTACAATTTAGAGGTTATTCTTATTTATAACTGCCCAAATTGGGACCATTTTTTTTATAATATTGTAGAGGTTATTCTTATATATAGTATTTTTAAATAGAGGTTTTACTGTGCCTGACACATAATAGAACTACTTAATTCAACAATAGTTAATATAAAGTTAACTTTATCGTCATGTAGGTCGGAATGTGATATTATTTTATATGTTAATATTGTATTGGTCAATTGATCAAATTATCATGAAGTTAATTTCATAATAACCGGATCCACTTAATTCATTAGCAACATAATTATTTTCCATAAATTTTATTGTGTCATTAATAATATATTTGCCATGATTTGTATTATATCACTAAATATAATATTTGAATCGTTGAATGTGTATTAAAAAAATTAGAGGATATATATATAAAATAGAGGAAATCCTAATCCGAAGATAAGTAATATGAATGGAATTCTAATCCACTATCTTCAACTATAATAATATAATTTTATGACCATGCCATTATTAATTTAATTAAACATTCATGATATATCTTTAAAATTTATAAAAAAAAATAGAACAGAAGGAGTATATCCAAAGGAACGAAGGGAGTAATTTTTAGAGTTGTGTATAAGTATTAAGAAAATAATTGTATAGCATTAAATATAATATCAAATGTCTATATTATCATTGTATTAGGAAAAAAATTTGTTATTTATTGGGCAAAAAATAGTGACAGAACCAAAGTTATATTTAATACTTGAGATAATATTAGAAACTAAGCAATTAATGCTTACTTGAAATTCTAAAACGTCATATATTAATGGACAAAGAAACTTCTATAAAACGTCATATATTAAGGGACGGAGAGAGTATAAAGTCATGAGTACTAGTACTATTGTGATAAATTTATATCCAATTATAATTATGAAATTTATCCATACATATGATTAATAAGAATTAATGGAGAATTCTATTTAAATCATCATTAATATTTATCAACGTACGTAATTAGAAATCAAAAAATCAAACATAAACATTTGTAATATGTATCATTTTATAAATTATTATGAACTTTTGAAAGTTAATTAAAATATTTCAAATTCAAAATTGAGAAGACTTGTTAAAAATTAAAAATTATAATTTATAATAATTATCATTTTATTATAAGAATTTAAAATAATTTATATAAATTTTAAAATTTAAAATACGTGAAAAATCAATAATCAATAACTATCATATATTTTGAGAACGAAACGTGTTTTCTATTCCAAAATTTTAAAGATAGCCAGATAGATAGGTAACAGAGGGACCCACAGTAGCGGGTAACGAATTTGTTGCTCACATTCGTCCAACTCCTCATTAAATTATCCCAGCCAGGCAGCCAGCATTCATATCCTTTCCTCCAAATCCCCATCTCCATCTTCCTTCCATTAACACCATCAATTATCAGGGGCGGATTCACACGAATTATTTAGTAGGGTCAAACTCGAAATTTTTTTTACAAATAAAAATTTCATAAAATAACTTACAAAATTAAACAATCTTCAAATATTATTTATAATAATATTTTTTGAGATTTTATTGTTTAAAATTATTGCATGATATAGCCTCATTTTTAATAGTTACAAAAATATCACGCTCAATGTATATTACTAAACATTCATTCATCCATTCATCTCTCATTTGGTTACGAAGTTCATTCTTCATGATATTTATGGCTGAAAATGTCCTTTCAACAGTTGCAGTAGCAACGGGCAAAAGTAGAGCCAATTTCAGCAACAAATAGACTTGGGGATACACATCATGCTTTCTTTTTTGAACCAATATTTGAGCTAATTCCTCAATTCCTTCTATACTCGAAAAATTAGAATCGTTTCTCTATATCTAGAATATAGAAGAATAGAAAAGTTGGCTTAATGCCTTAGTGGGATTTGAGAATTAGGGATTGTTGTTTAGTGCCTGCTCACTTAGTATATATATAACAAAATATAGTGGGGTCATGTTTCTTAGTATACATGTTCACTTTAGACTTTCTTAATTTTTTTTTCTTAATATGACCCTCTTAATTTTTTTCCCTCTTAATATGACCCCTGACCCCCTGAAAATTCAGTGGGGTCAGGTGACCCTGCCCTAAGGCAGGTCCGCCCCTGCCAATTATATAAATTATTATATGTTTATATTAATGTTTCTTTGCATATCTGTCTGTAAAAAATGAAGAAAAATCATTGTTTTTTATTAAACAAAATTAACTAGAGATCTACCGAGGCTGCTATATATCCACATAGTAAAAAGACTTTGTTTTAACAATTTTTGGGAAGCAGGGTTTTAAAGAGATTTATACCCATTTCAGAACTTTCCAATTCTTTTGACATATCTCATTCTGTTTGGATTTTTCATCTTGAATTCAGCTAAAGGCCAGATAGACGCATAGACCCATGTCTTCAAAATTTCCACTTGTTTCTTCATCTCTCCAAATTTAGTCAATTTATGAATTGGCACCTTTAATTTCCCTCGTTTACCTGGTATGTAACTTAAAGCTTCTTCTTCTTCTTCTTCTTCTTCTTCTTCTTCTTCTTCTTCGAGTCGTTGGGTGGTTCTTTTAATTTTCAAATCAAGAGTTCCCATTGATTTTCCTCTGTTGATTCCGTCATTTTAGTCCTTTGCGTGGGTTTAACTCTGGTGGGTCTTTGTTCAATTTGGTAGTTATGGCCTCTTTTGGTCAATTTTGGCTGAATTGAACTTGCTATGGTTGGTGGCTAAATGCATAAATTCTGCTACTGGGTTTCTCTTTTCATGGCCAAATCAAGAGTTCCCCTTTAGTAGTGCTTGTTGCTTTTGGTACTCCGGTAGGTGATTTTTTGAAGTCTCAAATATATTTGGTTTTTGTACAACCTGTAATTCTGTTTTAGATACCCCCTATATTTTCGTAATCTATCATTTTGGCCCTTGTGGTAGTTTATTATTACTTGTTGCAAAGTTTGATGGTAGATTCCATTGCTGAATATAGAGTTTTATATGGGCTAGTTAGCATGTAAACAGATCAAAAGTTACTTTTCATTCACACCCTTTTCCCCTTCAATTTCCACTATCCAGCTGAATTTTACTTCTTTGTTGTGATTATGGGAAATTGGGCATTCGTTTATTTTATAGGAATGTGTTTGTTTATCCTTTTTCAGCCTAAAACTTGTATGGCTAGTATTCAAAATTTTGGCAAGTTAAAATCGGGTTTTCAAGGGGATCAAATGCATTGGATAGACAATGATGGGTTGTTTTTATTATCCAACAATTCGAATTTCGCTTTGGGCCTCACCCCAACTGTCGAAGATGTTACTTTGTTTCTACTTGCCATTGTTCATGTGAGCAGTTCAACTATTGTTTGGTCTGCAAATAGAGCCACCCCAATTAAAAATTCTGATAACTTTGTGTTTGATGATAGTGGCAATACTTATTTACAAAAAGGGGGATCCCAAATTTGGTCAACAAATACTGCCAAGAAAGGAGTTTCTGCTATGGAATTGCAGGAATCAGGAAATTTGGTTTTGCTGGGGGATGATGGTAATGTAGTTTGGCAGAGCTTTAGCCATCCTGCTGATACTCTTTTGTCGAATCAAGAGTTTGGTGAAGGAATGAAACTTGTAAGCAATCCTAGCTCCAATAACTTGAGCTATTTTCTTGAAATCAAATCCGGAGATATGCTTCTTTATGCAGATTTTGAAAACCCACAAGCTTATTGGTCTATAGGGCAGGATAGTCGAAAAACCATCAACAAGGTTGGTGGGGGTGTCACGTCGGCGTCTCTTAATGCCAATTCTTGGAGGTTTTATGATAAGAACAAAGTCTTACTATGGCAATTCATTTTCTCGCAAGATAGTGATATAAATGCCACTTGGATTGCAACTTTAGGAGATGATGGCTTTATCACTTTTTACAATCTTCAAAGTGAAAGCTCAAACAATGTTTCCCCTACAAAGATACCTTCTGATCCTTGCAGCAGACCTGAACCTTGTGATCCATATCTGATATGTGATACTGGCAACAGATGCCAATGCCCATCAGCCCTTGCCTCTCAGGCAAATTGCAAACCAGGGATTGTCTCTTTATGCAATGGATCAAAGGATTCTGTGGAGCTTGTAGATGCTGGAGATGGTCTTGGCTATTTTGCGCTTGAATTCGTTCCACCCTCTTCCAAAACTGACTTAAATGGTTGCAAATCCTCTTGTCTTAGTAACTGTTCATGTCTTGCTATGTTCTTTGAAAACATTTCTGGAAATTGCTTTCATTTTGACCGCATTGGAAGCTTGCAAGGTTTGAAAACTAGAGGTAAATTTGCTTCATACATAAAGGTCTCGACTCCTGGAGGCAGTGGGGGAGAGACTGGAGGGGGTGGAAGCAGCAAGAAACGCATTTTGGTTGTCATAATCATAGTTATAGTAACAATACTTGTTATTCTTGGTCTAGTTTATACAGGATTTCGTTACTACCGGAGCAGTGATTTGCCTGAGTCTCCTAAAGAAAATTCAGATGAGGATACTTTCTT
Source organism: Panax japonicus (assembly GCA_020205505.1). Lineage (NCBI taxonomy): Eukaryota > Viridiplantae > Streptophyta > Magnoliopsida > Apiales > Araliaceae > Panax > Panax japonicus. Next base: position 61,707,574 of record CM035109.1, on the reverse strand, counting down.
GGAGACTTTATCTGGGATGCCAGTACGTTTCAGTTACAAAGATCTTCAAGTTGCCACCAAGGACTTCTCTGTGAAACTCGGGCAAGGAGGTTTTGGCTCAGTTTATGAAGGGGCTCTAACAGATGGAACCCGATTGGCTGTGAAGCAATTGGAAGGCATTGGTCAAGGAAAAAAAGAATTTCGAGCTGAAGTTAGTATCATTGGCAGCATTCATCATCTCCACTTGGTGAGACTGAAAGGCTTCTGTGCAGAAGGTTCCCACAGGCTTCTTGTTTATGAATACATGGCAAACGGTTCATTGGATAGATGGATCTTCCAGAAAAACAGAGCAGATCTGTTAGATTGGGACACAAGATACAACATTGCTGTAGGCACTGCCAAAGGATTAGCTTACCTCCACGAGGATTGCGATGTAAAGATTGTTCATTGTGACATTAAGCCTGAAAATGTGCTTTTAGATGCCAATTTTCTTGCAAAAGTCTCTGACTTTGGCCTTGCTAAGCTAATGAGCCGAGAACAAAGCCATGTTTTCACAACCCTAAGAGGCACTAGGGGGTACCTTGCGCCAGAATGGATTACAAACTACGCAATATCAGAAAAGAGTGATGTTTATAGCTATGGAATGGTGTTGCTCGAGATCATTGGGGGTAGAAAAAACTACGACCAGTCAGAAACTTCAGAAAAATCTCATTTCCCATCCTACGCATTCAAGATGATGGAGGAAGGTAAATTAACAGACATTCTTGATGCGAAACTGATGACAAAAAAAGAAGATGAGAGGGTTTTAATAGCAATTAACGTTGCATTATGGTGTATACAGGATGATATGTCCCTTAGACCACCAATGACAAAAGTAGTCCAAATGCTTGAAGGTCTCTCCCCTGTACCTCCACCACCATTGTCTTCCCATATGAACTCTCGCATGTATTCGAGTGTCTTCAAATCAGTCAGTGAGGAGGGTACTTCATCGGGGCCTTCAGATTGCAACAGCGATGCATATCTTTCTGCAGTAAGGCTTTCAGGGCCAAGATAGCACCTTGAGAAAATGAAGGGATTCTTGATCAAATATAGATATTTTTTGCCTCATATTTTTGTGCATGTATATTTAGTAGATTACTCAAAATTTTATTCTACTAGTAATTATAAAGTTTATAGGCAAATATAAAGTGCAGATTTTTAATGCAGCATGCTGATCTTATTGTTCTAGAATTTATGTGCCATGGCTCATGGCCTATGTTTTGTGGTAATATGCTTCTTTGAAATCGCAAAAAAATGAGAGCCTATGGGCATTTTGCCTCTTAATATAGAATGACCACAAATTTGCTTAAACAAACATTTATCAAAGACTTGCAATTGAATATTATTAATATGTTTTTTTAATTTAATATTCAGTTGATATATTTATAAATTTAATATTTAGTCTTTTTTTTCAATCTTTCGAATTTATACATAGTTATTTAGAGTTAAAAATTGAATGAAACTTAAAAGCCTAAACTTGGTATTTAAGGAAGTCTATATGACATAAAATTGTTGTAAATTAATAAGTTACCATCATGGTTTAATGTTTTTAATGGTGGCTTAAATTTTAATAAATATACTAACATTGATAAAGTAAATATCTCCTATCTGAAATTAAATTAGTAATTAAAGTTTAATCAGTAATATATATTACACTTTTAATATTAATTATTATTTTCTCATAATATTTTTTAATTTTAAATATATAGTTATTTATGAATAAAATTGTTGTAGAAGAATAAGTATCATTTAATGACTTTTAGTTTTCAAAATTAGCTAAAGTTTAATCACAATATATAAGTCATAATTATTTTTAACACTAATTAACTAAATTTCTTCAATATTAATTATTATGTAATCATAATATTTTTTTATATATTTTTAATATTTAGTTATTTAGAGGTAAAGTTGAGTCAAGTAAAATTCTAAACATTTTTAAAAGTTAAAATTTATTTTTTGGCTAAGTAATTAAAGAACTATAAAATAAAATTATTGCAGAACAATAAGTTAATTTTAAAGTTTGTAGGACCATAAAAAGAATTTTGGTTCTCTAACATTAACTTTTAATAATTTTTTATAGTTAATAATTTCACAACTTAACTTACTAAATACATATAAGTTAGTTTAATTTTATTATTTCATTATTTATTATTAAACTCTTGTGATGTTACATCATGATCATATTTTGTTGGGGTTAGAAGCAATTACAAGAATCAGCAAAAAAAAGTTAATGGAACATATATAAAATAGTATTATTAAGTTTGAGTTTTATTAGTAGTTATTTAGATTATTTTAAAATAAATTTAGGGATACTTTAAAAAGTGTTTTAGTTGTACTTAAATTATAATCTCATATCAAAGACCAAAAAATCAAGTGTGAAGCATGAGTTTATTTTTCAAATAGCATAATTTTTAATTTCTTATTCATTTTACATATAATGATTATAAAATATTTTTAAAATTACACAAATTAACTTACTATTGCTATGACAATGTTTACAAACTTTGCTCGAAAATGGTATGATTAATGAGCTAAAAGAATTTTATAAAGAATAAAATTATTCATAAAATAATATAATATTAATTACAGTAGACAAATGTATGTCTTTTGAATTTTTATTTTTTTAAGCAAATGTTGTAATCATTCTAATACCAATAGTAAGTTAATTTGTGAAATTAATTTTTTTATAAACATCATATATAAAACAAAAAAAATTAATAAAATAGTGTTATTTATAAAATAAACATGTATTTTGCCTTCTTCAAAAAACTAAAATATTTAGCACTCATGAAACACTATCATTATAAATCTTTATAAGTTAATCCTAGTCGTTAATTATTACGATTGTTGCTGGTCGATTTCGAAATCAAAACATACATACAAGTATACACGGTCAACAAGTAATAAAGTGATAACAAAAATATCATTCCCACGATGAGTATTTAATAAAAATTACTAAGTACTAACCCTTAACCAAATTAACTTTATTTAAACAATTAATTTAAAAATGTGAATTTATGAAATTAAAATATTTAATTAAACTAATTCTAAATACCACTAGATTAAAATCAGGTAATGAATATTTAAGATTACAACTTCACTTTTTGTTTCACTTAGACCAATACACTTCCTGTTAAATTACGCTAACTATTCTGAACTGTTAATCAAGAACATTTCAATATTTATGATCATCTCCCGATATACCATAAATAAATTAACTTAAATTCACATATAATAGAATTAAGGTGAACACCCTAGTTAAATTAATTCATTATATTCCTATGTGAATTACAATTAAAAATGATTTAAAGCACAGATTCCCTATCAGATTACATGCGGCATAAAGGTATATCTTTATCCTAAACACAAATTATGAATTCCATCGTCATGCAGAAAACACAATAATATGTTATTATGATCAGATCTAAATCTATACTTCATCTCCCGAATTCATATAAATTATCACGGTAATGTTGAGTAACAATTAAACAATTATGCACAAATCATAAAAGGCAATTCCATAATAACTAACAAAACTAACAAAGAAGTATATCAATAAAAGCTACGCAATAAAATCCATTGTAATCTTAAATAGAAATTAGTTCATGATTGAATTAAAATCCATAATCCACAATTGATAAAGCATTTAAAATATAAAGTAAAAGATAAAGAAAAGAATAGAATTTGTATACGAAATCCTTGATTCTCCTTCAACTCCAGCCTTGAATCCTTCGTGCTAGCCAATTGCTTCAAATCTCCAAGTCTGAATATCAAACTAGGGTTTTGAATTCTAAACCTAATGGAGTATCTCTCTATTCTCTTGTAACTTAGTCTCCTAATCTATTTATAGCTTTTAAGTCTCTTCAATGTCAGCCCATTAGCAGAATCCTATTCAGAATAGAAATTAGTCTCCTTTCCTTTTATATATATAAGTCTTCTCCAGTCAATTTCTCATAGAATCCAATTCTGATTAGAATTTTGCCTTAGAACCCCATCACAATTAGGCTTAACGTCTCCAAAATCTATTAGAAATCACAAATCCTTGATTTAATTAGAGAGAAATTTCGTCCACTTCCTACCTCTCAATGCCCTAGCATTCAAATCCTTCACAAAACGAATGCCCTAACATTCAACTTTCACTTATTTACGAAACTGACACTGCTCATTCTGACTCCCAATGCCCCAACATTCAAATTGTAAGACCCCAACTTTTTATGAATAAAGATTTTATTTCTTTAATTATTATTTTGAATAATAAGGTGTTGATTTGATATACTGGGCTAGTTGAGCTAACTTTTTTTCTTTTTTGTTCCATTTTTCTTCTCAGAAGGCGAGAATATAGCAGAAACTAGTCGGGGTGTGGAGTGATATTTCAGGGTAGTTGTTTTAGCTCACCCCTCTCTGGTGTTCGACGTGCCTACTCGCATAATTAACTAGAAACTGGCGCGATCACGCCAGTCATTTTTCTACTGTGACGTCCTTTGGTAAAATGGTCATAACTCTCGCATCCGAATTCGATTTAGACGATTCAAGATGTTACAGAAAGTTGACAAGTAGATCTATAACTTTTATTCTTTAAGTATTGAGATATTATAGTTGGATTAAGCTCAAAGGGCCCCAAATGGCTGTTATGTAAATGACAATTTCAAATTTTGAGGTTCAACGTCCGTTGGTAAAATTGTTATAACTTTTGATCCGGGAAGAGTTACGGGATGTGCCACCTATCAAATCGAAGCTCTCGACGAGATCTACAATAAAATACATGTTCCAAGCTAAACACATGCATCCAACTAACAAAGGAAACATAGGATTACATCAACCCCTTTATTTTAGAAACTACTTCCTGGCTCGTTGACTTGTTCTCCTTTATCTTGTATAAGTATATTAGTTATACATAGAAAATATAGGAATTAATTTGAACAACTCAGATTTATAGGATCAGTAACAAACTTCTTGTTTTTCTTATTGTGTATATATATTACTATGATCAACAATAAAGTGTGTGATTTTCCTACTCATTCAAACCCTTTTCATGGTATCAAAGTATCTTTAAGAGATAGCCAATCCAATATTTTTTTCTTCTCTTCCTCCACTAGAGCAGCCATGACCACGAACAACACCATTTGTAATATAAATGACCCTCATAACACCCTCATTACCATTAATGTCGCTGCACAAACCCCTCTTAAACTCACCTCTAGCAACTACATCTCCTGGAAGCTACAATTCCACACCTTATTTATTGGCTATAATCTCCAAGGCTATATTGATGGATCAAAACCATGTCCAGCAGTCACCCTCACCCAAAACGAGACAACTGTACCCAATCCAGATTATATAATCTGGATTAGACAAGACCAACTTATCCTTAATGCCATCATTGGCTCCCTCTCCCCACCAACTATCCCATTTATTGTTCAAGCAAAATCCTCTTGTAAAGCATGAAACATCTTGGCCAACACATATGCTAAGCCAACTCGTGGACGCATCAAACAGGTCAAAAGTCAATTAAAGAAAATCACAATGGGATCTGAAAGTGTGACTGAATTTTTGCAGCCAATAAAAGCAAAAGCTGATGAACTTGCCCTTCTTGGAGCACCACTTGAAGCAGAGGATCTTACAGAGAAAATCCTATATGGACTAGGTGATGATTACAAGGAACTAGTTCGTGCTGTCCAAGCCAGAGATAACCCCATAACCTTTGATGAACTACATGAAAAATTACTCAACTTTGAAGCATCAATGCTAACAACTAAACCTGAACCACCTTATTTTCCTGCTACAACAAATCCAAATAGCAGAAATACAACCAACTGGTGACCCAACGCCAACAATACCAATCGATTTTCACCATCAACAGGTGGCAGACCAAATTACACTCCAGGAAATCGGTCTTCCCATCCTTATCTGGGTTATTGCCAAATCTGTAAGATATAAGGCCACACTGCCAAGAGGTGTCCTTCATTTTGACTAATACCAATTTCACCTACCAACAGCTCCACTGCCCCGACACATCATCCTACAACACCATGGAAACCACGTGCAAATTATGTTGCTAGTTCTAATAACAATACCAATCCATCATGGCTCCTGGATAGTGGTGCCTCCCACTATGTCACGTCTGATCTTGATAATCTCTCAATGCACACTCCATAATGGCTCATATGATATTATGATTGGAGATGGCTCGGGTCTCGCCATTACTCACACCAGTTTTACCTCCCCCACAACCTCTACAAATAGGGGTGATCATTCGATTATAACAGAACCGAATAGGCTATTCGGTTAGAACCGAATACCAAAATATGTCTAATTTCAATATCCGAACTAATAACCGAATTTTATTAATAATCGAATACCGAATTACCGAATTATAAATTCGGTAATTCGGGTAATAACCGAACACTGCTATAAATAATAACACCCAAACTTATGATTCCACAAAATGCCCAAATCGACTCTGATGTTATCCATACCAAAATTGAAGAGTCACATGCAGTGAGATTGAAACAAATTTTCCTATCTTATTACAGTTAATGTTGGAAAAAGATCAAATAGGTGAACCGCATGAAGCTTTGAGGAAATGGGTGTACCGCATGAAGCTAACCGGGTGTACCGCATAAGCTTTGAGGTCTTCTTTGTAGTTATAGCAGTTGTGGAGCATGTGAGTGAAGGTGAATGAGGAGAAATGGGTGCGGAGGAGCGGACCGGTGGTGGGTGCGGAGGAGAAATCGGTATAGGGTTTGATTTTGAATATGATTGTGTTCAATGATTTAGAGAATCAGAGAATGGAGATCTGAGAAGTCTGGGGCAGTGAAGCACTGAAGCACTGAAGCACTGAAGCTAGCCGGCTACTTTATTAAAAGGAGCTTTATGATGTAAAGTAGACCATAAGTAGTCAGTAGAGGTAGAGCAACTTTATTTAGTAAAGTAGACAAGTAGTGCATTATTAAGGCTTTGTTCGGTTATAATGTTGTTTCAACTTTGCAAAGATTTATTCGGTTATTCGGTTAAATCGAATAACCCAAAAGTGAAATCCATACAAATTAACCGAAAATCGTAGATAATTTTGGATTTAACCGAAATGTTAAAAATAACCGAATTATCAGAAAATTTCGGTTAAATTATTTCGGTTCGGTTCGATAATTCGATTATATCCGTTTTTTGCTCAGTCTTATCTACAAACACTTTTCAACTAAACAATGTTTTATGTGTTCCAAATATGAAAAAAAAAATTAGTTCCAATTTCTCAATTCTGTCACACAAACAAAGTTTCAATTGAATTCTTACCATCTATTTTTTTTGTGAAGGAACTTCGCACGGGGCAACACTTTTGATGGGCAAAACTAAAGATGGTGTATATGAGTGGTCGGGATCTTCTCCAATTCTAGCCTTTTCCAGCATAAAGACTTCTGCGTTTGAGTGGCATCATCGATTAGGACATCCAGCTTTCTCCATTTTGAAATCTATTGTTTTTAGGAATAAATTAGGCTTAGATTCTTCTGTGTCATCTAATTTTTCTTGTAATGCTTGTCTTTCTAATAAAAGCCACAAACTGTCATTTTCCAAATCCACACTTATCTCCACTCAACCTTTAAAAGCCCTATAATCTCCCGTTTTTTCCTTAGTTTGCATATTGTACTTCAAAATATGTCTGAATTGTCTTCCCTTGCTTATTCCCTACAAAATAACATGAAAAAACTAAAAATGCCTAATAATAACTTAAAATACTTAAGAACTCATAAAGTATCAATTAAGAGATAATTAATAACAGGTATAAAACTCATTTATCACATATAGTCTTCTATTCCATCAAAAAAGCAAACTCGATTGGAATACTGACTATAGCTGATCTACGGTCCCTCAAAGTGAAGGGTAGACCTGGCAAAACATGGCCCAAGCCTGCGGGCCGGCCCTCCTTTCACGACCCTGGCTTTGGGTTGCAAAATTTTAGCCCAGTAAAACTCGGTCATTTTTGCCCGCCCGTTTTTGGCCCGGCTCTCCCACCACGGGCCGGGCTTTGGGCTGCAGAATTTTAGCTCAGCAAAACTTGGGCTTTTTTGGCCCTCCCATTTTTTGGCCTAGCCCACCACTCGCCCGACCCGTTTAGGCTTGGCCCGCCCGTTTGTCAGGTCTAGTGAAGGGTAGGCAGGTAGTGTGGGCCCTCTGACTTCAATCTATGTTATGTATGGCTCCCGCATGCTCTATAACTGAGCTAATAGCTTGTCGCGCGTGCCCCCCACAAGAAATGAAATATCATAATATTTTTTTATACATGTCAAAGTGATGGAAAAGAAATAATATCTTTTATATATTTGCCTAGTTTGTCAACTCTTGGAGAAATGATACAAAGAAAGATGTTCCTACCCACACTAGAAAAACAGTTTTCAGATGAATTGTAAAATCATTAGATTTATACTTACAAACAAAAACAGGATTACGCTCGAATCCCACACCCGTGGTCTCCTCACTCCTTTCAAATTTTGTTGTTATTGCACAAGTGATAGCTGAACTTTCACCAAAAAAATTATTTTCTCTTCAAATCAATATATTTTTAGAAGAAATTTATTTCCACATGCATTTTTGATATTTTTACATGATCTTCTTTCACATGAAAATACAATGGATCCTACTTTCATACGAAAAGAAATGATGTTAAAATATCAAAAATACATGTGAAAATAGGATTTCCCTATAATTATTCTCAAAGTAAAAATAGAACTTTATATTGCTAAAAAGGACAAACTAATAACTAAATAGTTGTTAAAAATGTCAGATCATATATTAAATCACACAATTAACAATATTTTTATAGAAAAAGATGAAATAACAATGTATATAGCCAAGGTTATTTTAATAGTAAATTTATAATTGGAGAGGAACCATTAATATTGGGCTGAACCAATACCCGTGAAGACGAGAAAAATTGTCATGCCTATTTGCTTGTGTAGAATTCTCATGACATATCAAGTTTATAGAAAATTAATCCTAATTATACACTCAATGGATATCACATTTCCATGATTCTTTAATTAAATGCTTGTTTATCTATTAATTTATAGAGCGAATAACGTTTTGACGTTTCAAACACACTAATAAATTTTATCCGTTTATAAATAATTTATTTTAAATACAACTTTTTTAATTTAGAAACATATTATTTATACCACGAACAAACACGCTGGATATTAATTATTACAACTGTAAACGCTATAAATACAACTTCTTTAATTTAGAAACATATTATTAATTATTTTAAATACAACTTCTTTAGTTTAGAAACATATTATTTATACCACGAACAAACACGCTGGATATTAATTATTAACTCTATAAGTGAATGTAACTAAAGGGATGTTCGTTTATTTGTCTAAATATTCAAACTTTTTATTTAACAATTTTCAAACTTTGAATACGTCTAAATGTATCTTAATGATTCATTCAAAAAATTATGGCTGAATAAGTAAATATTAATGTTGAGTAATATTTTTACTTACATACTCTCGCACAATTAAAATTTACATTCAAATGTCCATCTTGTTTACAGTAAATAAATTTTGCTATGTATAAATTGTTTTTAATTTTTTTTAATAAATTGCTCAATAACTAATTTAATAAATATTATTGTAGTCTTTTGTTATTTTATGTATTATAGAATATTATTAATATTATTTAATATTTTATTCTTAAAATTATATTAGTATACTCCATTAAAAAGCGTCCAAAAATTTATATTTAATTTTTCTTAAACAACATTACTTATTTATAATTACATAATAAATTTGTTCATAACAGTTCAAAATTTAAAATAAAATAATACATGTATTTAGATATTTTAAATAAATAATTATTTAACACATCATTTAATTTTATATTTAGTTTTTTTTAATCAATTCAGTTCGTACAAATTCTCAAGGGGGTGTATTCAATTAAGACTTTTAAATATTTTAAAATTTTATTGTATTCAATCAAAACATTTAAAGAGTTTATAAAAGTTTACTTGTATTCGATTACAACTTTTTTAATGTATTTAAAAGTTAGGTGGTATTGAATTAAGATTTTTATAAAGTCTATAAAAAAATTTTAGTATTCAAAAAGTCATATATTTTTTAAATTTCTATCAAATGGTAGAGTTTAACAGACTTTAGAAGAAGAATTATAACTATCAACTCATATCCAAAGTTTGAACTCATCTTTAACGACTTCTAAAGACTTCCAAATATTAAACACAAAGGTGAAAATTTAGATCACTAGTAAAGAAGGAACCCAAAAATTCGCAGTGTAAATACAAATTCGCGATATAATACTCAGAAAATAATAATATAATAATAATAATAAATAAATAAAATTTATATTTTAAATAATTTAATTGTACTTTGTCTTTTATTGGATCAAAATAGTTATTTATTTTATATGGGCTAATAAGTATTAATATGTGAAAGATAAATTAATTTGGTAAAATTCGAGCCATAAAACTAATTGGATTTAATTTATATGTGGATAAAATTAAATAATATTATAATTAAGAGAATTAACAAGATATATAATAGTAAACAAATAACTAAATTTATCTAACAAAATACAACTGATTTTGAATTTCCCGCTCACCCTAATAAATCATGTGTCGTCCAAAGTTTGAGATAAATCCCGACGTCTATGTATTACCGGAGGCACGGGACACAGCTAGTATATAATATGTCTCGCGGTACGTGTAATCGAAGAAAGAGAGAAAAGGCACAGTAAATTGGTAAGGGAGAAAGCGACAGTTCGAAAGTTTTTAATACAAAGACGAAATAAATTTGTTTAATAAAGGTGAGATAAAATTATGAAACTGATCAATTGTGAAAATTATGTATGTATATATATATATATATATATATATATATATATTTAAAGCTTTTGTCTTATTATTAATTATACTGCATGATTTGGTAAAAGGAGAGATTATATATATATATATATATATATATATATATATATATATATATTGTTGGGAGAATGCATATTATGATTTGATGTTTTAATGTATATGTTCATGATTGTTTGTAAGGTCCTTAAATGAATATATGTACAAGGACTTAGTGATAGATCAAAATTATTAGGTTGATCTAAACTTTTAACGTGTACCATTCTGATAAAGAATGTATAGATAAAAAAATCAAAACTGTTAGGTTGTTCTTAAGATGTAATAGATTAGTCTTGAAGAAAATCGTAGTACATCCATCTGATCAACATTACAGGAGTCAAGGCAGAAAACGTAGAGCCTGAAGATCGTAGTGTGCCTGCCTTGAAGGAGACTCTTCGGATATCGTAGAGTGGTCCCAAAGATTGCCGAGTTAACTCCACGATCGTAGTATGCTGAAGGAAACATGAAGTTTACAAGTCAACGATCGTAGTGTGCTCTCGGGAACGTAGAGTCAACAACACGAGCAAGAGAAGATCGTAGTGTGTGAAGGTTTAAGGAAAATCGTAGTGCTCTCGACTGATAGCATCGTGGTGTGCAAAGATATCAAAGACACTACGATTTAAATCGTAGAACACCATGATCCAAATCGTAGAGTATCATCTGTCTCATGTCAGAAAACGTCGAGCCTCATGATCTGTGTTTTCAGCAAGTGAGGAATGGATTTCAGATGCTGCAGTACTCATCAGTCCCAGAATATATGAAATATCCTTAGTATGCAACAAAGAAGCGTATTGAAGAAGCTAAGGATAGTACCATGGGTAAGAGGGACAGAACACCTTTTCAGATGGTAGGTGTGAAAGCAGCCTGCAGTGTCAGTAGGCCAAAATGCAGAATTCAGAAAATGTGCAGAAATGTCTCCATCACAGTACAGAAAGTTCAGATGCATTTAATGCCACAACGGATGAATCTAACGGATAGTTTTCAACATCACATATATACAGATCAGACAGATGAGAGAGAAAACAAGCAAGCATTAATCAAACAACGTGAACATCTCTCTCAAGCTCAACTCTATGATCTGAGATATTGCAAAGATTGCTCAGCTACTCAGTTCTTTAGAACAAGTGCTTACATATCAACTGAGTAGCAACCATCAAGAACTTAACAACTATCAATCAACTGAAGAAGAGTACCAAGTCTGCTTGACTTGAAGAGTTCGTAGAGAACTGTAAGAAAGCCAAGTCTGCTGGACTTGAAGAATTCAAGAGTGAACTAGAGAAGTTTCTAGACTGCTGGTCTAGAAGGAATCTGTGTGATTCAGAAGATTATAAAAGACATCCTTAGTGGATATCCTACTCGTTGAGTAGAAAAGTGGACTAGGAGCTCTGAGTGCTCTGAATCACTTAAACACAACTGTGTCGTTTACATTCATGCTATATCTACTATATCTGTTATAACTGCCTTACTCACTCATAACTCCATTGCTTGGTAAAGAAGATTAAAACAAATACTAATTTCGCTAAGTTTTAATCATTATCTAAGAACAAGTTTAAAAAGGAAAGATTTTCAAATATCTATTCAACCCCCCTTCTAGATAACTTGTGCCTACTAGGAACTAACATATATATATATATATATATATAGTAAAGCTGTAAGACCCCAACTTTTTAAATAAAGATTAAATTTTCTTGAAATATATTTTTGAATATTATGGTGTGGATTTAATATAATGTTATAGTTGTGGGTAATATTTACAAATTTTGCAAAGTATGCAAGTTGTTATATAATATTCAATTGGTCGGGGAGTATTCATTTTAACATGGAATATTCGTACAATGGCACAATCATTGGTGGACCCCCACAACAGAATTATTGTTGGATTGAGAAAAAGACAAAAATACTTTATGAAAATAACGGCGAAAGTTTTACCGTTAACTGTTGAACTACCCGGTAGTAAAAGTACAGTAATACGAGTGGTTGCATAGTAGCACACGATATTGATTATTGATGCTTACGTGAGAAATCACTCAGTTATACTCAATTATTGTTACAGTAATTGCCACATCATATCTCTCATATTATTGATTTGATTATTGTCACAGAATCATCTGCATAATATGTTATTTTATTAAATCAATAATTGAGACGACAAAGTTATTCATATTATTAAATTGCAATATTTATAATGTCTAGAAGTTCTGTCAAGGAGAGGTTTGGTCACCTAATTGCGCGCCAATAGGGAGAAATCCTTATTGGAAAGCCCCCTCTTTCCTGGGAACGACCTGGTTGATAAATATTGTGAGTTATAATATTAATGATGAATGTTATTAAAATTAAAGTTGTGTTGGAGTTGAATTTGGAGACGCAGACGAGATATTTGAGTCCAGAATGATGAAATTAGTAAAAATAGTCTATAAACACAAAATTTTTTGGAATTCACTATTTGGTCAAAAAGTCAATAGTTGAATTTTTCGAGAAAAGACAAACTTCGAAATTTCAAAATTTATATTTTTGATAAAAATGGTTTCACTGTGTTGGAATTATTTGTGTTAGTGAAAATCGACAATTATTTCGATAATAATTGATGTCTAGAGGTTATATTGACCAAACGGGTATTTAATCGGATAAATGAGCAATTAATTATTATTATTTCACATGATTATAACTATTTGTTCGCATGTGTATACTATTGTTTTACATTCTTGTTACTATTAGGAGAGTTGGTGCAAGATTGATAATACTTGCATGACTAAGTTAAAAATTGAGGTATAGATTGATGTACTATACTGTAATGCGTATTTTCACATGTCTAGAACTATTGATTCACATAATTTACTATTAAATCACATTATTTACTATTAGGGGAGGTGGTGCAAGTTTGATAATACTTCCATGACTAAATTAAAAATAAAAGAAAAGTTGGAGGTATTGTAATGTAATTTTTCGAGCCCCAAAACGTGTAATTATCGAAATTATATTTTTCTATAAATAGAAGCTCATTCTTCCTTCATTTCTCACCAATTCATAAAAGCTTTAGAGCGATTATTATAGAGAGAAATTATAGAAAGAAGAGAAGTCTGCTACCTCAATATTTCAGTATCCAATTTTTCTAAGGTAGGGAGTATTATTTCTTACTTATCTATGAAGAGAACTTCTGTTATTCCATTCTTTATTATTCTGTTTAAATAACCTGTATCGCAGGCTACCATATACTTGGTGAAATTCTTCTCTTGTTCCATTCTTTATCATTCTGTTGGAACATCCTGTCTGTGCGTTCTACGCCGGACCTGGTTTCGTCTTTATTATTCTGTTGGAATATCTTGTCTGTGCATTTTACGCCGGACCTGATTCTGTCTTTATTAATCTTTTGGAATATCCTGTCTATGCGTTTTACGCCGGACCTGATTCCGTTATTTATTATTCTCTTGGAATAACATGTTTGTGCGGTCTATCGCATGCCTGGTGATTTTTTTTGTTATTCTATTCCTTATTATACCCAGTTGGTTAAAGTTTTGACTTCTATACTCCATAAAATTAGTGGAATATCCTTGATATTTGCGCTTCATCCAGTATCTTTTCATGGAAATATTCTTCTGAGCATTCTTGAATTTTACTCTACAAAGCAGTATCATGTTGACAATTTGGACGTTATTAGTTCCTGGATAAATTAATTCTTGAACTTGTTTTATTGAATTCTTATATCATTGTCATCATCCTCATGTTTTTATTTTGTTGAAAGTCATTTATGGCCTATAGTCATAGATAGACTTGGTATGATTATGACCAGGGATTATTCGATGTAATCATGACCATAATGTTACAAATGATGTGGAAAAAGTCCTCATTGGCCCGTAGAGCATTGATGGACAGTTGTTGGCATGATCATGACCTTTAATGAATACACAAATATTCTTGGGCTGTAGTGCATGGATAATTGTGGTCGTGATACTAAAGAATATCACTGGCCGTAGCGCAGGGGTGATTCGATGATGTGGATTATTTATTAATCTGAGTCACAGCGATAAAAGTGATGAAAAACCTTCTAAATCATAAAAGATAGTAGATTTTATTCTCTACTTGACTCTTTTAATGGATTGCTTGTTCCGCTGCAGTTAAACTTGATGGTTGTTATATTGTATCAGTTTAACACTGTTGAAGGCTAACGATAATAAATTCTGCATTATCTTAGTCATAATATTTCCTACTGGGCTAGTTGAGCTCACCCTTTTACTTTCATTGTTCTCTTCAGGAAATTAGAACGTAACAAGGACTAGTCAGGGAACAGAGTGACGGACTAGATGATAGCATTAGTAGTCCTAACTATTCAGTGAAATAGTAGAAAATAAATGTAATAATATTGAAATTGAGTTTGAATATTGTCTAGACGACAATATTTGTATTAAAACTCACAGCTTATGTTTTGTCGTACTTTACACGACAGTTGTATAATTAAGTTGTATTTGTATTCTGTACCATGTATTTGACGACTCAGAATAGGTGATGTATACCTATTTTGGGGGCGTCACAGTTGGTATCAAAGCTTAGGGATATGATCCCTAGCTAAGATGTGAGAGTAGAACTAGGAGGGGAGAGACGGGGAATTCCTTCGCTAGTATGACCTACCTAAGTTTATTTGGTATTTAATTGGTTGTTCAGAGTATATGGATAATATGTTGCATGTCAATTAACCCTTATTTTGTGGCAGTATTTGAAAATGGCATCCGAGAATATTGAGAATAGGAATGGAGCACAAGAGACCGTTGACTCTCCATAGATCAACAATCAGAATAATGTGCATCAGGAAGGCGATAATCCTCATGCAAACAACAACACTGACGAACGATGGAATGTTCAGAGGCTTTATGCAATTCATGCAACATCAGGCGAGAACAGCTCCTATCCAAAATATAGGTGGAAACACTGGAAACTCTCGGACGGTTACCGCTAAACAGTTCAAGGAGCTAGGACCACCGGAGTTTATTGTAGAGCCAAAACCACTTACGGCTGAAGTATGGATAAAGCAGATCACCAAGATATTTGATGTCTTTGGATGCTCCGAGGAGAAAAAGGTTCCCTTTGCCACCTTCATGTTGCGTGAAGAGGCAGATTACTGGTGGGAATCTGTAAAACGTACCCAGCCTGACGCACTCAAGATGTATTGGGAGAAGTTCTAAGAGCTATTTAACAACAAGTACTTTTTCGAAAGTATTCGTCACATGAAAGAGGTGGAGTTTATCAAGTTGGAGCAAAACAATATGACCGTGTCGCTATACGAGGCTAAATTTGTAGAGTTATCCCGATTTGCATCCCATTTGGTCGATAATGAGGAACGAATGACGCGAATGTTTTTAAGAGGTTTGAAACCGGAGATACGTCAATATCTTATTTCTCATAAACTATGTTTGTATTCAGATGTTGTAAATAGGGCTCAGTTATTGGAACGCGATAACGAGTCAACGCAACCAAGAGAAAGCAGTTGGCAGAATGAAAATACAAGTGGTAACAGTCATCGAAACGGTGACAACAAGCGTGGAGGGAATCAACATGCCATAAATGGTAACCACTTCGGTGGTAATCATATCCAAGACAATAAAAATAGACATTTCAAGAAAATGAGATTCAACAATGATGGAAAGACGTCAACACCAGCACCCGTTGTTAAGGAAGGAGAACGACCACCTATCATATGCTTCAAATATGGAGGGGAGAGAGACATCAGTCCAAACTGTGCGATGTCGTCCAAAACATGTTATAATTGTGGAAAGACAAGTTCAGCTAGAATGGAGGCACTAAAGACCGTCCCAGAAAAGTCAAAGTCAGAAGTGCAAGGGAGAGCGTTTGTTGTGACCTCCCAGAAAGCAAGGAACCCGAACGAGGTTATCACGGGTAAGCTTATTGTGACACCCCCAAAATTAGGTATACATCACCCATCTTGGGTCACCAGATATATGGTACAGAATTCAAATACAATTGTCGTGTACAATATGACAAAATATAAACTGTGAGTTTGAATACAAATATTGTCTACTAGAGAGTATACAAACTCAAAATGAGTCCTCATTACAATTATTATCACACTATTTCACAAAATAGTGAGGACTACTAATGCTATCCTCTGGACCATCACTCTGTTCCCCGACTCGTCCCAGCTATATTCTCATTTCCAGAAGAGAACAGTGAAAGAAAGGGTGAGCTCAACTAGCTCAGTAAGAAATATTATGACTAAGATAATGCAGAATAAATTATCATTAATCTCCAACAATGTTAAACTGATAAAATATAATAGACATCAAGTTTAACTGCAGCAGAACAAGCAATCCATTAAAAGAGTCAAGTAGAAAATAAAATCTACTATCTTTTATGATTTAAAAGGTTTTTCATCACTGTTATCGCTGAGACTCAACTTAATAAATATTCCACATCATCGAATCACCGCTGCACTACGGCCAATGATATTCCACGTATACAGATTATTCCAACAGAATAATAAATAAGGGAATAACAGAAGTTCTCTTCATGAATACAAAAGAAATAATACCCCTTACCGAAAAAGAAACTGAATATAAGAATAGGGAAGTAAAAGAATATTTTTCTATAGTTTCTTTATAATTTCTATCTCTAAAGTTTCAGTGATTTCGTAAGTAATTATGAAGAAATGAACTTCTATTTATAGAAAAATGGACTGCATAGTAACTAACTCATGAACGATCCAGATTGATTTACTTTAATCTGACGGTCCATATTTAAAGCAAAATCTTTTAAATAAAATATAATATATTCTATTTATAATCTAATAAAACGAATAACTTTATAAAAGATTTTACTATGCAAACACAATGCAGTTGTAAGGCCCCAACTTTTTATAAATGAAGATTTAATTTTCTATATTTATTATTTTGAAATAGTAAGGGGTTGATATTATTAATGTGGTTAGTTATGGGTAAAATGCGCAAATATTTCAAATAAGCAAGTGGTTATAAAATACTCATTGTTTTCGGAGAATATTCGTTTGGTCGTGGAATATTCTTGTTGTCGAGGAATATTCGTACGACGGCGCAGCCTTGTGTGGGCCCCATAACGAAAAGCGATTGGATGAAGAAAACGTCAAGTATAAGTTGTTTATAAATAACAGCGTAGTTGTTACCGTTAACACTGTTGGAATACCCGGTGGTTAAAATATAGTAATATGCGTTGTTGCACAGTAGCACACGGTATTGAACCAATTATTGATTCTTACGTAAAAAGGCACTACTCAATAATTGTTACAGTAATTACTGTTCAGTATTTTATTTTATTGATTCAATAATTGTTGCGTTGATTTTTTTATATTACTGTTGTTTCAATAATTGTCACTACACAGTATTTTTCATTATCGAAGCAATAATTCATATTATCTGAATAATATTATTAGAAAATATTATTGGCAATGTCTAGAAAGTTCTGTCTAAGGAGAGGTTTGGTCACCTAATTGCGCGCCAGTAAGGTGAAATTCTTATTGGAAAGCCCCCTCTTTCTTGGGAACTGCCTGGTTATCAATAATGTGATTCTGTAATAATATTTGTGAATAATTAATTATTGATTTATATGATGAGTAAAATATTGATTTTATGAGGATATAGATGGAGAAAATTTTTAATGTGACAATTGTTGAAAATTAATATTTTATCTTTTTCTGATAAAATAATTTTTTCAAATATATTATTTTAATAATATATTAATGGTGATAATTTTACAATGAATTTGGGATATATAAATAAATGAGGAGGAAGAGTATTTTTGTTGGATTAAATGTTTAACACATGTTTTGTGTGTTGGTGGACACAATTCTTGACCGAAAATTGATTATAGATTGTAAAATCGTCCGTTTGTGGATTTCGGTCAATTTCTGTTTGGAATTTGAAAAAACTTTCTTCTGCAAAGTTATAGAGAATTGAATTTCCTATAAAAAGACGCAAGATTCGAATTTTCTAACAAAAGGGCTATTCGTTATGAATTATTGAAGTTCCGAAGTTCCGAAATAATTGATTTTTGGGAGTTTTAGTTAATTATTTTGAGAAAAACATTTTTTGTGCAATTAGTGGTGGGCTCACATGTGTTATAAATGATCTGAATTACAATCTTCAAAAGTGGGCTTGACAAAAATTTAATTATATTAATATTTTATTAAATTTTCTACTTTGGTGTTCTAAGCATTTTCGTATAAATGGGGTGCTTAGGTTAGAATTGAAAATCACACCAGAAACTGAAGTTTTCTCTCTATTTCTCTCTCGATATATTGAGCGTATTCTTGTGAGTATACTTTGAGTGTTGCTATATGGTGCAAGTTCAAGTCATAGCCTATATCCGGTGTTTCAACTAGAAGTACTGTCTTTCGAAGTAAGGGATATTATTTTTTTAAAAAATGATATTATTTCTTCAATATCATTATGCCGAAATATTGATAGGAACTTTTTATCAAATTTGAAACTTTTTTATGTCGGGGTTACTATTCATGAGTTACTACTATTCACGAGTACTATTCACGAAGCATGATAATTTTTTTGTGACATTTCTATCTTTTAGTGTCGGAGTTACTATTCACGTATTTGGCACTATTCACAAATACGACACTATTCACAGAAAAATTAAATTTTCTTTTCTATGTCCAAGATTGTCTGTTATGATTCCTATCTTTGATTGGATCTATGTTTTGGTCTTCATTCTTGAATTTTACTCCACTTTGATTATTTATGAAGTATTTTTAAACTTGGATTGTGTAAAGTACGAATCCTTAATATTTTTTCTTTTGTTTCACTGAATTCGTTTCTTTTAAAATATTTTTCATCATCCTCAGTCCTAAATGATGATATTACTGAATATCTTTGGCCTGTAGTGTAAAGATGAATGATTTTATGATGAATATCTTTGGCCCGTAGTGCAAAGATGAACAGGTGTTGAGATGAACATGACCAATTGATGAATATCTTTGGCCTGTAGTGCAAAGATGAGTATTTGATTCAAGATGTATATTGATTGATGTTACAAGGATAAAATATTGATGATGGACTTTTAAATTCATAGATGATAGTAGATTGTATTCTCTACTTAACTCTTCTAGTGAATTGTTGTTTCCGCTGCAGTTGTTGATCTAAAACTTGTTGTCTATTGTATTCTATTAGATTTTTCCTTGTTGAAGACGAATGATAATTTGTTGTATATTATCTTAGTCATAATATTCTTTACTGGGCTAGTTGAGCTCACTCTTTTCCTTTTTGTTCTATTTTTCTTCTCAGGAGACGAGAATATAGCGGGAACTAGTCGGGGTGTGGAGTGATGGTTCAAGACAGTTGTTTTAGTAGTCCTCACTATTTTGTAAAATAGTGTATCAATAATTGTAATGAGGACTTATTTGAGTGTGGATATTGTCTAGATGACAATATTTGTATTTAAACTCATAATTTTTATGTTGTATTAATAAAGTTGTAGTTGTTTTTGTACCATGTATTTGGCGTCTCAGAATGGGTTGTGGAATGGACCTATTTTGGGGGCGTCACAGTTGGTATCAGAGCTTAGAGATATGATCTCTGGCGGAGATCAAGGAATAGAACTAAGAGGGGAGATACGAGTAATCCTTCGCTAGTGTGTCCTACCTAAGTTTATTTATTGGTCGGTCATAATATAGGGGTATTATGTGATTTGTTAATTTGTTTAATTAACCTTTATTTTATGGCAATATTTAAGAATGTCGACTGAGAATGTTAACAGTGGAGTAAATGAGACCGTGGAGACACCTTTGTTCACCAACGAAGAGAACGTGCAACGGGCTGGCAATGTTCTCCTGTGAACAACACCACTGAGCAGATGACGAACGATGGTATGTTTAGGAACTTTCTAGAATTCATGCAAAACCAAACGAGAAAGACTACTGTTTAAAATACAGGTGGAAATACTGGCAACTCACGGATGGTCACCGCTAAGCAGTTCAAGGAGTTAGGACCGCCGGAGTTTTTGGGAAAACCAGAACCACTTACGGCAGAGACGTGGATAAAGAAGATCACTAAGATATTTGATATCTTGGGATGCTCAGAGAAGCAAAAGGTTCCTTTCGCCACTTTCATGTTACGAGGAGAGGCAAATTATTGGTGGAAATCCGTAAAGCGTACTCAGCCTACCGCACTGAAGATGTCTTGGGAGAAGTTCCAAGAATTGTTCAACGACAAGTACTTTTTCGAAAGTATTCATCACATGAAGGAGGTAGAGTTCATCAAGCTGGAGCAAAACAATATGAACGTCTCACAGTACGAAGATAAGTTTGCCGAGTTGTCTCGATTTGCATCACATTTGGTTGATAATGAGGAGAGAATGACGCGAATGTTTCTACGAGGTTTGAAACCCAAAATATGCCAATACCTCATTTCTCACAAACTTTGTTTATATTCAGATGTTGTGAATAGGGCTCAATTATTGGAGCGCGATAATGAGTCGTCTTAACTGAAGAAATAATGACCAACAACTCGATGATAATCGTACTGGTGGTAACGGTCATCGGAACAATGATAACCATCGTGGAGGAAATTATCATGCCAGAAATGGTAACCACTTCGGTGGTAATCATGGCCAAGATAATAGAGGAAATAACTTTAGTGGAAATTTCAAGAAAAGAAGATTTAACGATGACGGAAAGATGTCGGCAGCAGCACCAGCACCAGCAACGAATTTTAGAAGAGGAGAAAGACCGCCAGTTAGATGCTACAGATGCGGAGAAGAGGGACACATAAGTCCAAACTGTTCACAACCTTCCAAGGTATGTTATAATTATGGAAAAGAAGGTCATATCACTCGAGATTGTATGATAGCGAAACCCAGTCCAGTGGGGATGGTGACTCCAAAGGCTGTCCCGGACAAGTCAAAGTCAACGGTTCTTGGAAAGAGCGTTTGTCGTGACCGGTCAGAATGCGAGGAACCCGAACGATGTTAGCACGGGTTAGTTAATTATAAATTATTGCAAAGTTTATACCTTATTAGATACCGATTCTACCCATTCATTTATCTCTCCTGCTTATACTCAACATTTAAACTTGACTCTGGAGAAAATTAGACTTTGACTTATTTGTTGAAACTTTGTTAGGAGAAACTTTCGTTACATCCGTTGTTTATAAATCTTGTTTGATCCAAGTTGGAACCATCACATTACCTGTTGACCTTATTTCTTTAAAAATTCTTGCATTTGATGTGACCTTAGGGATTGATTGGTCAACCACTCATCATGCTAAAATTGATTGCTTTTGTAAGGTTGTTAGTTTTCATATTCCTAAGCAACCTGTTATTCGAATTTAAGCAACCAAACCATTGAAGTCAAACTCTTTTATATCAAGCCGTAAAGTCATTCGTTTATTGAAAAATAGATGTCAAGCTTTCTTAGCCCATGTTATGGAATTGAACAAAAATACGTCAGATTTGAATGATATTTCTATTGTTAGTAAATTTCCTGACGTATTTCCTAAAGAATTTTTTGGCTTACTCCCAAAATTTGATTTTGAATTTTGTATCGACTTTGAACCCGGTACAAAACTCATTTCTAAAATCTCATATCGAATGGCTCCTATTGAATTTTAGGAGGAGTTAAAAATTCAACTATAGAATTTGGTACCCGAGCCTCTATCCGGTGACTTCCTTTGTGGAATAAACCGAAGCCAGACTCTCTGTAGGGGACGCCATATTTGTGTGGTAGTAAACTGATATGTGTCTTTGTGACGTGCTATCCATGATTGGGATATGAGTCACAGTTGAGAACAACCAAAGTCAGTAATCGAAATACGTAGCTTTCTATGCTTAGTTGGTTATTATCGAAGATTTTGTGGAAAGATTTTCTCGAATCGCTACTCTATTAACTCAGCTGACTCGAAAAGATACAAAATTCAAATGGAGCGAGGAATGTAGAACTCAACATGAGGCAACGACGTTGGCTCGAGCTGTTGAAGATTACGATTATACCATTCAATACCATCGTAGGAAAAGCGAACGTGGTAGCTGACGCATTGAGCATAAGATCGTATGCGTTTACAAGTGCAAATATACGAACCTACGTGAAGATAGTAAATATACGATTAGAATCGACTTTAATCGATAAATTTAAAGATGCTCAAGCTACAGACCTAGAGTTGATGAATATGAAGAAGAAGATGCAAGAAGTCGTTATTCCAAAAGAAAGAATCGGCGATGTGAGAAAAGCTCAAACCTTTGATTTATTAGTCCATTTGAAATCTTCGATTGAATAGAAACTATGGCTTATAGACTCGCTTTACAGCTAAGTATGACCCGTGTTCATAACATTTTTCGCGTATCGATGTTACATAAATATGTGGACGACCAGACAAAAAGAATATTCCCCGACTAATCGAATATTCTCCGACACAACGAATATTTTATATCAACTTGATTACTTTGAAAAAAAATTCACATATTACCCTTAACTTTAAACTTTTATCAATTTAACTATTTACCAAAATAGAAAAATTGAATACTTTTATTTCATAAAATTCGGGGTCTCACAATCACGACCACAATTATCCATGCACTCCGGGCCAAGAATATTTCTGTATTCATTAATGGTCATGATCATGCCAACAACTGTCCATTAATGCACTATGGGCCAATGAGGACTTTTACCACATCATTTATAACATTACGGTCATGATTACACCGAATAATCCCTGGTCATAATCATACCAAGTCCATCTATGCACTACAGGTCACATATGACTTTTAAATAAATATAAATATAAGGATGATGACAATGATATAAGAATTCAATAAAACAAGTTCAAGAATTAATTTATCCAGGAACTAATAATGTCCAAATTGTCAACATGATACTGCTTTGTAGAGTAAAATTCAAGAATGCTCAGAAGAATATTTTCATGAAAATATACTAAATGAAGTGCAAATATCAAGAATATTCCACTAATTTCATGGAGTATAGAAGTCAAAACTTTAACCAACTGAGTATAATAAAGAATGGAATAACAAAAGAAATCACCATGCATGCGGTACTTCGCATAGACAGGTTATTCCAACAGAATACTAAATAACGGAACCAGGTCAGGGAAAATTCGCACCGACAGGATGTTCTAACATAATAATAAAGAATGGAATAACAACATAAATCACCATGCATACGGTACTTCGCATAGACAGGTTATTCCAACAGAATACTAATAAGGACGGAATCAGGTCCGGCGTAAAACGCACAGACATGATATTCCAACAGAATAATAATAAAGACGGAACCAGGTCCGGCGTAAAACGCACAGACAAGATGTTCCAACAGAATAATAAAGACGGAATCAGGTCCGGCGTAAAATGCACAGACAGGATATTCCAACCGAATAATAAAGACGGAATAATAGAAGAATGTCATCAAGTATAGGGTAGCCCGCGTATACAGGTTATTCCAACAGAATAATAAAGAATGGAATAATATAAGTTCTCTTCATGGATAAGAAAGAAATAATACTCCCTACGAGTACAATAAATAATATTCCCTACCTTAAGAAGAAGAGTACTCGATATAAATAGTGAAGTAGCAGAATACTTTCTTCTTTCTCTCTATAGTTTATCTATCTAGAGTTCAGTGAATTCTTGAGGTATAACCTTGGTGCGTAGAATATGTTCCTTCTTATCCAAGATTTGAACAGGAACCTCTTCATACGTCAAATCTTCCACTATTTCGTCCGGTTCTAACTCAATAATGTGGTTCGGGTCTTCCACATATTTACGTAACATGGATATGTGAAAAACGTTATGAACACTAGACATACTTGGCGGTAAAGCGTGTCTATAGGCCACAGTTCCTACTCGATCAAGGATTAAAAATGGGCCGATGAATCGAGGATTGAGCTTTCCTCTCTTTCTAAATCTCGTAACTCCTTTCCATGGGGCAACACGTAACAACACATGATCTCCTATATCGAATTCCATAACATTTTGATGAAGATCAACATAATTCTTTTGTCGATCTTGTGAGGTTTTTATACGTTGACGGATCGTTTGAAACTTTTCTGTAGTCATACGTACCAACTCCAGTCCCAACAACGTTGCTTCACCTACCTCATCCCAGCATACTGGAGAATGACATTTTCTTCCATACAACGCTTCGAATGGAGCCATGCCAATACTTGCTTGATAATTGTTGTTGTAGAAAAACTCCACCAATGGTAAGAACTTGTCCCAACTTCCCTTGAAATTAAGGACACAGAGTCTTAATAGATCTTCAAGAATTTGAATAGTCCTCTTCGACTGTCCGTCCGTCTGAGGATGATATGCTGAGCTAAATCGTAAATCTGTGCCCATAGCTTTCTGCAAACTAACCCAAAATCATGAAGTGAATCTTGGGTCTCGATCAGAAACTATGGATACTGCATACCATGCAGTCTTATAATCTTGTTTATGTACATACGAGCAAGACGTTCAAGTGTATAAGTTTCTCGTATCGGTAAGAAATGAGCAGACTTGGTCAATCTATCAACAATGACCCAAATCACATCTATACCTTGAGAAACCTTAGGAAGACCGGTAACGAAATCCGTGGTAATGTGCTTCCACTTCCATTCTAGAATTTCAAGTGGTTGTAATGGACCTTTTGGTACTTGATGATTCGCCTTGATTCGTTGACACGTTAGACACCTTGAGATAAACAGCGTTATCTCTTTCTTCATATTGGTCCACCAAAAATGTATGATGAAGATCATGATACATTTTGGTACTCCTAAGATGGATTGCAAACGGTATGTTGTGTGCCTCCATCATGATTTTATACTTTAAATCAGGGTCGTTAGGAACACAAAGTCTGGAGTTGTCTCGAAGTATTCCTTCTTCATCGATTCTTGCTTCCGGCATAGCACCTTCTTTCTCATACGCATCAGCTCCGGATCTGTAACTTGAGCAGCTTTAATTTTATCAATTAAAGTCGGTTCTACTCGTATATTCGCCATCATTCCATGGGTCCCTGGAGTCTTTAGCTCTATCTCTATCCTTTGCAAGTCACACAAAAGGGGCCTTTGAGTTCACAATATCGTACTTGTACCCGCATATGATCTTCCACTCAATGCGTCAACTACCACGTTCGTTTTTCCAGGATGGAATGATCATAATCTTTCAACAGTTCAAGCCAGCGTCGTTTTCGCATGTTGAGTTCCTTTTGAGTGAAGAAATATTTGAGGCTTTTATGATCCGTAAAGATCTCCAGCTTCTCCCCATACAAGTAATGCCTCCAAATTTTAAGTGCGAAGACAACAACTGCTAACTCTAGGTCATGAGTAGGATAATTTCTCTCATATTCTTTGAGTTGTCGTAAGGAATAGACTATGACTTTCCCATGTTACATGAGAACACATCCTAACCCTTTTCCCGAAGCATCACTGTATATGATAAATCCCTCCGAACCAGATGGTATTGTCAGAACAAGTGCTGAACTGAGTCTCATCTTGAGTTCTTAAAAACTCTTCTCACATTCCTCGTTCCAACCGAACTTTGTATCTTTTCGAGTCAGCTGAGTTAGTGGAGTAGTGATTCGAGAAAACTCTTCTACAAATCTCCGATAATAACCAGCTAAGCCGAGAAAGCTACGTACTTCGGTTACTGATTTAGGTTGCTCCCAGCTTTGAATAGCTTCAATCTTTGCTGGGTCAATAGATATTCCATGACTTGATACCACGTACCCAAGGAATGCTACTTCTTCAAGCCAGAACTCGCATTTTTCAACTTAGCATAAAACTTGTATTCACGAAGCTTTTGGAGTATCAGCCCCAAGTGATTGATTTTAATGGTTTGGTTGCTTGAATTCGTATAATAGGTTGATTAGGAATATGAAAGCTAACAACCTTATGAAAATAATCAATTTTTCCATGATGAGTAGTTAACCAATCAATCCCTAGAATTACTTCAAATACAAATATTTTAAATGAAATAAGATTGACAGGTAATGTGTGGTTACCAACTTGAACCAAACAAGACTTAAAAACAGTGGATGTAATGAAGGTTTCTCCCAACGGCGTTTCCACAGATAAGTCAAAGTCTAATTTCTCCGGAGGCAAATTTAATCGTTGAGCGCAAGTAGGAGAAATAAAAGAATGGGTAGAACCGGTATCAAATAAGGTATAGACTTCGCTAGAGTTTATGATAAGCTTACCCGTGATGACCTCGTTTGGGTTCCTTGCTTTCTGGGAGGTCACGATAAATGCTCTCCCTTGCACCATCGGCTTCTGGGACGGCCTTTGGTGCCTCCATCCTAGCTGAACTTGTCTTCGGTGAACGACAAAATCAGGCTAGGTGACCTTCTCTTCCACAATTATAACACGCTTTGGATGGTATCGCGCAGTTTGGACTGATATGTCCCTCCCCTCCGCATTTGAAGCATATGATAGGTGGTCGTTCTCCTTCCTTAACCACGGTTGCTGGTACTGACGTCTTTTTTATCATTGTTGAATCTCCTTTTCTTGAAATGTCCATTTTTAATGTCTTGGCCATGATTACCACCGAATTGGTTACCATTTATGGCATGTTGATTCCCTCCACGTTTGTTGTCACCGCTTCAATGATTGATACCATTGGTATTTTCATGCTGCCGGCTGCTTTCTCTTGGTTGCATTGACTCATTACCGCGCTCCAATAACTGAGCAATATTTACAACATCTGAGTACACACACAGTTTATGAGAAATAAGATATTGATGTATCTCCGGTTTTAAACCTCTTAAAAACATTCGCGTCATTCGCTCCTCATTATCGACCAAATGGGATGCAAACCAGGATAACTCCACAAATTTAGCCTCGTATTGCGACACGATTATATTGTTTTGTTGCAACTTGATAAACTCTACCTCTTTCATGTGACGAATACTCTCGGGAAAGTATTTGTCATAGAATAGCTCTTGGAACTTTTCCCAATACATCTTGAGTGCGTCAGGCTGGGTACGTTTTACAGATTCCCACCAGTAGTCTGCCTCTTCACGCAACATGAAGGTGGCGAAGGGGACCTTTTTCTCCTCGGAACATCCCAAGACATCAAATATCTTGGTGATCTGCTTTATACATGCTTCCGTCTTAAGTGGTTTTGGCTCTCCAATAAACTCCGGTGGTCCCAGCTCCTTGAACTGTTTAGAAGTGACCGTCCGAGAGTTTCCAGTGTTTCCACCTATATTTTGGATAGGAACTGCTCTCGCCTGATGTTGCATGAATTACATAAAGTCTCTGAACAATCCATCATTCATCATTTGGTCATTGTTATTGTTTGCATGAGGATTGTCGCCTTCCTGATGCACATTCTCTTGATTATTGATATGTGGAGACTCAGCGGTCTCTTGTGCTCCATTGCTATTTTCAAAATTCTCGGATGTCATTTTCAGATACTGTCACAAAACAAAGGTTAATTAACATATAACATATTATCCCTATACTTTGACTGACCAATTAAATACCAAATAAACTTAGGTAGGTCATACTAGCGAAGGAATTCCCCGTCTCTCCCCTCCTAGTTCTAGTCTCACATCTTAGCCAGAAATCAAATCCTTAAGCTTTGATACCAACTATGACGCCCCCAAAATTAGGTATACATCACCCATCTTGGGTCGCCAGATATATGGTACAGAACTCAAATACAACTTACTAATACAACTGTCGTGTACAATACGACAAAACATAAACTGTGAGTTTGAATACAAATATTGTCTACTAGAGAGTATACAAACTCAAAAGGAGTCCTCATTATAATTATTATCACACAATTTCACAGAATAGTGAGGACTACAAATGCCATCCTCTGGACCATCACTCCGTTCCCCGACTCATCCCAGCTATATTCTCATTTCCTGAAGAGAACAGTGAAAGAAAGGGTGAGCTCAACTAGCCCAGTAAGAAATATTATGACTAAGATAATGCAGAATAAATTATCATTAGTCTCCAACAATGTTAAACTGATAAAATATAATAGACATCAAGTTTAACTGCAGCGGAACAAGAAATCCATTAAAATAGTAAAGTAGAAAATAAAATCTACTATCTTTTATGATTTAAAAGGTTTTTCATCATTGTTATCGCTGAGACTCAGCTTAATAAATATTCCACATCATCGAATCACTCCTGCACTACGGCCAAGGATATTCTTTAGTATCACGACCACAATTATCCATGCACTACGAGCCAAGAATATTTGTGTATTCATTAATGGTCATGATCATGCCAACAACTGTCCATCAATGCACTACGGGCCAATGAGGACTTTTATCACATCATTTGTAACATTACGGTCATGATTACACCGAATAATCCCTGGTCATAATCATACCAAGCCCATCTATGCACTACAGACCACAGATGACTTTCAAAAAAATATAAATATGAGGATGATGACAATGATATAAGAATTCAATAAAACAAGTTCAAGAATTAATTTATCCAGGAACTAATAATGTCCAAATTGTCAACATGATACTGCTTTGTAGAGTAAAAATCAAGAATGCTCAGAAGAATATTTCCATAAAAAGATACTGAATGAAGCGTAAATATCAAGGATATTCTACTAATTTCATGGAGTATAGAAGTCAAAACTTTAACCAAATGAGTATAATAAAGAATGGAATAACAAAAGAAATCACCTTGCATGCGGTACTTCGCATAAACAGGTTATTCCAACAGAATACTAAATAACGGAACCAGGTCAGGCGAGATTCGCACCGACAGAATGTTCCAACAGAATAATAAAGAATGGAATAACAACAGAAATAACCATGCATGCGGTACTTCGCAAAGACAGGTTATTCCAACAAAATACTAATAAGGACGGAATCAGGTCCGGCGTAAAACGCACAAACAGGATATTCCAACAGAATAATAATAAAGACGGAACCAGGTCCGACGTAAAACGCACAGACAGGATGTTCCAACAGAATAATAAAGACGGAATCAGGTCCGGCGTAAAATGCACAGACAGGATATTCCAACCGAATAATAAAGACGGAATAATAGAAGAATGTCACCAAGTATAGGGTAGCCCACGTATATAGGTTATTCCAACAGAATAATAAAGAATGGAATAACATAAGTTCTCTTCATGGATAAGAAAGAAATAATACTCCTTACGAGTACAATAAATAATATTCCCTACTTTAAGAAGAAGAGTACTGGATATAAGTAGTTTAGTAGCAGAATACTTTCTTCTTTCTCTCTATAGTTTATCTCTCTAGAGTTCAGTGAATTCGTAAGAAAATAATGAAGGAATGAGCTTCTATTTATAGAAAAATGGACCGCATAGTAACTAACACATGAACGGTCCAGATTGATTTACTTTAATCCGACAGTACATATTTAAAGCAAAATCTTTTAAATAAAATATAATATATATAATAATAATAACAATCACAGTACTCCAACGTGAAACCAATAATTCAATCTTCTGACAATTTTTTTTCTTTCCTTCTCACGGATGCAACTTTTGCTTGTCTGGCCATGAAATTCAAAGTAGCATCAATAAAAACAAAACAAGGTATATAACATATGTTGTCCATATTCACGGTTTACACTCCATGACTCCATTATTTCCCTTAATCATGCATTATATATATATATATATATATATATATATATATATATATATATATTATAATAATATATAGTAATCCCGTTCCCCCCTATTCCCTGACAATCCCACTAAAATATTTATTTAATAAGTGTATATATATAATACTTATATATATATAACACAAAACTGAGATAACTTCTCCCGACTATTAAAAAATGTGTAAATGGGGGGTCCATATAATAGCAAAATTAAGTGACTTCTCACGTAAGTATCAATAATCTATATCGTGTGCTACTATGCAACCACGCGTATTACTTTACTTTTAACACCGGGTGTTTCAACAGTTAATGGTAAAACTTCCGCCTTTATTTTCATAAATTATTTTTGTCGTTTTCTCAATTCGACAATAATTTCGCTGTGGGGTCCACCAATGATTGTGCCGTTGTACGAATATTCCCTGTTAAAACGAATATTCCCCGACCAATCGAATATTATATAACAACTTGCGTACTTTACAAAAATTATAAATATTACCCACAACTATAACATTATATCAATTTTACTCCATAATATTCAAAAATAATATTTATAGAAAAATCATATTTATTCAAAAAGTTGGGGTTTTACACTTATCATAAACTCTAGTGAAGTCTATACCTTATTTGATACCGGTTCTACCCATTCATTTATTTCTCCTACTTGCGCACAACGTTTAAATTTGACTCCGAAGAAATTAGACTTTGACTTATCTGTTGAAACTCCATTAGGAGAAACCTTCATTACATCCACTATTTATAAGTCTTGTTTGATTCAAATAAGTAACCGCACGTTACCTGTCGATCTTATCTCCTTAAAAATACTTGCATTTGACGTGATTCTAGGAACTGATTGGTTAACTACTCATCATGCTAAAATTGATTATTTTCGTAAGGTTGTTAGCTTTCATATTCCTAATAAACCTATTATGCGAATTTAAGCGACCAAACCATTAAAATCAATCACGGTCATCTCAAGCCATAAAGTTATTCGTTTATTGAAAAACGGATGTCAAGCTTTCTTAGCTCATGTCACGGATTTAAACAAAAATACGTCAGATTTGAAGGATATCTCTATTGTTAATAAATTTCCTGACGTATTCCCTGAAGAACTTCCTGGCCTACCCCCAGAGCGTGAAATTGAATTTTGTATCGACCTTGAACCCAGTACAAAACCCATTTCCAAAGCCCCATATCGAATGGCTCCTATTGAACTTCAGGAGTTAAAGAGCCAATTGCAGGAATTGTTAGACATTGGTTTCATTCGTCCTAGTACGTCTCCTTGGGGTGCTCCTGTTCTATTCGTGAAGAAGAAAGATGGGAGTATCCGACTTTGTATTGATTATCGGGAGTTGAATCATGTCACCATCAAAAATAGGTACCCATTGCCACGTATTGATGACATGTTTAATCTGTTACAAGGAGCACAATTTTTTTCAAAGATCGATCTTCGTTCTGGATATCATCAGCTGAAGGTTAAAACTGAGGATATTCCAAAGACTACCTTCGGAACTCGGTACGGGCATTATGAATTCTTATACATGTCTTTTGGATTGACTAATGCTCCTGCTGCCTTCATGGATATAATGAACCGAGTATTCAAGGAATATTTGGATCATTTTGTGGTCGTCTTTATTGATGACATCGTCATATATTCCAAAAGCCGTGAAGATCATGAGCAACACTTGAGGCTGATACTCCAAAAGATTCGTGAAAATAAGCTATATGCCAAGTTAAAGAAATGCGAGTTCTGGCTTGAGGAAGTTGCATTCCTTGGGCACGTGATATCAAGTCATGGAATATCTGTTGACCTAGCAAAGATTGAAGCTATTCAAAGCTGGGAGAAACCTAAATCAGTGACCAAAGTACGTAACTTTCTCGGATTAGCTGGTTATTATCGGAGATTCGTAGAAGGATTTTTTCGAATCGCTACTCCATTAACTCAGCTGACTCGAAAAGATACAAAGTTCGGTTGGAGTGAGGAATGTGAGAAGAGTTTTCAAGAACTCAAGAGGAGACTCATTTCAGCACCTGTTCTGACAATACCATCTGACTCGAAGGGATTTGTCATCTACAGTGATGCTTCAGGCAAAGGGTTAGGATGTGTTCTCATGCAACATTGGAAATTCATAGCCTATGCCTCACGACAACTCAAAGAATATGAGAGGAATTACCCTACTCATGATCTAGAGTTGGCAGCTGTCGATTTTGCGCTTAAGATTTGGAGGCATTACATGTATGGAGAGAATGTGGAGATCTACACGGATCATAAAAGCCTCAAATATTTCTTCACCCAAAAGGAACTCAACATGCGACAACGATGTTGGCTTGAACTATTGAAAGATTATGATTATACCATCCAATACCATCCTGAAAAAGCGAACGTGGTAGCTGACGCACTGAGTAGAAGATCATATGCGGGTACGCGTGCAATATTGTCAATGCAAAAGCCCATTTTGTATGACTTGCAAAGGATGGAGTTAGAGATAAAGACTCCAGGGACCCACATGATAATGGCAAATATACGAGTAGAACCGACTTTAATCGATAAAGTTAAAGCTGCTCAAGGTACAGACCTGGAGCTAATGCGTATGAAGAAGAAAGTGCAAGAAGGTGCTATGCCGGAAGCAAGAATCGATGAAGAAGGAATACTTCGAGTCAACTCCAGACTTTGTGTTCCTAACGACCCTGATTTAAAGTATAAAATCATGATGGAGGCGCACAACACACCGTTTGCAATCCATCTTGGGAGTACCAAAATGTATCGTGATCTTCGACATACATTTTGGTGGAGCAATATGAAGAGAGAGATAGAAGAGTTTATCTCAAGGTGTTTAACTTGTCAACGAGTCAAGGCGGAGCATCAAGTACCAAAAGGTCTATTGCAAGCACTTGAAATTTCAGAATGGAAGTGGGAGCACATTACTATGGATTTCGTTACTGGTCTTCCCAAGGTTTCTCAAGGCATAGATGCAATTTGGGTCATTGTTGATAGATTGACCAAGTATGCTCATTTCTTACCAATATGAGAAACTTATACACTTGAACGTCTTGCTAGTATATGTTGGGGTTTCGGCACAGAAACACACAGCAGAAATAAAATTTTTAAAGCAATTTCCGAAACCCTAAAACAGGATCCATGCGAAAAATTCAATTAATTCAGAGGTTAAAAATTATACCGATTAAGAAACTGAAATTGATACGATCGAATCTCCAACGCAATCCACGAATTAAGAAACTGGAATTGATACGATCGAATCTCCAACGCAATCCAAATGAGTTGCGTCTCTACGGTATCCACACGAATGCTTCGCGAATCGTCTTACGATCTGCAGAAGAAGGAACCGCGATACTAGCCACAAAGGATGAGGATTTTCGAAGATGTTTTCTCTAGTCTCTCTCTAAGAGCGGCTAGGGTTTTGGATTTTGACGTAAAACCTAAAGTGATTGATATATATCATATATATAGCAGTTATGAGGAATTAATCAAACCTAATATTATTAAAATCTGAATTTAAATAAATCTTAATTAAGTCTTACTTAATTAATATACCTATATATAAATTATCCTATTAATTTAAATTCATAATTTAAAATTCTATCAATCATATTGACATATTTAAGTCTTTACAATTTAAATTAATTTCCTTTTAATTATGTTCTTTGTGTGTGACCATATAGGTTATTATTACGTTGGCAATAATTTTAAAATCATATTATAAAATTATAAACAGTGAGCGGCATCTAGTAATGCATCACTGCTACCCAAGTAATAATAAGATCGATGATTCGATGCAACCTTTTCGTGACCAATGTTTCAATGTAATTTAATCCTTTTAACCTTAATATCCTAGATTAAACTCGAGTCATGGAATGTGTCATACTCTTCATAATTTAATCTGAGTTTTCTTGATCAATGAGTAGACTATATGAAATAAATCACTATTTGAGCATAGCCATGAATTTCATAGTCCTACTCAATCAGGAGGCCTATGGATATCACCCATAATATATAGGATGGTTAAATTCCATCTAGATCACTCATATTTCTCACACGATTCATGATGAACCCAATAATTATCTTTATAGTCCACCCTATTAAAGGTGACATTTGATGATATCAAAGTACATAAATTCTCGTGTAGTAATATAGCGATTTCAGGTCGGAGGACCATTACATCATTGTCACTATGAGAATTGTTAATGACACTTCGCATAATGCTCCATGTAGAATTCTCATGGTGGGTATGTCCAGTACATCGTTCTCTAACATGTACCTATGCATTGACTTAATATCTCATATATTTATGACCAATGAGATTTGGTCATCAGTCAATCCACATACTAGTTTCAATGCATCATTGTTGTCCCATCAACAATGATACTCGATTAAGGACATTTAAGAACAATGATACTAATTGTAATTATATAACCTCATGTTCAAGTCACATACTTGAAACTATATAATTTGTATCACTATTCTAAGGAATTTTATTATGTTAACAATTATATTACGCATTAAATAAAACCATAATAAAATCATATATTTATTCAATCAAATATAATATCAAAACGTTAAGCAATTATATCAAATAATTGGTCTCTAGGGCATAAACTCTAATAGTATGTACATAAACAAGATTGTAAGACTGCATGGTATGCCAGTATCTATAGTTTCTGATCAAGACCCAAGATTCACTTCAAGATTTTGAGTTAGTTTGCAAAAAGCTATGGGCACGGATTTATGTTTTAGCTCGGCATATCATCCTCAGACGGACGGGCAGTCGGAAAGGACTATTCAAACTCTTGAAGATTTATTAAGACTCTGTGTCCTTGACTTCAAAGTAAGTTGGGACAAGTTCTTATCATTGGTGGAGTTTTCCTACAACAACAGTTATCAAACAAGTATTGGCATGGCTCCATTTGAGGCGTCGTATGGAAGAAAATGTCGTTCTCCAGTATGCTGGGATGAGATGGGTGAAGCAACGTTGTTGGGACCGGAGTTGGTACGTATGACTACGGAAAATATTCAAACGATCCGACAACGTATAAAAACCTCACAAGATCGACAAAAGAGTTATGCTGATCTTCATCGAAAGGATGTGGAATTCGATATTGGAGATCATGTGTTGTGTTGCTCCATGGAAAGGAGTTACGAGATTTGAAAAGAGAGGAAAGCTCAACCCTCGATTCATTGGCCCATTTTTAATCCTCGATCGAGTAGGAACTGTGGCCTATAGACTTGCGTTACCACCAAGTATGTCTCGTGTTCATAACATTTTTTATATATCTATGTTACGTAAATATGTGAAAGACCCGAACAACATTATTGATTTAGAACCAGATGAGATAGAGGAAGATTTAACGTATGAAGAAGTTCTTGTTAAAATCTTGGATAAGAAGGAACATATTCTACGCTCCAAGGTTCTACCTCAAGTCAAAGTTTTGTGGAGAAACCACGATGTTGAGAAAATGACTTGGGAGTTAGAATCCGAAATAAAATCAAGGTATCCCCACCTCTTCGACATACCAGGTATGTACTCTAATTTCGAGGATAAAATTTCATAAGAAGGGGAGGTTGTAAGACCCCAACTTTTTAAATAATGATTAAATTTTCTCGAAATATATTTTTGAATATTATGGTGTGGATTTGATATAATGTTATAGTTGTGGGTAATATTTATAAATTTTGCAAAGTACGCAAGTTGTTATATAATATTCGATTGGTCGGAGAATATTCATTTTAACAGGGAATATTCGTACAACGGCACAATCATTGGTGGGCCCCCACAACGGAATTATTGTCGGATTGAGAAAACGACAAAAATACTTTATGAAAATAACGGCGGAAGTTTTACCGTTAACTGTTGAACTACCCGGTAGTAAAAGTACAGTAATACGCGTGGTTGCATAGTAGCACATGGTATTAATTATTGATGCTTACGTGAGAAATCACTCAGTTATACTCAATTGCTACATCATATCTCTCATACTATTGATTCGATTATTGTCACAGTATCATCTGCATAATATGTTATTTTATTAAATCAATAATTGAGACGATAAAGTTATTCATATTATTAAATTATAATATTTATAATGTCTAAAAGTTCTATCAAGGAGATGTTTGGTCACCTAATTGCGCGCCAATAGGGAGAAATTCTTATTGGAAAGCCCCCTCTTTCTTGGGAACGACCTGATTGATAAATATTGTGAGTTATAATATTAATGATGAATGTTATTAAAATTAAAGTTGTGTTCGGAGTTGAATTTGGAGACGCGGACGAGATATTTGAGTCCGGAACGATGAAATTAGTAAAAATAGTCTATAAACACAAAATTTTTCGGAATTCACTATTTGCTCAAAAAGTCAACAGTTGACTTTTTTAGGAAAAGTCAAACTTTGAAATTTTAAATTTTATATTTTTGATAAAAATGGTTTCATTGTGTTGGAATTATTTGTGTTAGTGAAAATCGACAATTATTTCGATAAAAATTGATGTCTGGAGGTTATATTGACCAAACGGGTATTTAACTGGATAAATGAGCAATTGATTGCTATTATTTCACATGATTATAACTATTTGTTCACATGTGTATACTATTGTTTCACATTCTTGTTACTATTAAGGGAGTTGGTGCAAGATTGATAATACTTGCATGACTAATTTAAAAATGAAGGTATAGATGGAGGTACTATACTATAATTTGTATTTTCACATGTCTAGAACTATTGATTCACATAATTTACTATTGAATCACATTATTTACTATTAGGGGAGGTGGTTCAAGTTTGATAAACTTTCATGACTAAATTAAAAATAAGGGAAAAGTTGGAGGTATTGTACTGTAATTTTTCGAGCCCTAAAACGTGCAATTATAGAAACTATATTTTTCTATAAATAGAAGCTCATTCTTTCTTCATTTCTCACCAATTCACAAAAGTTTTAGAGCGATTATTACAGAGAAAAATTATAGAAAGAAGAAGAGAAGTCTGCTACCTCACTATTTCAGTATCCAATTTTTCTAAGGTAGGGAGTATTATTTCTTTCTTATCCATGAAGAGAACTTCTGTTATTCCATTCTTTATTATTCTGTTGGAATAACCTGTATACGCAGGCTATCCTATACTTGGTGAAATTCTTCTCTTGTTCCATTCTTTATCATTATGTTGGAACATCATGTATGTGCGTTCTACGCCGGACCTGGTTCCATCTTTATTATTCTGTTTGAATATCCTGTCTGTGCGTTTTACGCCGGACCTGATTCCGTCTTTATTATTTTGTTGGAATATCATGTCTGTGCGTTTTACGTCGGACCTGATTCTGTTATTTATTATTCTGTTAGAATAACCTGCCTGTGCGGTCTATCGCATGCCTGGTGATTTCTTTTGTTATTCCATTCCTTATTATACTCAGTTGGTTAAAGTTTTGACTTCTATACTCCATGAAATTAGTGGAATATCCTTGATATTTGCGCTTCATCCAGTATCTTTTCATGGAAATATTCTTCTGAGCATTCTTGAATTTTACTCTACAAAGCAGTATCATGTTGACAATTTGGACGTTATTAGTTCCTGGATAAATTAATTCTTGAACTTATTTAATTGAATTCTTATATCATTGTCATCATCATCATGTTTATATTTTATTGAAAGTCATCTGTGGCCTATAGCGCATAGATGAACTTGGTATGATTATGACCAGGGATTATTCGGTGTAATCATGACCGTAATGTTACAAATGATGTAAAAAAAGTCCTCATTGCCCCGTAGAGCATTGATGGACAGTTGTTGGCATAATCATAACCATTATTGAATACACAAATAATCTTGGCCTGCAGTGCATGAATAATTATGGTCGTGATACTAAAGAATATCTTTGGCCGTAGTGCATGGGTGATTCGATGATGTGGATTATTTATTAAGCTGAGTCCCAGCGATAAAAGTGATGAAAAACCTTCTAAATCATAAAAGATAGTAGATTTTATTCTCTACTTGACTCTTTTAATGGATTACTTGTTCCGCTGCAGTTAAACTTGATGGTTGTTATATTGTATCAGTTTAATACTGTTGAAGGCTAACGATAATATATTATGCATTATCTTAGTCATAATATTTCCTATTGGGCTAGTTGAGCTCACCATTTTACTTTCATTGTTCTCTTCAGGAAATGAGAACGTAGCAAGGACTAGTTAGGGAACGGAGTGACAGATCAGATGATAGCATTAGTAGTCCTCACTATTCTGTAAAATAGTAAAAAATAAATGTAATAATATTGAATTTGAGTTTGAATATTGTCTAGACGATAATATTTGTATTAAAACTCACAGCTTATGTTTTGTCATACTTTACACGACAGTTGTATAATTAAGTTGTATTTATATTCTGTACCATGTATTTGACGACTCAGAATATGTGATGTATACTTATTTTGGGGGCGTCACAAAAGAAATCAATATGGTATTGAATCACACGCTCACATAAGGGCATGGATTTCATTTTTTGCGATGGAAAAAAAAATAAAATCATGGAGCCAATAATTAAATGATCAGAAGTCATGTAATAAATATATTATAATATATATGTATTCTAATGCTTAGATAAAATAATATTGTCAGAACTTGAAATTTTTGTATAATATATTTTCTGAAAGTTGTTATCATAAGCAGTTGATTATTATTTATAATATATGCACTGAAAAATATAATAAATAATTTAACTTTGTAGCAAAATTTTAATCTTAAATCTAATAATCTTTCAATTTTATATATTAGAAGTATATAAAAGTCTATCACAGTCTTGATAAAAAGTTTATAAAAATCTGTTATTTATTTCATGAAATCTATAAAAGTCATTTTAAAAAAAATCTTTAAAAATCTTAATTTTAATACACCCCTTATACATCCATCTTTTGATTCAGTTTTATCAAATGGAAATTGTTAAATTCACAACAAAAATTATTATTTTCACAACAAAAGTATCGTTATAGATTTTATAGCGACGGTTTTTACCGTCGTTATACACCTATAACGACACTTTTATTATGACAATAATAAAAAATATTGTGAATTTAACAATTCCCTTATCAAATATTACTCCCCCCCTCTCCCTTCTCCCCTCTCCCCTCTCCCAATCACAAAGAAATTTTTTTTCCTTTAGCCGTAACGCCCACTCATGGCTGGTGTCAGCTGACATTAGTTGAAACCAATCTCTCTCTGCTGTCTAACACCATTAGGATTTAGGGGGACTGGGGGAGGAGGGGGAGAGAGAAACTGACCTGGATTGAATTTTAAAAGAGCTGGCACATAATTCTTGAGACCCCTTTGGCCCTTTGCATTTGAAAATCCAATAAAACACAAAAAGCAAAACACCAACAAAAGCCTCTCTCATCCCCAATAATATAAAACCCCCAAATATTCCCTTTTACTGCTACTATTTTTTACTACTATTTCATTTTCCCATTTTCTAAATACGAAGATCACAACCCTTAGGGTTCCGATGCATTACTCTTTTCTCTCTCTATAATACAAGCTCTCTTTGATTCAATGGCCTTCTGATCAGTATATTTTCTGGGTGAGTCTTAATTTTACATTATATATACTTGTATTGTATTGTTTTTTCTTTGCATTTGAGCTCTGAATTGGAATAGATCGATTTGGGTGTTGGGAAATGTGGTTTTAGTGGTAGTGTTACAATGCGAAGAATCTTTTGCTCTTGCTGAATCTCAGATTTAGAATGATGGATCTTTTGATGGTCGAAGATCTAGCTGGGTATACTTACTTTTATGCTTGTATGCCTTTTAGATACTGTTTGGCCAGTGCCCTAGCTATTTCTATCGAATATGGTGGAAATAAGTAAGAATTTGAACTTTAATTTGATATCTTTTAATTCATGTAAGATTTTCTTTTTTTATTTAGTGAACTGGTCGTATAGGTCAGTTTGAATTAATATAGTTAAAGATTTAACCTTTTCTAGCTCTCAACATTTAATGTTCACATAGATTTGTCTATGGAACTGGAAAGGAACTAAAAATGTACCAGGTGTGGTCTTGAAAATCAAAATAGTTTTGTAATTCTTAGTACATGAATGTTCATGTTTATCTGAAATCTCATATGTGAAACATCATAACCTGTTTATGCGCTCCTTTGAAAATATGGATTAAGCATTCGGAAAAATCTGGTGTTATATATATATTTTTTGATCGGCAATCTTGTGTTATATATACTTCCATTTTGTTCTTCAATGAACAAGAAAAAAGGATGACATTTATTGAATTCATCTTTGGGATTTATTTAGGAGACATCATTTTCCTTTTCCTCTTTATCAATTTTGCAGTTTCTCAGGTGGGGAATTTTTAAATTTGCATAGGGAGGTCGATGGATACTGATAATGTCATAGCCACGTCTGGGAATGGGATGACTGGTGAAAATGGTGTTCATAAACAACTTCCCTCCAAGTGGGAGGAAGGTATTTCTTTTGAGAAAGTAAATGGGATTCTAAATGGTAATTCAGAGATTGCAGGATTGAATGACAATTTTGAAGGGATCCTGAAGTTGAATGACAACTCCTTCGCTCAAGGAACTGATGGATCAATAGTGTCTGCAGAAAGTAATGGCCTTATGGTATCTAAGGTATAAAAGGTAGCATCTTTTTTCTAGGTTTATTGATTTCATTCTAGTTTAATTTGATGCCCTGTATATCCATGCCATCTTACATTTAGGAACTTGAAGTGAGAGAAACAAATGAATCAGTGGGTTCCAAATTTCAAAGAGATAAAGGCAATGCCAAGAATGGGAAGCCTTTGGGCCCAAAAAATGCTGCAGGAACACGGGTGAAGAAGACAAAAGATGGAAATGATTCACAATCAACTTCTGTTTCAACTGGTTTTGTTGCCTCAGATTCACACCCAAAACAACCATTTTCCCTTAGGACAAAGAATACACCATTAAATGACAGACAGATTTCTGACAGCATTTCAAAGCCAGCGCCTGCTCAGATTAAGGCTCGTGTGTCTAAGGTAATAACTAGCACTGTTGCCAATGGTTTCTAACAAGGGCGGATAGTTGTATGTTGCTCTAAAGAATCTAAGCCTACACATTGATTTGGTTTTGAATTTACAATCTGCTTTTTACCATAATGATTCTGACACTCAATTGGTTATTTGCAGCAATCTGACAAGTCGAATGAGCAGCCTCCTACAGTGAATGTGTCAGAATCTGAAGGCCTTATGTATGTCCAGCTTGCACTTGTGATTAAAAGTACTTAGATTTCTATCCAAGGGAGCTTTATGTTGATCTCCTGCTGTAGTTTCTTTCTTAGTAGTGTCAGAAAGAATGAAGATACCATGTAGTTTTTTCTTCTTTTCGTTTTATAGAGGTTTGTTAATTGTAATTTCTGGACTACAGGGAGAATACGAAACTGAAGACGGGGAAAAAGGTTGAGTCAAAAAAAGCGGAAGGAAGTACACATTCTTCTTCGTATCCTAATTTTGTTTACTTTTTTCACATACCTTTTATCTGTGGGAACAAATGAGGATATGTCTTGATACCTATGTTATGCAACTCCAGTGTAAGGTTACCTTAATTCATTAATTAGTTATTTGTTTAACCTTAAATATTTCATAGAAGTTCAGGGACAGGAGATGGTAAACCCCAAAGATTGGGTACGCTACCATCGTACAATTTCAGTTTCAAGTGTAATGAAAGAGCTGAGAAGAGAAGAGAGGTTAGTTTGTTTTATTTGCATCATCATTACAGACTGTAATGGTTTGTTCAACTATGCTCTACAACTGCCTGTTGAGGATTTTCTTTGTCTTTTTTTTCCCTTTCCTTTTCTTCTGAGTAGTATTATTCTAAACTTGAGGAAAAGATCCATGCAAAGGAAGTGGAGAAGAGTACCCTCCAAGCCAAAAGCAAGGTACTGTTTGTTTCTTATAATTGATTTTAACTTTTTTGTGGACTGCATTGTCTTTCTGTTTTGATGCTGTTTTCTGAATCTTTAAATAGGAAAATCAAGAAGCTGAGATTAAAATGTTGAGGAAGAGCTTGACATTTAAAGCTACGCCCATGCCAAGCTTCTATCGGGAGCCTCCTCCTAAAGCAGAGTTAAAGAAGGTAACTTTTAAGTTTAAAATATCCTTGGTAAAGGACAAATTTCATAATTAATCTAGCAGCCTAGGGCCTAAGCACTTGTCATACGTTTTATCTAACCATTATTGAAACAAAGTTTCCGTCTCATTTTCTATATCATGTTAATTTGGATGATGTAATTTTTTTAAGAAAAAGAGTGGAAGTTGAGAAGTTTG
Organism: Panax japonicus; assembly: GCA_020205505.1. Lineage (NCBI taxonomy): Eukaryota > Viridiplantae > Streptophyta > Magnoliopsida > Apiales > Araliaceae > Panax > Panax japonicus. The sequence goes on along the minus strand of CM035109.1, from coordinate 61,664,756 downwards.
GATAGTCCTCAGCTACGACCAATCTTGTGCACATAAGTCATCTCTAGGGACCATAGTTGTCAATATTAACATAATCCTTACTGTTCATACTACTCAACATGTTCTAAAGTTGAATTCATAGTTCACATCCTTTGTGTATAACACCAATGGTAACTGCTCAACATGTTTTAGAGGTGAACCTATAGTCCATTACTTTTTGTGTAATACGAATTGAAATTCTCATGCAGCATCTCATACAAACAACACATAAGTACAAAATAAATGTGCTGAAGAATTTTTGTGACAGGTTGGACAAAAATTATTAGTCGGTTTATATTTGTCAATTTTATTTTTTATTACATTGTTTCGAAGGTTCACTTTTATTTGCCTCCTTAGTATTAATATTTTATGCCATTTATCTATTATGATCTTTCCAGTTTCTGTCAGTGGAATTCGGAACATTATAACTACACTTCCACTATATGCATTCCTAATTACACTTTCCGTCCTTCAGATTTTGTCCACATTTTCTTTTTGAGATGTCTAAAAATGTCCACTTTGACAAGTTATACATTTGACACCGCTTGTGAAATTTATCCCTATATTGCTGCATTGAATTTGTTAATACACAATGATGAACATGGCGCTAAAAGTGTAAAATATGATAAACATCACCAATGTTCTCCTGAAACTTTGTGTGCAGTTAAAGCGACAAGATTTAGGTATAAATGGAATATTATAGAATACTGGAAGAACATTAAGTTACAAGGTATAGATTAGACATGAAATGAAGATCTGGTGTCAATACATGATATGTAATTGTAATTTGTACGTGGCTGAGTTGTAAAACTTTTGCATCTAAAGCTATATAATAACAGGCATGAACACACTTTTATGTACATTTGCAAGTGGAGACCTACATTTTAGGGACACTCAAAAAAGTTGTAATCTTACTTTTGAACATGAGGTGTCATTATTTTGATGTTTGCAAATAATTTTGTTTGACAAATCTTTGAAGCAAAGTTATACTCCTTCCCAACAAGAGAGTCATTTTATTTTTATTTCTAATTTCGTGTTTTTTAGAAAATCATTTTTTACTGTGTAAATTTGAAACTTTATGGATCTATTTCCAAGAGTATCCTCTGGGTATTTTATCCTTTGTAATTTTTTTCAAAGTATGAAGGCGGTAATTTTGTAAACTAGGAATTAAATATTTTGACTCTTTTAAATGCAACTTATTTTAGATAGCAATATAAAAGTAAAAGTGACTTTTAGAGGGACAGGAGGGAAAAAATTATTTTGCCATGCAAAAGAATTATGATTCTCCCAGTGATCCTAATGCTACTTCTATAACTGCTATGTGACACGGACTTTCCAAAATCGTTATGTTTTTACATTAGCTTGTTATAGGTATCATAGGTTTTGAAGTGCTTACTGCTTACAGCAGTATGTGGAACTGGACTTCAACAGGGTCATCCTAATTGTTGAGACTGAGAGAATTCAATATTAAAGAATTCATCATGAAGAATAAAACTATATGAATTGTACCAATGATACCTAGGTTCCTTTTTGGTACATGGAACATGGTACAACATTCATATAAAACTGTGTTACGCTAGGTCCGGAACCGATCATAGGTTCGTGGTCTGGTTATAAGATTTTGTTGGCCAATGCTTCTCGTATCCACAACTTTCAAGGGAAGGAGTCCTGTGATTTAAACCACAGAAATTTACTGCCTGTAATGTTTTACTCGAAATGGGAAATCATTGAGCCCGTTAAATGTGCCTGCTATTACTCTCTCAGTCTCCCTCTGACTCTAAATCCTCCTGGAAAAGTTATGGGATTTCCCCCTGTTTTATTCTATATCTTTTTCACGGGGTCTTTTTTGGTGGGTTGGGGATTGTTGGGGGGGGAGAAGAGTGGTACAGCGACTTCGCAAGTATAACATTTGAAATATATGTGTTTTCCATATTGTTATCTCCATGGCAGTGAGAAGGTGTTTTTTCCCATGTTTTGTTATATGCAAACCATGCTTGTTTGACCGTGGCCCTAAAATTATTAAATTTGTACTCACAATTAAAGTATTTTTTTTAGCTTGCTTGCTTAATATCAATACCTTTCTTCTCTTGGTTTCTTATACTTGGTCCTGATCTTGTCCATTAACTATATAGTGGTTTATTTAATTTTGTTGTGGATTTGGGTGCTAAATCGATGGCTAAATGTTTTTCCTTACTCTTTTTCTTTTGAACCTTGTTCTTATTGAAATGTTTGTGATTAGCTGTTATTTTGAACCTCAGTGTGACTAAATAAGTATCTTGACAAGGCTCTTGTACCAACATATGGAAAGGTTGAGAATCTGTTTTAAAGATTAGAGCGATTTCAACTGTTAAAATGAACAGAAGAGTGAAGTCGGACTTGTGTTGTTGGGAGTGATAGTTGACTTTTTGAAATATTTTAGCGTCTGTCCTATCTGTTCGTCAGGGAAATAGTTCCATACTACGAAAAGAAAAAGAAATAATTCCATCTTGTTACATCTGCATAATTTAACCATTGTCCAATTGTACCCTGGTAGGAAGGTACAATAAAAGATACATACTCTTTTGTTTTATAATTGATGCTTCTTTGTAGCAATTGTAACACTTTCATAATGATGTTTTGAGGTACAACCAAAGTGAATGTTTCTGGTTCAAAAGTTTAATGCCTTGACATTTTCTGTAACTGTGATCTAGAAACCAACAACAAGACCGAAATCTCCCAAATTTGCTCGGAAGGACTCGCCCAGCACAGATTCTGAAGAAAACATTGGGCGCAGTTTCCGGTTAAGTTTGGATGAGAGAGTGTCCCAAAATAATCCTGTTAAAGGACCTTCTGCAGTCCATGTAAAGAAGCCTATGTGGAAGTCTATTCCTAAGCTGCCTTCTGAAAAAACCAACATATCAAGTGAAGTTGAAGATGAGACGCAGACCATCTTGGTGCAGGAACCCGTTGCATTGGAAAATTAAACTTGGCAGCATTATGTGAAACGTGCGTTTATCGAGCTTGCTCCACATTCTTGTGGAAGAAACCGAAAGGGCGTGAAGAAGACTTGAATCATATGAAGATTAGGGCATGAGATACTGTATTTAAGGGGTGATATGTTGTCTTGTTCATAAGCAGCAGCAAGATTTGGTTGTGTAATGTGCTTTGATTTTCTCGAGAGCATTTTATGGTTCTTATTGGTAAAATTTTCATATCCTAATTTATGCTTAAAAATGCATTAGCTGCCTTGATATTGAGAAGTGAATTTTTTTGGAAAATGTCTGCTGTAAGAGTTGATGGAAGAAGAATGAATCGCCAGACTTGTGGACAATTGGGCTTGCATTTGTTGTGCTTTAAAGACTATTCTGCTGAAGCAATGTAATGTTTGTTATTTGAAGGATATGTTGCAACTATTGACATCATTTTCTGTTAATAGTATCGTTGGATTAAAGATTCTTAATTAATTTTTAACGACTAAAGTCCAATAAAGTTTTCAACAAATATTTTAATTTGCACTCGAGTTGACTACTATCATTATATAGGGGTTCCATTCACTTACTATGGAGCAACTTTTTTTTGGGCCTGTGAAATTTTGGCTGGAGAAACAAAAAAAAAATTCACAAGCCAAAAAAGGGTTGTTCCACAGCAACCGGTTGCTGTAGATGGAACCCCCATTATATATATATATATATATATATATATATATATATATATACATAATTCTTAAATAGCATAATGTCTTAAATAGCATAATTTTATCAAAACGACGTAGTTTTGATAAGACGCGGTGACATTTTTGTAAATACACGGTGGCATGGTATTTACAAAAATACCACCGCGTCCCTCCAAAACTACGTCGTTTTGATAAAATTATGCTATTTAAGACGATATGCTATTTAAGAATTATGCTCTTAATCCTTTCCGTATATATATATATATAGCAATCAGTTGTTAGAAACAATTTTTTTTTGGTCCAGCGGCTACAAATGTAAGTTTTTATATCTCAACATGAACCAGCTGAGCAACATTGAATTAACACCATAGAATCCAATAATTTGGTGGTGGGGGCCCAGGCATGCTCCCTCTAGTCCCACTGCCCCAGAAAAAATCAAGTCCACTGAATTTGTTTCAATTCATTACATTACATTACAAAGATGTACATGCATGGGGATGAAAGTGGTGACAATCACATCTATTTTTATTTTAATGAATTCTTTGAGATCCATTCAAGAGCACAATAAACTCAATAATTTCATATGAGAGAGAGAGAGCCTCCTCAAGATCTGATCTGAAATTGACTTGAAAAAAATGAAGGTTAATTAATTAAATACAACCACTATCATTATTCTAATATATTCTTTGATTATGATTAGGATACAAATCTTTACCATGCAACAACCAAGAGATGCTGCAAAAATATATTATTTAAGCAGGCAGATACTAATGGGTAACAATTACTTGTGTTCCCATCATCTTTTTTCTTCTTATATTCTTAATTATCCTTCAAATAATTATTCACCGGCAAGCATCAAAATTAAATACAATGTATGAAGAATGCTAGAATCATTGATAAACACAACTACAAGATATTTTATTCATCATCACTTGCGTTACAAGAGGCTAAGTTTGATTCCATTACATAGGTTGCAGCAGCTCACAAACAAGAGGTGCCTACAAAACTAGGGCTTGGTAAGAAAAAACAACCTTCCCGACGGGGACGGGATATAAGGTTGTCGATGGCAGACTAAAAGGAGCTGCTGCCACGGCCAAAACCCATGAACACAAAGCACCCATGAAAACTGCAAATGCAACCACAAACAACTGCTTCAAGGAACCAAACCCAGCCGAAGTGTAAAAATAGAGACCTAACCACCATGTGTAGAGCAGACTAGGTAAAACCGGAAGCAGACAGACCCAAACAAAGACGGTTGACCCAAACATCTAACAAAGCTCAGCCCATGCATTATATAGCATATGCCAATGCTAGGCGAAGAGCTGAAACAGGACTATTTGATAATATCCAAGAACCAGAGATCAGCATCTGTATTCTCAGGGAACTATGGCTGGGAAGAATGCAGCACCCCATTATTAGGAGGCCAAAATTCTTGCAACAGCTTTCTACTGAAAGAAAGCTGCAAAAAAAGACGTCAGTCATGTTCTCTGGAAAAAGGAACCAAGTCTCTGGAGTTTGGACTAGGAGAAAAGCAGTAGCTAGACCCAAATACTACACAAACTAAAGCTATCCAACAACACCAACCGGTAATTAAACTTCCTGATATGTCCAACCCTGTCATTCCCATCAGCAATTTATATTCATGACCAGGTTTCTTCAGTTCCTTCCCTGCTTAGGAAAGGATATCGCACCTCCACAATTGCTCCACAAGCAGATCAACCATGCCACTGCTGATTGAACAACAATGCTGGATGTTCAACCCCACGAGGGTCTCGCCCAACTTTACCAAAAAGGGCAAGCTCTTGTCAGATACCAAAGAACAATGTGATATGGAAAGAATCTGCAAATTAAGCTGGACTGCGTGAGCCAGGGCTGCAATGCCAGAGTCAGAGATCGCACACTTGGAAATATCAAGTTCAGATAGCACTACGCAATTTTCAGCAATAGCAACCAAGCTAGCGTCACTGACGTATCTGCAACCATCAAGATTTAGCCGTTCAAGAATGCTACCATGCACCTTAGCAATGGTCAAAATCACTTTGTCAGTCAAATTTGCACATCTGCTAAGATTGACCTTTGTTAGACCAGCCTCGCAGCTTTGAATGAGTGGGAGAAATCCCTCATCTGTTATTCCTTGAAGCCCAGTAAAGTCCAAGTGCTGCAATTGAGGACAGATCCTACCCAATAAATCCAAGCTAGCATTACCAAATCCAGGGCAGTTACGAATGGACAGAGAACGCAGGGACTTGCAAAGAGACATTAAAGGATATCCCAAGATCGAGTCCTTAATACCAAAGCAGTTTGCCAGAGAAAGAGCCTTCATTTTTTCACCACAGATTACAAGGAAACCAAAAAACCCAGATTGGGTAATCCTGTGGCATTCTTCTAATTGCAGGCTCTCAAGTGACCTAGAACCTTTGGCAAAAGAAACCAATCCGTTATCTGATAAAAATGCACATTTGCGAAGGCAAAACTGCTTCAAATTTGGGCAACCTCTCCCTACTGCTTCAAGCCCCAAATCAGTAACTCCTTGGCAAGAATTAATCGTCAAGGACCTCAATGTCTGCAAGCCCTGACCATTACCCATGACCCAGAAGCCTTTTTCAGTCGCATTTTGGAGGCCAACAAGAACTAGGTCAGTAAGAGCTTTCCCATAGTGGCCAATAACAGCAAGAGACATATCACCGATGTTCAAGGCCTGGAGGTTCATCTTGGTAAGGGTGCTTACTGATGAGACGAGACTTGCTATACCTTGATCGCCAACAAGCGGGCAATTTTTGATAGAGATGGACTTCAAATTGTTACAAAAACGACCTACAGATTGCAGGGCCTCGTTACCAATGCTTGAACAAGATTCAATTGTTAGCGAGGTCAGATTAGGACAGTTCTTCACAACAGCAATCAAAGCCTTGTCAGAGATAGAGGGGCACTGACAAATGTCAAGCTTCTCCAACATGTGACATCCACTGGCAATTTCAGAAAGGCCTTCATCACCAATACAAGATAAATTCCACAATGAAAGGGCCCTTAGAGAAGGGCATCCACAAGCAATGGCCTTAAGACCAAGGTTTGTCACCCCACGGAAAGAATTGCCTCCTCTGATGGAAAGCTTGCCCAATCCTCCACGGCTACTAGTTCCGATGGCAAGGGCAGCAAGTCTAATATCAGTAGCTTTCTTCCCTTCCAAACACCTAGAGAGGTATCCATCACCCTCCAATTCTAGATCTTCAACCAGTGGCTCAACTTTATCAACATCTGAACCAGCAAGTGCACTCTTCTTGTTAGTCTCATAGGACTTGACCGCTTCAGTGGAAACAAGCTTTTCCTGCGGTTCCAAAGACTGAGCAAGTTTGGTGGGGCAGATTTCATCCCTGCGGATGTTACTTAAAAGCATAAGCCAACGCTTGGAAACACAAGCACATGAGCTTCTCTCTTGACCACCAGGGAGACGTCTGAAGACCTCAAAGAGGCATTCATCAGGAAGAACTTCAATTGATGCCTGCTTCTGTTCAAGTATTTCTCCACTGAATACAAAAGGTGCACTAATGCGAGACCTCTTACGAGGAAAAAACACATCAACATGATGACCAAGGGACAAAAAGAGGGTTGATTCCTTTGGATTAGGGTATATTGACCCCCCAGGGCAGAAATTATCATTTCCTGAACAAAAATGAGAAACAACTTCAGCAAAGTTGCAGAGTGAAATTTTACAGACTTAAACTAAATATTACAATTTAGACAAGTTGTCCTAGTTATCAGATCAGAGCAATATCGAATATAAAATCTTACATAGGCCAAAAACAGTGGTAGTCATTGATAGATCTAGGTCGCTACCACCGGATCCACTCCCAAATCATATTTAAATTACCTTCGATAATATGCTCTCTTCCTCTATCTCTCTTGGTCTATGAACAGATTTTGGGTATAGAAGAAGAAAAAAGGAACATGTAACTTTTTACTTTATATCAAACCAATTTCCAATCTGTAAGATTTTTCTAAATTTGACACTATATAAACACACTAAAAAAGAATAAACCTTATAGGATAACAATCTAGAAAAGAAAACATGAATATAAAAATCCTAGCTATTTCTACATCAGATGTATACTTAAATTGTTTAAGAATTGTCTAACAGCCTCTCCAAATTTTACAGCAAAAATACAGATAAATTAAAAGGGGAAATCAACATAAATCTCTTAGCTGTTAGAAAATTTCCAACTTCATGTATGTTCTATCAGGTTCTACATACCAAAATAACAGAGCAGATTACCAAACCCAGAAGTTTCATTATACCAATCCATAGTATATTATCCTAGTGCTAGCAAAAAGTAAAATATAAAACACAGACCACGTACCAAAACTATCAAATCATTTTTACATTACTGCTACCACAAGTTAAAACAATAACACAAAACAATTCAAATATTCAACAAATATAAAAAAAATTCAAATAACACTAACAAATTGAGCTGAAAACAAAGAATTAAAGCAAAACCCATAAAAGAATAGAGGTCTTACCACTATATTCGAAGACTTTCGGCATGAGTAAAGTTGAAAAACCCCTGGGAGGTCAAAATTGAACCGTTCAAGCCCAAAAAACCCTCGAATAACAGGAAAAAAGAATAGATCCAAGAACAACAACACGATCAATAAACAGTGCAGATTCGAAAACGTTGAATGCATATGAATTATGGCGGCTAGTATGTCATCTGAAACCCTAATTGATAGGGCAAAAAAAGCGTGAGAAGAAAGAGAAATGGAAATGCAAGGTAGTGGGGAAGTTACAATGAATCTGTGTATATGTGGGTGTGTGTTGGTTATCTTTTATTATCAAAGTAGGGTCTTTTTTTAAAAAATAATTAATTAATTAATCAATTGGGAGGAGAGAGAAAGTGGTACATGCAGTGAATCCAATCCAAAAATTGGTATTCTCTTGTGTCCATTCAATGTTTCCATTTCTTTATTTCTCACCAAAAATACCAGAAAACCATGACAACTGAAACCGAAGCTGGTTTTCTTTCCTTTTCTTTGAAACAAGTGTTTGGATGGTATTTCCAAGAATCTATCTAATAAAATACAAATGATTTTGAATTTCTCGCTCACTCAATAAATTATCTGGGCCGTTCAAAGTTTGAGATAAAACCCACCGTTCATACATCTATCTAATAAAATACATCTATCTATCTAATAATCTAATAATAATTTAATAAAATACAAATGACTTTAAATTTTCCGCTCACTCAATAAATTATTTTGGTCGTTCAAAGTTTGAGATAAATCATATTGTCCATACAGTGCCGGAGGCACGGGACCCAGCTAGTCTATCTAATAAAATACAAATGATTTTAAATTTTCCGCTCACTCAATAAATCATCTGGGCCGTCCAAAGTTTGGGATAAATCCCACCGTTCATACATCTATCTAATAAAATACATCTATCTATCTAATAATCTAATAATAATTTAATAAAATACAAATGACTTTAAATTTCACGTTCACTCAATAAATTATTTTGATCGTTCAAAGTTTGAGATAAATCATATTTTTCATACAATGTCGGAGGCACGGGACCCAGCTAGTTATAGGATAAAATATAAACGAAATTTAAATCTATCTAATAAAATACAAATGATTTTGAATTTCCCGCTCACTCAATAAATCATCTGGGCCGTCCAAAGTTTGGGATAAATCCCACCGTTCATACATCTATCTAATAAAATACATTTATCTATCTAATAATCTAATAATAATTTAATAAAATACAAATGACTTTAAATTTCACGCTCACTCAATAAATTATTTTGATCGTTCAAAGTTTGAGATAAATCATATTGTCCATACAGTGCCGGAGGCACGGGACCCAGCTAGTTATAGGATAAAATATAAACGAAATTTAAATTATAGGATAAAATATAAACGAAATTTAAATCTATCTAATAAAATACAAATGATTTTGAATTTCCCGCTCACTCAATAAATCATCTGGGTCATCCAAAGTTTGGGATAAATCCCACCGTTCATTCATCTATCTAATAAAATACATTAATCTATCTAATAATCTAATAATAATTTAATAAAATACAAATGACTTTAAATTTCACGCCCACTCAATAAATTATTTTGATCGTTCAAAGTTTGAGATAAATCATATTGTCCATACAGTGCCGGAGGCACGGGACCCAGCTAGTTATAGGATAAAATATAAACGAAATTTAAATTAATCTATTTATTTTTAACATGTACTATATAATTTTTTTAAAAAAAGATGTATAAAATACTCCTTCCATTTAAATATGGAATTTAACTTTTTACATTAATTTGAGAATTTTGAATTGATACTCACATTTAAAAAAAAATCACACGTGTAAGAATTAAACATAATACTTTAAATGTCACGAGTGACAGTATTAATCTCAACCGCATATACAAAATAATAGTTGAAAATGCTTATAATTTTACAATCATATTACAATTGACTTTAAAAGGTTAAAAACGTAAAACATGTGATGAGTATATGTGATGCCCAAAAATTAGGTATACGTCATCTATCTTCAGTCGCCATTTATATAGTACATAAATTTAAATACAATTTACTAATATAACTGTCGTATACAATACGACAAAATATAAACTGTGAGTTTGAATACAATTATTGTCTACTAGAGAGTATACAAACTCAAAAGGAGTTCTCATTACAATTATTATCACACTATTTCATAAAATAGTGAGAACTACTAATGCTATCCTCTGGACCATCACTCCGTTCCCCGACTCGTCCCATCTATATTCTCATTTTCTAAAGAGAACAGTGAAAGAAAAGGTGAACTCAACTAGCCCAGTAAGAAATATTACGACTAAGATAATGCAGAATAAATTATCATTAGCCTCCAACAATGTTAAACTGATAAAATACAATAGACATCAAGTTTAACTGCAGCGGAACAAACAATCCATTAAAAGAGTCAAGTAGAGAATAGAATCTACTATCTTTTATGATTTAAAAAGTTTTTCATCACTTTTATCGTTGAGACTCAGCTTAATAAATAATCCACATCATTAAATCATCCCTGCACTACTGTCCAAGAATATTCTTTAGTATCACGACCACGAATTATCCATGCATAGACCTGACAAAATATGGTTATGGGTTGGTTTTGTTTTTCAAAATATGATTAACCAACCATTTAAGAACTAAAACATATTAACCATTTTTAATATGGATAATGTGGGTTGAAACCATATGGTTATGGTTAAAAACCATATTAACCATATTAAACATTTTAAGATGTTTTGACTTTTAAACAAAATTTTTAAAAAATAAAATTAATATATACTATAAATAGAGAGACGGATATAAGGGGTGGGCAGGGGTAGGGGTAGAGGGTGGAAGGTATATACATAATCGATTAATATTAAATTTTTAGGGGAGTGATGGGGGTGGGGGTGGGGGTAGGGTGGGGTGGGGGTAAGGTGGGGTGGGTGGAGGGTAAAGGTGGGGTAGGGGTGGAGTAGGGGGTAGGGGTGGGTGGGTGGGGTAGAGTGTATACAAATCACATAATATTATTTTTTTGGTGGAGGTGAGGGTGGGGTAGAGGTGGAGGTGGGGGTGGGGTAGGTAGTGGGGGGTGGGGTGGGTGTGGGAGTAAGGGGTGTATACATAATTATATAATATTTTTTTGGTGGGGGTGGATGGGTGGGTGGGGTGAGTGGGGTGGTGGGGTAGGGAGTAGGGGTAGGGGGTGGGTGGGGGTGGGGTAAGGGTTAGGTTGGGTTGGATGGGGTAGGTGGGGTAAGGGTTGGGTTGGGTTGGGTTGGGTTGGGTTGGGTGGGGTAGGGGGTAGAGGGTAGGGGGTAGGGGGTAGGGGGTAGGGGTGGGTGGGATAGGGGATGGAGTGTATACATAATCACAATATATTTTTTTTATGGAGGTGGGGTGGGGGTGGGTGGGATAGGGGGTGGGGGTGGGTGGGATAGGGGGTGGGGGTGGGTGGGATAGGGGGTGGGGGTGGGTGGGATAGGGGGTGGGGGTGGGTGGGATAGGGGGTGGGGTAGGAGGTGGCGGTAGGTGTAAGACCCCGAATTTTATGAAATAAAAGTATTCAATTTTTCTATTCAATAAATGGTTAAATTGATAAAAGTTAAAGTTAAGGGTGGTATATGAAATATTTTTCAAAATACGCAAGTGGTTATAAAATACTCATTGCTGTTGGGGAATATTCGTTTGGTCGTGTAATATTCGTACCGTCGGGGAATATTCGTACGACGGCGCAGCCATGTGTGGGCCCCGTAACAGAAAGCGATTGGATGAAGAAAACGACAAAATTAAGTTTTTATAAATAGCGGCGTAATCGTTACCGTTAACACTGTTGGAATACCCGGTTGATAAGATAAAGTAATACGCGTTGTTGCACAGTAGCACACGGTATTACACAGTATTTTTGAATTATTGATTCTTACGTAAGAAGGCACTACTCAATAATTGTTACAGTAATTACTGTTCAATATTTTATTTTATTGATTCAATAATTGCTGCGTTGATATTTTATATTATTGTTGTTTCAATAATTATCACTGCACAATATTTCTCATTATCAGATCAATAATTCGTGTTATTTGAATAATATTATTAGATAACATTATTGGCAATGTCTAGAAAGTTCTGTCAAGGAGAGGTTTGGTCATCTAATTACGCGCCAGTAAGGAGAAATTCTTATTGGAAAGCCCCCTCTATCCTGGGAACGGCCTGGTTGTCAGTACTATGATTCTGTAATATTATTTTTGAATAATTAATTATTGATTATTATGATAAAGAAAATATTTATTTTATGTGGATATAGATGGAGGAAATTTTTAATGTGACAATTGTTGAAAATAATATTTTATTTTTTTCTGATAAAATAATTCATTTAAATATATTATTTTAATAATATATTAACGGTAATATTTTTACAATGAATGTGAGATATATGAGTATATGAGGAGGAAGAGCATTTTTGTGGCATTAAATATTTAACATATGTTTTGGGTGTCGGTGGACACAATTCTTGACCGAAAATTGATTATAGAGTGTAAAATAGCTCGTTTGTTGATTTCGGTCAATTTCTGTTTGGAATTTGGAAAAATTTTCTTCTGCAAAGTTGTAGTGAATGGAATTTTCCATGGAAAGTTGCGAGTTTCGAATTTTTCTGATAAAGGGCTATTTATCATGAATTATTGAAGTTTCGGAGTTCCGAAATAATTGATTTTTGGAAGTTTTAATTATTTTATATAAGAAAAACGTTTTTGTGGTTGTTGGCACATGGGTGGCTGATGTTTTTGACCAAAGAAGGCATGCTAGAGTTTTCAAAACATGTGGGTAAGAATTTTGAATAAATAATAATATATTTTATTAATTTAGTCTCCTTTGGTGTTCTTAAAGCTCTATTGCATGACTTATAATTTTTAATCCGACCGTTGGATCGTTGTAATTTTTGGATATGTTATACATATATAAGTTGAGTATATGTCCACAAATTTTGAACCGTTAAAAATGAGCGTATAATTTGTTATGAATTTTAAGAGGTGACTGATTCGAAAATTAGGTTATAAATGATTTTGGTGGAAAATTCTAGAATTGGTGGGCCCCACTTTTGATTGGTGAGAAATATGCTCAATTGAATTTTCAAATGTGGTGGGTGGGAATAGTAGCAGGTAAAGCCATCAGGTTGCAGGTTAAGTCTGCTTCGGCGTGCTAATATTTTCCTATAAATAGAGGGCTAAGTTAGAATTGAAAAACACACCAGAAACATAAGCTTTCTCTCAACTTTTCTCTCTATATATCAAATATGTTATTGTGAGTATACTTTGAGTGTTGCTATACGGTGAAAGGTTTCTTCGGCTTTTCATTCGATATTCCGGTCAGAAGTACTGCTCTTTTGAGGTGAGGGATTGTAAGGGATAGTAAGGGATGTTGTTTCTTCTTAAATGATATTATCTTCTTCAATATCATTATGCCAAAATATTGTTCTAAATTTTTTATCAAATTTGAAATTTTTTCATGTCGGGGTTACTATTCATGAGTTACTATTCACGAGTTACTATTCACGAGTACTATTCACGAAGCGTGATGATGTTTTTGTGAAATTTCTCTCTTTTGGTGTTGGAGTTACTATTCACGTGTACGACACTATTCACGAATACGACACTATTCATCGAAAAATGAAATTTCTTCTTTTTGTCCAAGATGTCTATTTTGGCTACTATCTTTGATTGTATCCATGTTTTGATCGTTATTTTTGAGTTCTACTTCAAAATCAGTTGTTATGAAGTATTATTGATCTGTTGTTTGATAGCCTTGACCCGTAGTGCGAAGATGGACAGGTGTATTACATGATCATGACCATTGGTGATACTAATGAATATCATTGGCCGTAGTGCGGGGATGGTTTATTTAGCTGAGTCTCAGCGATTGGTTTTATAGTTGAATATCTTTGGCACGTAGTGCAAAGGTAGACAACTGATTGTTATGATCATTGTCATTACACTTGAATATCTTCAGCCTTTGGGGTAAGGATATTGAGTAAACGATCTATTAAGCCTTGTGGCAAGAAGGAATTGTTAATTCATGTTATTATAAATATGAATTGTGAACTTAACTAACATCTTTGGTGGTTCAGGTGAAAATAAGTGATGAAAGTTTTATTGGTCTTGAATATAAATATGAACTGTTGAGGAATATCTTTGGCCTGTAGTGCAAAGATGAATTGTTGAGGAATATCTTTGACATGTAGTGCAAAGATGAATTGTTGAGGAATATATTTAGCCCGTAGTGCAAAGATGACTTGTTGATGAATATCTTTGGCCCGTAGTGCAAAGATGAACAGATGTTTAGATGAACATGACTTGTTGATGAATATCTTTGGCCTGTAGTGCAAAGATGACTTGTTGATGTATATCTTTGAGTGTAGTGCAAAGATGAATTTATTAGTATGATTATGAACAGGAACTGTGATTTGGTATAACCATGATCTTTGATGTTTCAGGTAAAGACAGGTGATGTAAATTATCTTCGTCCTAGATGAGAAGAGGAATTTATAAACACACTTATGGTTATGAGTTATTCATATGATTGTGGAAAGGAATTGTTGATTGATGTTACAGGGATAAAATATTATTGGTGGACTTTTAACATGAAGAAGATAATAGACTTTATGGTCTATTTGACTCTTCTAATGGATTGCTCGTTCCGCTGCAATTATGGTTGAAAAGTTTTATCATCTACCATATGTTCTAAATCTCTGATGTATTACTGTTGAAGACTATTGATAATATATTTATCTTTAGTCATGATATTCTTTACTGAGCTAGTTGTGCTCACCCTTTTGCTTCACAATTCCTTTCAGGTAATAAAAGTGTAGCTGGGTCGAGCGGGGAATAACAGGGGAATAGAACGGTGGTCTATAGATATTGAGGGTGAGGTGAATTCAACTTTGGAAGGGTGTTTTGTCATACAAAATGTCTAATGACATACAACCTCGAGTCATCATAAGACAGGGATGTGCTCATCCACTTGCTGAGTATATTTACGAGCACTTCCTATATAATCTTGGTGTTTGTTTGGAGTATAATTTATGATTAGAGACAGTGGAGATAATGATATGTCAAGAAAAGACTCACCATTGAGAAGAATATGATAGTAATCTTCTCGTATTTCTTTGGGGTCTATTGGGTTAACCAAGGATAATTCTGTGGCCATATGATATCTATCATAACCTAGAAGCATGGCCTCCCATGTACGAAGGTTTCCTTGAGCACTTCCCAAAGATTTTAGTTTCTAAAACAGTTTTTGACTATACCTTTATATAAGGTGTCACTGTGAGGTGTTGTCCACGGTTGGGACATGTGTCACATTTGGTATATATTTGTATCCAAACTCACAGTATATGTGTTGTTGTATTTTGCACGACAATTATTGTAATAAAGTTGTAGTTATTTTCTGTACCATGTATTTGGCGACTCAGAATGGGTTAGATTGAATGAACCTATTTTGGGGGCGTTACAGTAGGGGTTGGGGGTGTATACATAATCACATAATATTTTTTGTGTGTGGGTGGGTGGGTGGGTGGGTGGGGGTGGGGTAGGGGTTAAGGGTAGGGTAGGGATGGGGTGTGGGGGTGGGTGAGTGGGGTAGGGGTGGGGGTAGGGGTAGGGGATGTATATATAATCACATAATATATTTTTTTGGCGTGGGTGGGTGGGTGGATGGGGGTGGGTGGGGGTGGGAGGTGTATACATAATTACATAATATTTTTTTGGGTAGGGTGGGGGTTGGGGTTGGAGTGGGTTAGGGTGGGGTGGGTGGGTGGGTAGGGGGTGAGGTAGGTGGGGTAGGGGTGTATACATAATCACATAATATTTTTTTGTGGGTGTGGGTGGGGTGGGTGGTGGGTGGTGGGTGGTGGGTGGGGGGCATGGGTGGGGGGCATGGGTGGGGGTGAGGGTGAAGGTGGGGTGGGGTGGGGTGAGTGGGGGGGTGGGCGGGGGTGAGGGTGGTAAGGGGTGTATACATAATCACATAATATTTTTTTTGTGGGGTGGGGGTAGGGGTGAGGTAGGGGTGTATACATAATCATATAATATTTTTTTGTGGGGGTGGGGATGGGGATGGGGGTGGGGGTGGGGGTGGGGGTGGGTTAGGGTGAGGGGGGTGGGGGTGAGTGCTCTGGGAACATTCTAAATTATGATTATGCAAAATTGTAAATTAAAAATGAGTTTATGTGATGTTTAAGATTTAAAATTCAATTATTATCTTTGTGAGCCTAACTTTTGATTTGGAACAAAATATGGGTCGAAAAATGGTTAACCGGATTAGAACCATAACCAATCTGAATAAATATGGTTCCAAACTTTAACCAACCTGAATAAATAAAAATGGTTAACCAACCCATTTGGTTCCAGTTAATATGGGTTGACCCGACAGTTAACCAACTATATTGCCAAGTCTAACCATGCACTACGGGTCAAAGATAATTATGTTTTCATCAACGGTCCTGATCATGCCATAAAATAATCCATCTTTGTTCCCTTGGCCGAAGAGAATCCATAGCCATAATTATACCAAAAATTGTCCATCAATGCACTACGGGCCAATGAGGATTTTTAATTTTTACATCATTTATAACATTACGGTCTTGATTATACCGAATAATCCCTGGTCATAATCATACCAAGTCCATCTATGCACTACATGCCACAGATGACTTTCAACATAACATAAACATGGGGATGATGACAATGATATAAGAATTCAATTAAACAAGTTCAAGAATTAATTTGTCCAGTAACCAATAACGTCCAAATTGTCAACATGATACTGCTTTGTAGAGTAAAATTCAAGAATGCTAAGAAGAATATTTCCATGAAAAGATACTGGATGAAGCGCAAATATCAAGGATATTCCACTAATTTCATGGAGTATAGAAGTCAAAATTTTAATCAACTGAGTATAATACCGAATGAAATAACAAAATATATCACCATGCATGCGGTACTTCGCATAGACGGTTATTTCAACAGAATAATAATAACGGAATCAGGTCAGGTGAAATTCACACCGACATGATGTTCCAACTGAATAATAAATGCAGAATAATAAATGATGGAACCAAGTCCGGCGTATAGCACAGACAGAATATTCCGACAGAATAATAAAGACGGAATAATAAAAATAGAACCAGGTCCAGCGTATAACACAGACAGGATATTCTGACAGAATAATAAAGACAGAATAATAGAAGAATGTCATCAATTATAGGGTAGCCCGCGTATACAGGTTATTCCAACAGAACAATAAAGAAATGGAGTAACAGAAGTTCTCTTCTTGAATACAAAAGAATAATATTCCTTACCGAAAAATAATACTTAATATAAGAGTAGTGAAGTAGCATAAAACTTTTCTTCTATCTCTCTATAGTTTCTCTCTATAGTTTCTCTCTCTAGAGTTCAGTGAATTCGTAAGAAAATAATGAATGAATGAACTTCTATTTATAGGAAAATGGAATGCCTAGTATCTAATTCATGAACGATCAAAATTGATTTACTTTAATCTAACGGTCAATATTTAAAGAAAAATCTTTTAAATAAAATATAATACATTCTATTTATATAAAAAGATTTTTACTATGCAAATACTATGCAAACACTATACATAATAAAATATAATATATTCTATTTATAGAATAACTTTAATAAAATATTCTTTTTTATATAAAAAGATTTTAATATGCAAAATACTATGCATAATAGAATATAATATATTCTATTTATAGAATAACTTTAATAAAATATTCTATTTTATATAAAAAGATGTTTCTATTTTATTACGTGAATAAAATAATACTTCTAAATCAACAATAATTGAATCAAATAATGTGAGATACTATGCAGCAACTATTGTAGCAATAATTGAACAATTTATAGCAATAATTGAATAAAACTAAGTGACTTCTCACATAAATATCAACAATCAATACGGTGTGCTACTATGCACCAACGCGTATTATTGTATTTTTACTACCGAGTAGTTCAACAGTATCAACGGTAAAACTTCCGCCGTTATTTTCAATAAAATATTTTTGTCGTTTTCTTAATCCGACAATAATTCCGTTGTGGAGTCCACCAATGATTGTGTCGTCGTACGAATATTTCCTGTTTAAAACGAATATTCTCCGACCAATCGAATATAATATGACAACTTGCATACTTTGCAAAATTTATAAATATTACCCGCAACTATAACATTATATCAAATCTACACTATAATATTCAAAAATATATTTCGAGAAAATTTAATCTTTATTCAAAAAAAAATATGGGGTCTCACAGTATAACTAAAAGTTTAAATTTTAATTGCACATATCTTATTTCCTAATTATATTACATATTTTATACAAATAAAAAACTTAATTACTCGTTATAATTAAGTCATGCAAGATACCTATAAAAATTCTTAACATAAAAAAGCCTCACCAAAACTCAAATTACTGGGTATTTTAAAATTTTAGATTACTAGTAACAAAATTTTGAAATAGTTTGCCTTTTTTTTAATTTTGTTGAGGTTATATAGTTAATGTTAATGGTTGTTGTGAGTATTTACTATTTAGTACAAATTCAATATTACTGATATATTTTTTTTAATATTTATTTTTTACCTAGATGGACATATAAATTTAGCCCAAAAAAATCATGTCAAATTTAACTCAATACTTAATTAAATTACGTGACAATAATTACGAATATACCAAAATACATTTAAGCTATAATCAATTTAATAAAGTGTATTAAAAGCTTAAATACTTTTATAAATAATAATTAGATATTCAATTACTAAGAATAAGAGTAAAAACTAATTATTAAATCAATTAAGCCTAATAATAAATTACAATTTAAGACATCATGCTTCATATCATAAAGTGATCGAGTTACTTAATTAAATTAGACAACATGTCAATAAATCAAAAGAAAAATCAAATCAAATGAAATTAAACTAACAAATAAACTATGTCATACACTTTACATTAGTAATAGGGGGATTGTTATTTTTACAAATTCTATTTCATAAAAATGTGCGACTCATTTACTATTTATATGAAAAGAATGTTGTATAAATATCAGTTTTAAAATTAAAATTAAAATTTTAAAATTAATAATTTTAGAATTATATACTCATAAATTATAACAAAAGTAATCTTATTTAAAGACGTGAATAATTTAATTTTTTTTATAATAACTGCAAATAAATATGGGCCAAGTATTATTCATACAACTTTCTTAAATATTTTTTTATTATGTTTCAATGCAAGTCCTCATCGTCCACTTTGCAACTTGCATGGGAATTTCTTCGTTTGTTCAAAGGTTAGAATAATATACATACATATACAAATATACTCGTTGCATCAACTATATATAAATATATATAATTAATGTTCATATTGACCAAATTCGATGTTCCCCTTTCATTAATCATTTCAATTAGGAGAACATTATTTTTACACGTGTTTTTAATATTTTTATACTCCCTCCGTTCCAGGATAAAAATTATTGTGGACTTTTCATGCATATTAAGAAGATATATGAAATGACAAAATTACCCATAATAATGTCATTAAATATAGAGAGATAATTATAATAAAAAAAGTATGAGATATTTAATGTTACGGGTATAATAAAAAAAATGTGTAAAAATTTAGTTATTAAAGGAAAATAGACATTTAACACGAGACTACCCAAAATAATACTAATAAAGACTTTTATCATGGACGGATGGAGTATGATTTTTTCTCGTATAAAAGTGGAATCCACTGTATGCTTGAGCGAAAGAAGTTCATATGAAAATATTAATTTTCTTTCAATTAATATGAGTGTAATTAAAGCATATATATTGAATGGAAAATATTATTTTGATATGTGTTTTTGATATTTTTAGATAGTTACTTCTCATTTAAAATATTATAAATATATAAAAACAAATTTTGCCGGCCGCTATATATTTTATTATAAATATATATAAAAAAATTGGTGTTTTAAAGGAACAATGTGACGGAATACAAAATAAATTACACGGTTTTAATTTTGTGACCCAAACACATGCAAACGTATGAAACATTGACTCTAGCTAGTAGCATCATCATAATAATAATTGAAAACATGGGTGTTTTAGTCAATTTGGTCAGTTTAATGATAATTTTTTTAAGTAAAATTAATAATGGTCTTATATTTCTTTTTTATATAAAAAAATAAATATTAAAATGAGACTCAATATTATACATAATTACTCTCCCGTCCTATGATAAAAGTCCTTATTACTATTTTGGGTAGTCCCATTTTAAATGTCAACTTTCATTTAATAACCAAAATTTTACACATTTTTTTTCTATTATGCTCGTGGCATTAAATATCTCATATTTTTCTTATTCTAATTCTCTCCCCATATTTAATAAGTATAAAGAGAGAATATTTTGAATTGAATAGCTAAAAAGTCACTCTCTCACTTATATTGAAAATAATTAATGACATGTTATTATGGTCAATTTTGTTATTTCATTCATCTTCTTAATATGCCTGAAAAGTCCATCAGAACTTTTATCCTGGGACAGAGAGAGTATTTTTTAGTCATGTGTCGCTGTCATGTCATCAATTTTCCGATGTGACAATATCAATTTAGACGTAATCAGAAAAAATTCTCTAATGAAAAAAAATTGAGAAGACAATCTCCGAAGTGAAAAAAAATTAAATCTCCTAATTGAAAGAATTAAGAAAACAATTTTCAAGATGAAAAAAAATTAAAAATTCAGAGTATTAATCCATATTTATGCCTTTGATGAAACTAAAGATGGCAATATATTTCTGCCATGTTCATCATATTACATGTCTATTATAATTTCTTGAATGGCTTTTTACTCTTTATTTTTTTAAGTTGATGAAATTGTAATAATAAATTTGAGAATTGTGTTATTTGTAAACGAAAATAAACAAATTTGGTAAATTTAATGAAATATATATATATATTATCAACATCCATCAAAATACACAGAAATAAAAAAGGAGCCACGCAATGAAGTATAAAACCACAAGGCATAAACAACAGTTTATAAATGTTTAAATTTATGCTTAACAGAGAAGTTCACCAAATGAGTAATACGTTAACGAATCAGTTATAACGACGGTTTTCTAAACTATAACGATAGTATAAACCGTCATACGCCATAGTCCATAATCCGTCAAAAAGAGAGTTTTATTGCAGAATGAAATAATAATTTTGTGAACAAAACTAATGTTTCAATTGGGAGTACAGCAGCACTGAAGAGGGGGATCCCCACTCCTATTCGTGCACTCACCACACTGACCATACCCATATATAATACAATATTTATAGCAGCTGGGAAATTTATCACACTGGCCTATACAATGTGGGCCATTCTGTTCCTGCATATCATCCATAAATTTGAAGGGCACTGCTTTGCTGCCTAACCCTGCAAAAGTATGAGAGTAATGTTAGGAAAAATATATATAATAAATAAGATATTAAATAATGGATTAATTATCGGGACGGGACGGGACGGGAAGAACAGATTATTTCACCAAGAAAAACATAAAAAGAATTAATTTAAAGGATATTTACCGAAAGTGAGAAGCAGTACAAAAATGGAAATTCCAACCAGAAAGCACTTAGCAGAAGCAGATGCGCCATAGCTAGCCATAGTGTGTGCTTACTTTGCTTGTACTACAGATGGAGTTTGCAACCTCAGGCCTTTGACTTGTTTATATAAGAACGGACCGATATCATTATTAAATATTTATAATCCCTAAATTGCATAATTATGGATATAATTTTGCTTTTATAGTAACAAATTTTTTATAATAATTGTATTTCTTATTAAGTGTGCAAATGCATATAATTTGGGATGGCTGGATATAGAGTATTATTTATCAGATTTTAATAGTTAAATTATAAAAAATAATAATTTCTCATCATAATCAGATGGCTAATTAAGTTGTTTAAAAATAACTATATTTTTTATTAAAAAATACACCTTGTTCTGACGATTTTGATTTAGAATTATTTTACAAAATCTGGATTTAAAATATGAATTTGATTGACCCTAGTGTTTTCTTCTTCTTCCTTTATCGTTTTGACTCACTTACATTGCATAATTCCAAATGTTTTGAATTTCCATGAATTAATTGTTCTAGCAACATTAATTTATGAAAATAATATATATTGCGAATGTTTATTTACATAGATTTTTTGGTTTCTAATTATGTGAATAAGTATTAGTAATAAGTCTTAGAGCATTTACAACAACTTTCTTATATTTATCCCTACTATTGGGTCATTCTGCAAAATAGGGATTCAATTTTTTCATTATTTATCTAACTGGTTTCTTATATTGATTCCTTAAATAATAAAATTTAAAATTTAAAAGTTCCAACAGTCAAAATATCAAAGTAATTATAATCTTATAA
Organism: Panax japonicus; assembly: GCA_020205505.1. Lineage (NCBI taxonomy): Eukaryota > Viridiplantae > Streptophyta > Magnoliopsida > Apiales > Araliaceae > Panax > Panax japonicus. Next base: position 61,642,084 of record CM035109.1, on the reverse strand, counting down.
TTTATAAAAGAGATAGTATAATTTATCAATTATATTCCACTTTAAAATAATTTTTATTTTATTTTAAATTTTAAGTAATTTGTGGAGTGAGTATTGAATGGATTGTAGTTGCAAATGTACATAAGATCAATATTAACTTTTAAAAAGTTAATTAATGATACTTTTATAAAATTATAATTATACTGACATAAATTAATTAAATTTATATCAATTTTAAATTTGAATACGTTTGAAATTAATTTTTAAAAAATAAGTCAATATTAAATTTATAATTTGAAAATGAAGTAGTAAAAAAATGTCAAGATGAGTATGATTGATGAGTTGTCTACTTAAATGAGGGTGTGAAATGTCATTTTGTATATATAGAGAATAGTCTCTTGAGTAAATCCTATATAGGGATTAAAATAGAGAGTCAAATAAGGATAAAGAAACTGTTGGATAATAATTTGTTTATATATAGTTAATTAAAAAAAACTGTTGTTAGATGAGTCCCTCTTATAATTTTATATAATATCATGTATTGAAATGTTTTTGCAATTATAATTGGACACAAAATTATTGTAATACACTGCATGACAATTAATTTATTAAATTATTTAATTTTGTTATATGGAAACTAATACAACTATAGATTGATATCTAACAAAGTTTAAAATCACCATTTCAAAATTAATCGAATTTACATTTGACATAAAATTAGTGGTCATATAAATCATTTTCCCATATACAATATGTGAAATAACCTGTGAGCCCGGAACAAATGAATCAGATCAGATCCATCCATGGCCCAATAGTAAATGTCACGACTGAACGTATTATTACTAGTTACTTGAACACAAATATATCCAGAAATACAAAAGCAAATATATATATATATATATATATTAGAATCATAGAATCAGAAGAATAGTAAGCATTAGATTTTAAAGCTTACTCAAGTAGTGAGTAGTGGAGGAAGATATTTAGATTTCTTGCCAAGTACAAGAGCTTTGGTGTCTGGAAAACATTCAATCCCTGAAATTGCTGTAATTTCACCGGTACCGGACACCTCAATCGGGTAGCGAAGAAGATGGCTTGGAAGGTCTTCAACAAACGTATCGTCCGAATATAAAGCCAAATTTTCATCAGCAATTGCGTTTAGTTTTCGAATGCAATCAAGACTCTCTGGATGGTAAAATGCGCCGTAGATATGGTTAATATGCTCACACCATAAGGCCATTCTGAAACCAAATACTTTGCCCCTTGCCGGTTGATTTGCTGCTAGGTGATGCGGCTGGTAGCCTCCCATTGCAATTTCTGTATCCCTTGCTCCGTTCATTGATCTTTCGTTGATATTTGCAGAACCAATGATAATGTATTCATCATCAACTACAATCAACAAAAACTCGGTTTAAAAAAAAAAAGCTATTAATTAATAAATGCGTGAAGAGATTCACATATATACCTATCATCATTTTTGAATGAACATAGATCATGAAGCGGCGTGATTGTTGAGCTCTACTATAATCAGTACCAGGCTCTGGTCTCTCTTGAGGCACATACTCTCCTGCCCACGGCGTCTCACGATTTCCGAGGCAATAGAATGTCAAATAGTCCCTCGGGCTGGCCTCGAGTCCTTTACCTTGAAGCGCAATTGCAATGTCCTTATACATCATCTCCACTGTCATCCTTTGCCAATCCAATATTGCCTGAACCGAATCACTCTCAGGAATACCTTCAGGCCACATTGGAATCACAATGTACACACTAAATCTCTCCCGTGCATTTATCTTACTGACAATCTTTAGGGAAAGCTCTTTGGGTATAAGATGTAATGCATTAATATCTTCAACTTTAATATCATTTGATTTCCAGTCAAATGAGCTTCCGAGAAAGTACTGATTCTCTATATAAATGAAATTTTTAGCTCGTCGAATCGCGTTTATGTAGGCATCCTGAATACTACGGTCAATGACATTGTCCTTTCCGCTTACAAGGCCTATAGCAGCTGCTTCTTCGGGCTTTTCAGGGAAGCCAAAAGCAGCACCACCATCGATAGAGCGAAAAATCTGAACATTCCACGTGTCGGGGTTTAGGGAAGTTGTAACTGCGGACGGGCGTATAATGATCTCATCAAGCTCAGATTGTGAAAACAGAAATTTGTTCCCTACTTGTTTTTTCCACCTTTGCTCAAAATTGTACAAAACATCCCAAGCAACTGGCCCTTCTAGCCTGCAATGTATGTCATGCCAAGGCTCCCTCGGTCCGCCTTTTTTGATCGATGATCCTGGAAAGTTAGGCTGATGGAAGTCGTCGTGATGCACGGATCCCAATGTCTTAAAAAGAGAATGTTCCCCATTATCATAACGACCATCACAAAGATCTATCCCACCAACAAAGCTCACAATCCTTCTTTTGCTTGACCCTCCTACTAAAACTTCATTATCCACAATTACCGACTTCTGATGATGAGTAAACATGGTAGAAACCTCAATCCCCTGCACTATACTCCTCCCACCATCAGGATTCCGCGGGCACAAAAAACAATGCACATTCGTGCTCCGAAAAAAATCCCATGCTTCTTGATCATGAGTTCCCATTAGGCCATCTTTTTTAAGTTCCTTAAGAGAAGTTCTGTCATCCCAAACTAGCATAAGCACATTTACGCCTTGGTTTGCCTTCTTCTTAAGAAGCTCGCCAAGCGTTATGTCCCCTCCGGCCTTGGGCCTCCTCGGATCCCTTATCAAGGTGAAATTAGTATAAACAGACCACCCAGTTATATAAATCAAAAACTTAGCATTATTAATTGCATCAAACATATCTTCCCAGCATCTTTGAGGCTCATAATACCCTTGGGACTTGAGGTACTCAGTGTGAGCATCATCTAAAACATGGGCATCCGGGTATAGTGAAACTTGACATCCTTGCCTTTGCTTAAAAAATGTGTAGGGTACACCTCCAAATGAAGGGCTTTTTATCCCTTGTGACCAGTTGCTGTCTTGAGTGACATTTGAGAACTGTAGCTTGACATGGATTTTGGAGCCTATAGGATTGCGATCCTCGTCTAATATATCGAGCCATCGTTCTATTTCATACCCACTTAAAATTGCCTCAACAGGTAGATAAGCTCTTCCTAGAAGTATTGCCCCAATGGGATTACCATCTTTCACTGTGAATACTATGTTTGACACCATATGGGCGCAATATATGTGGAAATACTCGTACCAACGGGGGTTGGACGCTTCATTATTTATCATTCTGGTCCGTCCAACCCTCGCCTTTTCCAAATCAACCGTTGCATAGAGTCTGGAACCAACAATCTGTGAAGAAGTTGAAAATATTTTAAGTGTTGAAGATATGGACTAATATGCATAACATTTTAATGTCAAACTTTTTTTGTGGCTGCATAAGTGAATGAAGGGAGCATTTTGCAGATTACGCAATGATCCAAGAGCATGAAATTATGAAAAGTCCCTTCCCTTGTAGGGTTTATGTAAGATGATAAATTTCTACATTCAGATGCTACATTGATAGAGTATTTATTTATGAAGCCTTCCTTCTGGTTTTGTAGTAAAGTAAATACAAGTGCTAATTTAGATTGTGGCATGATGAAGGAGCTAGTACCTCTGGCCGGCACAGGATTATCCTCTTGACTTGGGATAAAACCTTTCTTGTTCTTCTTTGTGGATGGGTAGTCTCCAAATTTCCAGCAAAAAATAGTAAACAAGACAAAAAAAAAATTGATGGAACAATTAAGAAGCAAGAACAAATTTGTTTTAATATTGTCTCTTATTTTGTAGATTATATAACATATGTTTTTAATTTGTAACTGAACTTCTGTCTAGTTATATGTTTCTACAAGGAGTCCCAGTTACAAACTCAAGGATAAAGTTATTGAGTATTCAGCTTAATTACCAGTGATAGCATAAAAATGAAATATTTAGGATGGTAAATTTGAGAAAATTTATCATTTTACACTACCCTCAAATGGAATGGAAATAAATGTTTGTTTTTATTTTATATAAATCCGACTATTTTTGTAATAAATAACAAAATTCAAGAAAATAAATTGGCCTTGTATTCTGTTGTCACAAAATTTGGAAAAAAAAATGATACAACTAGAATTAATATGTTACATACATAGACAAACTCCCCTCCCAACTCTTTGATGTTTTAAACAACAGACTTGTAGGCTATCAAATAAACATTTATTCTCAATATATATATATATATATATATATATATATATATATATTTCTTCTGAAATTAATGTACTTTAAATGCTAATTAAGTAATAATTCTCGGTGCATATACACAATATCCTTATATAAAAATGTAATATGTCCAGAATTTGTTTGGAATATAAGAGAAGAGATGTGTACCTGGGCACATAGACCAATACCGCATCCAGTACCGAGTCTATCAACCTCATAAATGGTTGCATGAAGCACCCCATGTAGCAAATGTGGAACCATGGCCTGAAAGCTTGCAATAATATATGTGAAATACAATAAACAATTAAAACAACCAAAAATAAATTACCAAAATAAATGCATATGAACACACACACACACACACATATATATATATATACACACACTTTAGAACATACCTGTGATGAAAAATCTTGTTATGTGACTTTAAGCTCTAAATTTGTGAAAATACTTAACATCTCCAAATAGTACTATGCATGTATGTATATTGAAGAGAATATATAAGGCAGTCTTGCTTTGAAGAAATAGATTTCCTTTGTCAAGAGGATTCCATTTTCATGATTGAAAGATTAGAATCTCATGCATGCATTAAAATTCTTAAATAAATAAAATATTAAACATATAATACACACACACATACTTCCACCTATCGATTAAAATACCTTCCTTTCTTTTCTTAAGTCCAAATTCATGTTACCTTAGTTTCTAAGATTAGAATCAGAATTATGTCACCTTATTTTGAAGTTATTAATTTTTAAGATATATGCGCATAAAAAGGTAATCCAAGGTTAACATTTTGTGCTTATTTTGAAAACAAGAAGAAGAAAAAGAGAAACAAACATTTAAATATTGAAGCCCACATAACTTGTATGTTATTTTATTACTGGTTTAAACTGTATATATGAATCCCAATGGATCTAAATTAACACACACACATATATAGAGACACACTCATTTATCTAAATTAACACACACACACTTATTTATTATTCGGTTATATCCGAATGAGCTATTTGATTCGGATAACTCACCTATGGAGCCTGAAGTAGCTGAATATTACAAACAACGACGCAAGAAATAAATCACGAAAAAGTTACATCTAGTAATTAATTGACTTGCTTATTATTTGAGAATTATGATTTGCTTATTATTGTAGTAGAATGTAATGGATTATGCTCCGCCGTGTAGTGATCACAAGTGTTGAATAATATATTCTTGAAGTTGAGAACGAACTTGTTTATCCTTTATGCGATTATTGACTTTAATGAATTCAAGTAATTGTAGAGTACACTCATGAGATACTTCTAAAGTTGGAATCTCGTCATGTGTATCATAGGTTGTTGGTTCTTAATTTTCATATTGTTCATCTTCAACGATCATATTATGTAATATTATGCATGTAGTCATAATTTCTTTTAGTGTTGTTTGATCCCAAAAGCGTGCATAACCACGAACGATCGCAAAACGTGCTTGTAGTACCCCAAATGCTCGCTCAACATCATTTTCTAAGCGCTTCTTGAGTCTTAGTAAATAGTTTTCTTTTATTTTCCCGAGGTGCCGAAATGGTTTTAACAAATGTTGCCCACATGAGATATATATATATATATATATATATATATATATATATATATATATATATATACCATCAGCAAGGTAATATCCCATTGTGTACTCATTTTCATTAATTGAGTAGTTCATAGGTGGAGCATGTAAGACCCCAAATTTTTTTTATGAATAAAATCAAATTTTCTCTAATTATTATTGTGAATAATAAGGTGTTAGTTTGATATAATACTTTGGTTATGGGTGAAATATGCAAATTTTGCAAAATAAGCAAGTGGTAATAAAATATTCATTGTGTCGGGGAATATTCGTTTGGTCGTGGAATATTCTTTCTGTCGGGGAATATTCGTACGACGGCTCAGCCATTTGTGGGCCCCATAACGGATAACTGTCGGATGAAGAAAACGACAAAGTTTGGGTTGTTATAAATAACGACGTAGTTGTTACCGTTAACACTGTTGGAATACCCGGTGGTTAAAATACAGTAATACGCGTGGTTGCACAGTAGCACACGGTATTGCACAGTATTGTTGAATTATTGATCCTTACGTAAGAAGGCACTACTCAATAATTGTTACAGTAGTTACTGTTCAATATTTTATTTTATTGATTCAATAATTGTTGCGTTGATATTTTATATTATTGTTGTTTCAATAATTATCACTGCACAGTATTTCCCATTATCAGATCAATAATTCATATTATTTGAATAATATTATTAGATAGCATTATTGGCAATGTCTAGAAAGTTCTGTCAAGGAGAGGTTTGGTGACCTAATTGCGCGCCAGTAAGGAGAAATCCTTATCGGAAAGTCCCCTCTTTCCTGGAAACAGTCTGGTTGTCATAAATGTGATTCTGTAATATTATTTGTGAATAATTAATTATTGATTCATATGATAAGGAATTATTTATTTTTATGTGGATATAAATGATGGATTTATTTATGTGGTTATTAATGAAGGAATTAATGCTGAGGTATTTTATCAGTATTTTGTCGGATTTGAAGTATTTAAAATCATCCATTTGTGGATTTCGGGTATTTTCTGTTTGGAATTTGGAAAAACTCAAAGCTACAAAGTTGTAGAGAATTCGATTTCGTGTGGAATGGGCATAAAATTCGTATTTTTCTGATAAACGGGCTATTTTCTATGGATTATTAAAGTTTCTGATTATTGTTTAAATGATAAAACATTTTGGAAAATTCTAGAATTGGTTGGTGAGAAATGTGCTCATTTGAATTTCAAATGGGGTGGGTGGCAATAGTAACAGGTAAAGCCATCAGGTAGCAATTTAGTCTTTTATGGCGTTCTAAGCATTTTCCTATAAATTGGGTGCTTAGTTAGAATTGAAAATCACACCAGAATTCATAAGTTTTTTTTTCTCTCTCTATATTCTCGAGCGTATTATTGTGAGTATTTTGATACTTTGAGTGTTGCTATACGGTGTAAGTTCCTTCAGCACTATATCCAGTATTCCAGCCAGAAGTATTATCTTTTTGAGGTAAGGGATATTATTTTCTTCGTAAGTGATATTATTTCTTCAATATCATTATACCGAAATATTGGTTGGAACTTTTTATCAAATTTGGAATTTTTCATGTCGGGGTTACTATTCACGAGTTACTATTCACGAGTACTATTCACGAAGCATGATGATTTTTCTTATGGAATGTCTATCTTTTGGTGTCGGAGTTACTATTCACGTATACGACACTATTCACGTATAAGGCACTATTCACGAATACGACACTATTCACCAAAAAATGAAATTTTCTTCTTTTTGTTCAAGTTGTCTATTATGGTTACTATCTTTGATTGTATCCATGTTTTGATCGTTATTTTTGAATTCTGCTTCAAAATGGGTTATTCTGGAGTATTATTGAACTTGGATAAAACTGCAATACGAATCCTTAATATTTGTTCTTTTATCTCACCGGATTCGTTCTCTAAAATGTTTTTCATCATCCTCAGTCCTTAATGATGATACTTGATGAATATCTTTGGCCCGTAGTGCAAAGATGAATGATTACTTGATGAATATCTTTGGTCCGTAGTGCAAAGATGAATGATTACCTGATGAATATCTTTGGCCCGTAGTGCAAAGATGAACAGGTGTTGAGATGAACATGACCAACTAGTGATACAAATGAATATCTTTGGCCTGTAGTGCAAAGATGAATATTTGATTCAAGATGTATATTGATTGATGTTACTGGATAAAATATTGATGATGAACTTTTAAATCTTAGAAGATAGTAGAATTCTTTCTCTACTTGACTCTTTTAATGGATTGCTTATTCCGCTGTAGTTGTTGATCTAAAACTTGTTGTCTATTATATTTTATCAGATTTTTCCCTGTTGAAGCCTAATGATAATTTGTTGTATATTATCTTCGTCATAATATTTTTTTACTAGGCTAGTTGAGCTCACCCTTTCTTTCACTGTTCTCTTTAGGAAATGAGAATATAGCTGGGACTAGTCGGGGAATGGATTGATGGTCCAGATGGTTGCATTAGTAGTCCTCACTATTCTGTGAAATAGCGTATCAATAATTGTAATGAGGACCCTTTTGAGTTTTTATACTGTCTATTAGACAATAGTTGTATTCAAACTCACAGTATATATGGTGTCATATTTTGCACGACAATTGTATTACTGAAGTTGTATTTATTTTTGTACCATGTATTTGGCGACTCAGAATGGGTTGGATGGAATGGACCTATTTTGGGGTCATCACAGAGCACGACCTTCAGTAAGAGCAGAGAAGACAACTGATCTCTCCAAAATGTTAATATCATTATGAGAGCTTGGTAATCCAAAAAATGCATGTCATATCCAAAGATCGTATAAAACCACTGCTTCTAAAATAATTGTTGGCTCATGCACATGTCCAGAATACATACCATGCCACGCAATCGGACAATTCTTCAATTTCCAATGCATGCAGTTGATGCTCGCCAACATCCCAGGAAAACCACGATCTTCAGTTTTTGGTAGCAATCTAACAATGTCATTACTATTGGGGGATATCTGATATTCATCACCAAAAATTAAAATGAACATTTTAAGACTCAATATAGCCGTGCTTTCACCGATCCGCACATAATCATCAACAGAATTCGCTGAAACACCATAGACAAGTATACTCATTGAGACAATTATCTTTTGTAGAGAAGATAGATCGAGTTGTTCTATAACGATTATTTTTTGGACGAAGTATGAATCATACGCTTCAACTGTTCTTTGAATTTGGAGGAAAAACGTGCGCCACATTCGAAACCTTATTTGAAATAGATATGGGGGTATGTAGGATGTTCAACAAAATAATCACGAAAAAGTCGATTATGATCTTCATATCTACCACGATCTTCATGTCTATCATGCACGATCAATGGTAATACGACCTTCCACAGAACCACGATGACGTGATGTATGCCTATTGACATTTTGTTGTTCTTCTTCAATAGCCGTCATGCCTAAAAATTGTCCATATGCTTCATCTTCTTCTTGTTGTTCTTCTTCTTCTTCTTCATCCATGTGCAACATAAAATAGCGTATTTGACTGGAAGATTGATGTTGAGATGGGGGATATGAAAGTCTAGATGTGTTTTATATTTATAGATGTTGTTTGTTTTTAAAATATAGTCGTTGGAATATGACCGTTTGAGTTTTTTTTTTTGAATTTATTTATTATTTTAATTTTTTTATATTATAGGCCACGAGATAGTGCAGCAAGATAAAAGAATTGAAGACTTTACTGATGTCATATGCACTACATATAGTCTACAAGTAGTCCATTTACAATAAATGTTGTGAATGAATGTTGTTCATAGAATTGGATTTAGAAGGTTAGACCTAAACCGACCCGACCCTACACTTTGCGGTCCAGTAACGCGTCTAATCTTACCTATAGAATCTCAAAACCCTATCACTCTCTACTCGTGCCATTTTTTTCCTAACATTTTTTCTCTGCAGACTGCAGACGTCTTCAAACCCTAACCCTAATCAAACCTTCTCTCAGATCCATTTAAAGGTGAACGAGAACTCTGTCGCTCTATTTCTATATCTTTACGTATTTACTTCGAATATGAATTACGAAGTTATCAGTTTTTGATTTCGATCTGTTTGGTGTATATATATATATGTATATATAGAATGGGCGAAAACAAGGACAACGATGCTTACGAGGAAGAGCTCATTGACTACGAGGAGGAAGACGAAAAAGCCCCCGACTCCATCACCACAAAAGTTAACGGCGAAGCCGTTAAGAAGTAAACTCTTGCTTAAAATCTAGCCCAATTATCATATATTCTTTCATTATTCTATGCGTTTATTGTGTGTCAAGTTTCTTCAATACAGATCCATGTAGGTAATTCATCCTACATTTTGAATGGAAAGTCAGAACTTTATTTTTAGGCATGACCCAAAACTAGAGCCCAGCATAAAAAATAAACGTATCAAATCAGTAAATTTGTAATCTTGGCTGTTGTATGTATTAAAGTCATAATTTTTCAACAGCTTTAATTTTCAAAAGTTAACTTTCCTTTTGCTCTTCAAAAGGGAAAAATTATTAAGTATTTACTAATTTATCAAATTTATGGCAATTTCTTTTGCTGTTAAGTGTCATTTTAATTGGGTGTTACCCCAAAACTACAAGGAACACTAGTTGTGGTTGTGCCTTTATCGGGTTGGTTAGCTTTTTTAAAGTTGTGTATTAAATGAAATTAAATAGAATTAGAATAAAATCATAATTTTTTTTGTTCTTTTTATCATTTGCGTAATCATTAAATACTTTTAATTGCATGGATCCATAACTTTTATTTTAATTACTAAAAGGGCACACAAGTGTCTATGAAAGTCTAGTAAGGACCTTTTTGAGACTTCGTCTAGGACGGTCCCCCCCCCCTGAAGCATTCAAGTACATATCCATCATAGAACTTGATTTTTTACTTTTTGGATGGTTTAAGAATCAAAACCTGTCATGACCCGCAGAAACTTTGGCATTTTAGTGAAGTATTTAAATAAAACTGTATTCATTATTTTTATATTTTTTCTTCCTGTGTTGTATTTCTTTCCTTTTATTGTGGTCTTCAATATGTAGATATGTAAATAAATAGTTTGTCCCACTTTCCTACCATCAGAGGATAGAATATCTTCTTGAAATAATTTTTACTATATAAATGGCACAACCTAATTAGTAGTCCTCTATTCAAGCCGATTTATATGTTTTTGCACATATAATTATTGCACTGATATTTGTTCCTTTATTTGTTTTCAATTCTAATTTGTAGATGTGCATCTATTGCAATTGAGGAAGCCTATTTGTTTGCATACAGCAAATCTGATGCCTTCTCTCTCATTCTTGAATGTAGGGGATACGTAGGAATTCACAGTTCCGGATTTAGAGATTTCCTTTTGAAGCCAGAACTTCTGCGAGCTATTGTGGACTCTGGGTTTGAGCACCCTTCTGAAGGCAAGATAACTGTTTCATAGTTATTCATTTTGATGATTGATGGTGATTTCAATAGTAGTTGCTAAGAATGTTAGTTTTCTTTAAGTGAATGATGTATTGTGGATCATATACAATGTTGAAGTTACTGTTAAGCACACTGTTTCTGGTGTATAAATTCGACATATCTTTTTCCTTTGTTTTAGTTATATTTTTTATATTTAGATCTGGTCAGTATATTCATTCATAATAATCCACTGATCTTGTACCTTGTGGTTTCTGTGTAACGTCGTTTCCGAATATGGTTATAGATCAACCTTGTAGTACTTCTCTGCTTTCTTAAATACAAATCAACCTTTTAGTACTATTGTGCTTTCTTAACTACCTCGTGACATATTTGTACATATTACTGATTTTGAACAATAGATTTTACTTTTATCCCCATAGTTGTCACGGTGCCACAGTGAGGCATGACAGTAGCCGACCGCCAGGACACCTAAGCGACTGCCATGGCGTCTATATGGTGACAAGTCGTTTATAATATGCAATTTATATATTATTTATTTTACTTCACAAGTATATTAAACAATAAAATTTCATATACATTAAAACCTCCAAAACATAACCACTTTTAAGATAAACAATATCAACTTTGATACTTTTAAAGATAATTGGAGAATACCCACTTTAAAGATAAACAATATGTTCAAAACCATAATAAACTAAAAGTTAATGTAAACAGTTAATGGACTATTTACCCACTTTTAAATCAGCCCCCCCCACAAAGATATACTAAAAGAATTGAAAAACAATAAATTTGCCACTTAATCTAAACAGAGAATCAAGGAGAGAAACAAACTTGTGGCTGTGTGAGAGGGTCAGAGGGCTGGGTCGCTGCAACTAAAGGAGAGAAAAAGGGAAACTAAAGGTTGGGTCGACTGAGGGTTGCTGCGAGTCGTAGTCGCTGCTATGGGACAGCGACGGAGTTGCGATGGGGCTGCAATGGGCCATCACAATGAGTCACGAAGAAGTCGAGAAGTAATCGCGGTGAGAAGTCGTCGAGGAGAAGAGTTGAGGTACTCAATTTTTTGTTTTAGGGTTTTATCTTTGTTTTTAATCGATGGGTCACCCATGGGACATTATTTGTATCGATAAAATCATGTTTTAAAGTCTTGGGGTAGAGCTGCCAAGGCATGCGCTTTGGTAGCTCAGCGTCTCAAGTTGACTCACGCCATACCATTCCTTCCATGGGCGTGACGCCTGGGAGACGCCGCGATGACTATGTTTATCCCTATTGTTGTATTTTACATTCATGGGATATTGTTTACATTTAATTCAGTTGTTCAAAATTAATATTGTGGCTGATTCTAGATCATCTCATAAGAGTTTTTTCATGTAATCTTTTCTTCATTTGCTCAACCAGAACGTTGCTACAAATCTCTTGCTTATTAGAAAACTTAATACTGGTTTTCTATTGTTTTTGGTAGTTTGATACTTTCTGAATATTGTGCAAGAGCTGCATAATTTGTGAATTCAATTTTCCATTTGTCTGATAAGATTTGTTTTCACTCAATATGGCCATACATTATTCCTCTCTGTTATGTCGTAATAAGCTTCTTCATGTTCATATAACTTTTCATATATTTTATTCTACTTTAGTGCTACTCTTCTAATGCCACCCTTATTTCTGTCTTGGTGATAAGGTTTAACTGATAACATTGCAAGCTTTTGCACTTAGATTTGATGTTCAACAATAATAATTTTTTTGTTTGAATTGTATCCTGTTGTCGAACTTGTTCTTATTGCTAGGGTTAGGAGTTTTAAATTTTTTCCCTATGTATACACATCTCTATGTATATCTACATACGATTAATTTTTTTCCTCTTCTAATTTTTGTTTTAACATTTAACTCATCAGATTGGTTCCTCTAAAAATATTGGTTTAAATTTTTTTCTCCAGGTAAATCACTATTAAACCCCCATGATTTGGAGAAGTAAAATAGTTTGGACTTTGGTAAACCTTTTTTCACTGAAACCTTGGCTCCAATTTATTTGGTTCTTCATCAGTGCAACATGAGTGTATCCCTCAAGCTATATTGGGAATGGATGTTATTTGCCAAGCAAAATCTGGAATGGGAAAAACTGCTGTTTTTGTTCTATCAACACTGCAGCAAATTGAGCCAGTTGCTGGTCAAGTTGCTGCCCTTGTTTTATGTCATACAAGGGAATTAGCTTATCAGGCATGCATCCCAATAGTTCTTAATATTTTTTTTTTCTTTTAGGGTGTGGTCCCCTAATTGAACAATCATTATTTGACTTATTTATTGAGTTCCTTTTCCATGGGTGGTATTTCACAATCTCTTCTGCAGATCTGTCACGAGGTTGAGAGGTTCAGCACATACTTGCCTGATATCAAGGTTGCTGTTTTCTATGGTGGTGTTAATATAAAAATTCACAAGGATCTTCTGAAGAATGAATGCCCTCATATTGTCGTTGGAACACCTGGGCGGATACTTGCACTTGCAAGAGACAAGGAACTTGCGTTGAAGAATGTGAGACATTTTATTCTTGATGAATGTGATAAGATGCTCGAGTCACTTGGTATACACTTTTTTATGTCACCTTCAACTTTTTAAAGTTTCCAGTGTTCATACTTTCCAACAATTTAGCATCTCATTTTGCTCGTCTTTTTCTCTCTTTATGATTTATAGACATGAGGAGAGACGTCCAGGAAATTTTTAAGATGACTCCTCATGATAAGCAAGTCATGATGTTCTCCGCAACACTGAGCAAGGAAATCCGTCCTGTTTGCAAGAAATTTATGCAAGATGTAATTTCCCGTGGCCAACTTTTCTTGAATTTTGAAGTCACTACCGTCTTTCATAATACCAACTTTCTGCAGGCGATAGTTAAGAGAGTCACAAAGCATTGATTGCAGCGCTATATAATTGACATTCGTATTTAGTTTACGTTTAAATTTCAAATCTTGTAAGGAGAGTCCTGCTTGATTTGTGGGAAGGGTAGCCTGCAAGAAGAGTTAATAGGATCCTTGAAGGCCTAGCGGTTGTGTCGGATTATTATCTCATATGCTACAGCTAGCTTGTTTTTATTTATGGTCATAGCTTTAGGCTTTATATTCTCCTTTTGGTTTCTCTGTGGATATCTGGTCGCGGTTGATAATGTTTTTTTAGGTTAGGTGGGGCTGTGGAGGGGGGGGGGTGATTGTGGCATGTCTATTAAGGTTGTGTTGAGTGAATGTGAAAATGGTTGGTGTGAATTAAAAAGTATCTGGAAGGAGTTATCGATGGATCAGATTCTCGAATGCTGGGATGTTCATCCGTCTCATTTCATACTGGATTCAATTAGCCTCAGCAAGGCTCCTAATATGCTTTACTGTGACATTTCTTCCTTACAGCCTATGGAGATTTATGTGGATGACGAAGCCAAGTTGACCCTACACGGTCTTGTACAGGTATATACATATCTGGGAATTAGTTATCAAAGCTTACTCCATCATTGAATCATATTACACGTTAACACTTTCTCATGGCAGCATTATATCAAATTGAGCGAGCTGGAGAAAAACCGGAAGTTGAATGACCTGCTTGATGCGTTGGACTTCAATCAAGTAGTTATATTTGTCAAAAGTGTGAGCAGAGCAGCTGAGCTGAACAAATTACTTGTCGAGTGTAATTTTCCGTCAATCTGCATCCACTCTGGCATGTCGCAAGAAGAAAGGTTCGTCTTTATTTCTTGGAACATATACTTGCCTGTAGAAAAATGTTTTTACACTTTTGGATCTGGGTAAAGGTTTAGCTGTTTACATCTGTTTTATTTTTCTCTTACAAGAGTGCTCAGTTTGATATGCAATGTAAAATTTGGGGCTGTTGGTTAATTTTTTATATCATATTATATAACTGTAGAAATACTTTAGAAGAAGCAAAGAATCTCTATGCAATTTAGTTTACTGAGCTAATAACATAATTTACTTGACAAATTTTGGTTCTTCTAATGTATCTGTCTACAACAGGATAATGACTACTAATGAAATATCAGATCCTGACCCAATTTGATTGATTATATGATATTTATATCCATTAAGTAGCTGTGCTCGTTCCTATTACCCTTCTCTAAGCAAGGCCTGGCTCATGATCCTTCATCCATTTTATCTTATTGTGGGACAAGCCGACAAGGTGGTTTAATTGTTCTGATTCTTAATTTCCTCATTTGGTGGAAAGTCTAATTTCGTCAGCTTTATTAGAATAGGAAACTAGACAGGGTTGGGGTAAAATGCATGAGTTGCCCTTGAACTTTAGGTGATTTTGGTATGTAGCCCCTTTCTTTTGATCAACGCAAATCGAGTCCCCTTTCTATTCGAAAATTTGGATATTGAGCCCCTAAGTGTCAAATTGGCTTTGACCTGCTGACGTGTCATGCATGGCGCCTACATGGCACCACTGATGTCAACTTTAATCAAATTAATTTCTAAAAAGATGTCACTACCTAGATCCCAAAACCTCAAGTTTGAGGTTTTGGCTAAGAGATCACTCGAGTATTATAAGCTTAGCTACTAAATTTCTCAAAAAATATTGTTATATATTAAACCAATTCATAACAACTACATAAAACAAAAAATAAAACAAAAAGAGATGACGAACAGAGGGGGAGAGTTTTATAACAATAATAATAATAATAATAATAACAATAATAATAATAAAAACAACAGCAACAATAATAATAATAATAATCTTTTCGACTATAGGCTTCACATTCAATCTTTTCCACCAGAGGCTTCACAATTCAATCCACCTTGAACATAAAATCCTCTCAAAGTTCTTGTCCTAGCAATCAAATTCTCAGTCCTCCCAATAATCCCACCATTACATGTACTAGGGAAAATCCTAGAATTCCCCCAAATTGAATTGGGAGCACAAAATGGCTTTTGGGTACGATCAAATACGCATTGGAAACCCACAATTCCAGATGGGTAGATGTGAATTTTAGGATTCTGATCCAAATTTAATGAAATTTTGGAAAATGAACGGTCCCATTTGGGAGATGAAAATCCAATAAAACCCGAATTCTGGCGAGATTTAGAATTTTACGACAGTCTCATGGTCAGGAAACTAATTGCGTTCATAAAAAGTAATATACGTACCCGGGTGTATGAAGAATCTATATATGTATATATACTATATATGTTAAATACATATGAGATTTGGTTCTTCAAGAGAACAAAAAACAAACTAGAATAACATAGATATTGAGGAGAGAAAAAAGAGCTAATTGGGAGAGAAGATGAAGTCTTAAAGGTTGTTTGGGAATGGTTGACCCATATCCAAACGAATCTGACCATGGGAGCGAACTGATTTCAGTAGCAGGGTTCGTTGATTTCCAAAGCTTTTCAAAATTGTGGTTCCTATCGTTTATCGTCGATTTGAAGATAAGGGTTTTCGTTTTGATGCAATTGGGCTTGTCGGCGGAAGGTGTGAACATCCCTGAAAGATTTCTCTGAACAAATTATATATACACTGAAGCCATATAAGAATTTGTCGATCGATCGGAGTTCGAGGGATCAGGCTTTTAAGAGTTTATGCGAGGATTGGTTTGGAGGATCTTGTTTAGTCTTTTAATTTATTTGGGGGAAAGGAATTGTTTTGTTATAAAGATTAATTCTTGCGAAATATTAACGGCTAAACCCGTGGTGCTCGGGTGGTCATGTGATAAAGATTTCAAATTGGGGTTTTGAGTTCGAATCCTACAAACAGGACATATATTTGAGAAAAAAATTAGAACACGACCACGTCAGCTCATACACGTGGAAAATTAATTGGAAAATGCCCACGCCAGATTTGTCACGTAGGCAAGTCAACGCGTATGTGGTGCCTAGGGCTCAATATCAGAATTTTTGAACAGAAAGTGGCTAGATTTGCGTTGATCAAAAGAAAGGGGTTCAATACTCAAAAACACCTAAAGTTCAGGGGCAACCCATGTATTTTACCCAATAGGGTTGTCAAGTGGGAGGAAAAAAAGTTGGCAGCCAAGTGAGATTAAAAAAAATTAGAATTCACAAAAAGGTTGTCATCTTCAACCTCCAACTCTCTTGTTAAAGTGGTCGAATGCCATAACTCTTGTTTTTAGTCCAAAATGCAAAAATATTTTGGAAATGTTTTTCGGATCGACCCGATCTATCACTACGAAATAAAATACTTTAGGGGTGTGGATGGTTTGTCTCTGCCTAAGCAATTTGACTATTATAGTTTAAAACATTACTAAACCTTTGGATTATAGTAGTCAAATTGCCTAGGCGGTATCAGGCGGTGACACTTCTCTTACCATATTTGTATTTAGAGCATAAAAATTGAAATTATTTGTATAATATATTAATTAGTTGTATTTGAAACAACCCCTAAAAACAAATCGAAAATCAATTACAGATGGAATTTATTCCTCTTTAAAATAATTTTTTATATTTTAGCGATTCCATACATTGAACTAAATTAAGAAAACTTTAATTATAAAATTGCAAATATTCATCCTCTAATTTATTGTTAAGCTATGGAAATTGCCAATTTTTAAGCACCCAAAGTGGAATAGATTACAATGATTTTATTGTGTTTACGTCATAATTATACTAAGGTGGTGTTTGATGAATTTTGTTTGTGATACTCCAGCCATCCTATAAAAATTGGCTTAGTTTGATTTTTTCAATCAAATTAACCATTTTTGTAATCACACTTCATACTATTTTCTTGTAAATACAAGTTAAGAAACTTTAAGAAACTACAACCATAAGAAGCTTTGTCAAATTTACTACCATGTTTAATTTTCATAACTTTGATAATATAAATAAATATTCTTAATTCTAAAGTGGTCAATTTGACTAAAAAAGTACCAAACCAATTTTTGAGGGACGAAGGGGGTAGGATCTTACATAAATTAGAGGCTCTTTTTAAAACATAGTTTAAATGTAAAAAAGTTTGATAAAAAAATTATATTAGCGCCCGGTGGCACACACGTTGCGTGTATAAATTATCTAGGGTAAAATTAAAACTTTATAAGTTTGGAAGACCAAATAAAAAGATATTAAAAGTTTAAAATTAAAAAGGCAGATTAGTAATATATCTAAAGTTGTAGGGGCAAAAGACAAAAAAAAAGCGTGACACAATCATAAAACCTTCCAAGGAGGTGGCACACGTGTTTGTGTATAAATTATGTTGAGTAAAATTGGTACTTTATAAATTTGGGGGACTAAATAAAAAGATATAAAAATTATAAATTTAAAAGGAAAAAATAGTAATATATTTAAAGCTGTAGTGACGAGGAAAAAAAACTGACACAAAATTACCAATCCTTCCATTGAGGCTTATAATATAGATATATATCTCAATTAATAAAGCGGCTCAAGCTTGGTGATTTTAGTGATTTTGTCACGTTTTTCAAACTCTACAATTTTAATTATACTAGTACTTAGTGGCACACGCGTTGCGTGTAAATTATGTGGGATAAAATAAAAATTTTATAAAATTTAGAGGACTAAATATAAATATATAAAAAAGTTAATATAAAAAGGACAAAATAGTAATATAAGTAAATTGTAGGGGCAAAAGAGCAAAATAAAGCGCGACCCAACATCACACTGGAGGAATAAAGCAGCTCTCTTGAGCCTCTTGGTAATTTTGTGTTGCATTTTTTTAAGCTCTACAACTTTAATTATACTAGTACCCTGTGGCACACGCATTGCGTGTGTAAATTATGTGGGGTAAAATAAAATTTTTATAAAATTTGGAGGACTAAGTAGAAAGATATAAAAAAGTTAATATAAAAAGGACAATGATAATATAAGTAAACTATAGGGGCAAAAGAGGAAAATAAAGTGCGACCCAAGTACCCAACTTCACCAATGCCTCATGGAGGCTCTATAATATAGGTGACTAAATATAAAACTTCCATGGGATTTGGGAGGTTTGATGATTTCGTGTCGCATGTTTTTTCTTTTTTGCCCCCACAACTTTAATTATATTACTATTTGGCCTTTTTATATTAATTTTTTTATCTTTCTATTTAGTCTAAATTTTATAAAATTCTTATTTTACCTCGCATAATTTACTGACGCAGTACATGTGCGATCGGTTGCTAGTATGTATAGTATGTCCTAATATGACATTTTACTATTTTACCCTTATCAATTTATAAAAACTTAGGGTGGTAGTATGTATAGAATTGCCTTGGTCTCTTTATTTTTCAAGAGGCAAAAAGAGGTTGACAAATTTTTATCAAAATACTTTAGCTTCTGTGAAAAAAAGAGGCAATGCGAAAAGAGGCTATCAAATAACTCCTTATTTTTGTTAAGTATGTATTGCATCTACACCATAATCTATATTATAAAGCCTCTGGCAGAGGTTTGGTGATTTTGTGTCATGCTTGCTTCTTTTTTTCCCTCTTTTTTCCCTAAAATTTTGGATATTATTATTTTGTCCTTTTTAATTTAAAGCTGGGATATTTTTTCAAATGTAGAAAAGAGTAGCTGATATTTTTTCAAATACAAGCCTAAGAATTTTAAGTTTATTGAACCGCAACCACCTAGTAGACTGCCTAGGCGCCTAGAGGGCCGAGCGTAATTATAGTGTTTTGGATATTGCCCTTAATTTTTGCAGATGTTTGGGCTTTTGTAAATATCTGCGGATTAGGGAGCAATGAATTGTTTATCCGACATTTTATGTACGAATGATATGGTGCTCTTGGTCCGACATCGTTTGTTCTGCTCTACTAGATCCCCTCTTTTTGTTGGGTTGTAATTTAAATAGTACGTGATGGAGCTCGAGTAGAAAGTATTGATTTAGCTTTTAGGGGCAAGGATATAGGGTTAATGCCAATCAATAAATTGGAATAACTTCGTAAGTATATCATCAATATAAATATAATAAGTATGTCATCAATATAGAAATCGATTGAAAGGATCTGATTCAGGCAAGTTTTCAATTCAAAAGGAAATTTTGTTGGAATTGATAAAATTCTTTCGATTCAAAGTGAATCACGTGGGAACCAACCATTCGTATGATCCTTTGATAGAAAGAAATTGTAAAAGGGGTATATTACTGCCATTTTGGTGGAAGGATTACGAAGCAACGAAGTAATGTCTAAACACAATGATTTAAAACAAAGAAAAAGCTTTCATTAAAATGTAAAAAAAACAGAATTTAGGAATTGCGACAAAACAGTATCATGTACGTATTTTGTCATTTAGAAATAAAATATTAAAGAACTGTTCTTATGTAATTAGGAAGAAGTCCAACATCTCACCATTGGTTTAAAGGAGTATAGCCAAGTACTTTGTATATAGGCTTGTAATGTTCTGTCTAAATTATTTCTGGGAGTTGTTTACTTTTGCTGTAATAGTGCTGTTGGCTTTCTATTGTATACCTTTTTCTCAAATTTCTCTTTGATACATGTTCTGTGTTAATTTTTAATTTGAGATTTAGCATACCGTGGAATAGTTTCTGGTATTTTATTTCTCTCTTACACTTTAATTTATAACATTAATAGTTTTGAGTTTCCTTCGCTATATATTTTCCATAGTTGCTTTTCGTGCTAGAAGCATTGTTCATACTGGTTTTAATAACCAGGTTATTAATGCTTATTAAGTTGGCTTGAAAATTGTCAACATAACCGCCTTTAATTTCGTAGGTTGACGCGCTATAAGGGTTTCAAGGAGGGGCATAAGAGGATCCTAGTGGCAACAGATTTGGTTGGTAGGGGAATTGACATTGAACGTGTTAACATTGTCATTAACTATGACATGCCTGATTCTGCAGATACTTATTTGCATAGGGTAGGTATTCTTTACTTAGAACAATGGTAGTATTTTGTTTAGTATATCATTTGATCTAGAATTCTTAGACTTTATTTTTGCAACTGGAAAGGTGGGTAGGGCTGGTAGGTTTGGGACAAAAGGGCTTGCAATCACGTTTGTGTCCTCTTCTTCTGATTCCGACGTCCTCAATCAGGTTGGCAGCTATGTTGGTTTATTTTTATTTATATGGCTAGAATTTCTTATGTTCTAAATGCATAGATGTGAACTGTTTGTAGGTTCAGGAGAGGTTTGAGGTGGATATAAAGGAGCTTCCCGAGCAAATTGATACTTCTACATATAGTATGTCCTGCATCAATATTCACAAATTAATTTGATATTTTACTTGCACACAATAATTTGTCCATCTCCAAATATTTTTTTTCAAGTAAAAGTTATATATATTTTAAATGTTCTTGCGTAGCAGTTTTGTGCAAGTGCAAGAACTCTGTGCTAACAATCAAATAAGAAATGAGTTGAGACCTTGAAGTTATTATATATCTCATATTTAGGTTTACTCGGGCGGTGTTAAAAAGCATCTTCGTCTTAGTATACACATTATATACAAATATATGGTTTTTAAGTCATTTTGTAATTTTTTTGGGATGTGTAAATCATTTGTAATCATGATTAGCCACCAAAATTAAGGACGTGAACTTATATGCTTACAAATATATTCATGCACAAACACGTAATGTGTTACAACACACTCGCATGCACTTATATATATATATATATATATATATATATATATATATATATATATACAGAACCGATCAGGTGAGGACTCCCTTACTTTGTTAAAATGCGGACTTTTTTTTTTGTTTTTTTTAAAATTAAAAAAAAATTAATATTTTATGGAACTGATATTTTTCCATAATATAATGTTTTGGGCGTGATTTGAATACCTATACCAAAAAATGGTGGTACAGTCTGCACAGACTGTACAGACCTGTTTTGTTATACGTATCCAAATCACATCCAAAACATTGTATTATGAAAATTTTCAGTTCCATAAAATATCAAACTTTTTTTTAGTTATTTAAAAAAAAACCAAAAAAAAAGTTCGTATTTTAACAGAGTAAGGGAGTTCTTACCTGATCCTATATATATATATATATATAAATATATATTTAAGTCGCACATGTATTGTGTTAGTGAACAGATGTAGGGCTTGGAAATTGATGGGGGATTTGGGGTAGGGATGCACAAAAGGCCCGAGGCCTGCGGCCTGACCTTGATCTGGCCTGGGCCCGGCCTGGTCAAAGTCCGGCTCCGTCAGGCCTGGCCTAGAAGGCTTGAAAAGGCTGCTTTTTTTGAACAAAAATCTGGCCTGACCTGCAAAAAGGCCTGGCATGGCCTTGGACATGGCCTGGGGTCTGGCTTGGCTTGCCTAGGCCTGGCATGAGGCCTGGCCTGAGACCTTACATGATTTTTTATTCAATTATTTGTAATTTTTGAACTTTAAATTTATAATTATTCATCAATAAAGTATAAATTTTTACTTAATTCATTATTGTAATTTATAAATTATAATACATTAGTTTTAATTAATACATCAATAAAATTTAAAATTTTAATTATTCATTCTTGTTTTCTTGTTGATACTTTTAATTAATATACATTTTCAATGAATTGATTAAATATTAATAATAAGTTAATTTATTGTAACTACTAAAGTACTAATATTTAACAATAAAATTTTATTAATATTCTTTGTTACTTTAATGTTAAATATTAACATTAATTAATACATCAATAAACTAATTTTTAATATTAAATATTAATAATAAGGTAGTTTCTTTTAAATACTCATGTTCTTCATTAATTTGGATATGCTAAATTCTTGGGGGGATTTGTGATTTTAGTTGTTTTTTAGGTATTAATTATGTTGTACCAATTTAAATAAAAATTCCATAAAGTAATTAGAAAATTAACTGGAATTAATACTTGAGATATAACCATGTAAGAGTTTAATGATCATAAATGAAAAGATATATGTGTTCAAACTTTACAAAATATATGTTCAACCGATCCTAGTACGTACTATAAGAAAATAAAATCGAAACTAACTTTTTATTTAAAAAATAAAAGTTTAATCTACAGTATTTAAGTAATTTACAATATTAATATTTTACAAAATTTATTAATTTATATTTTTAATCTTTAATATGTAACATTAAAAAAAAGGGACCAGACAGCCAAGGCCTTGGGCCGGGCCTGGTCTGGCCTTGGGTCTGGGCCGGGCCTGACCTGTCCTTGGGTCTGGCCTGGCCTGGCCTGCAGGCTTAACCAGGCCACAGCCCAGCGACCAAGGCCTGGCCTGGCCTGGAGGCCAAAAGTCAATGGCCTGGCCTGGTCAAAGTCCAAGGCCTGGCAGGCCCAGGCCAGGCTGGCCTGTTGTGCATGCCTAATTTGGGGTGAAATATAGGGAAGACAAAGGGAAGAACACAATCAATTCTTCTTAAAATCTCTTTATTTATTCCATCATCTTCAGCTGTACAATTTAAAATGATCTAGTAGAGTTTCCTAAACCAAATATAAGTCTAACACGATAACTACAACCATAATATGAAAATTGATTGCCTCGATTTGGTTGAGGCTCCCATCTAAGCGGAATTTACTAAATTGATCTAATAAAGGTATTGAAGCTCTACATTACTTGAAATGATTTGTTAAGCCTTAAAAGATTGTTTTTTATGTAAAATTAAAAAAAAGAAGTATATACAATAGAAAAATAAATAATTGAAACCGCTTAAAAAAACTCATACGCTTCACCTAGGTGGCCTAGATGCTAGACTCCCCCTCTGTCGCTTAGCGATTTTTAGAACATTGGCCAATAAACTTCACAAAATTAAATTAAATTCTAGAATCTTCTGCTTGTTGGACTCTTTGGCTTGGGCTTTCAATGACTCGTACATTCATCCAACCATGTCTTCGGCTCATCCTTCACCAGTCCTCCACCGAAAAGATTCGATTCCTTCGAGTTTCGAGAAAGGCCAAGAGTACCATAGAAGAAAGAAGGGATATGCTAAATCACCAGGAGGATTTCTTGTGATTTTAATTTGGCATGTCAATATAATAAGTGCATACTAGGTGTTTTCCTTAAGAAATGAACACCCAACATGTTGTCCATCACGATTCCAAATCCATGTTGGCCCTAAGAAGATGTGACAAGGCCTGATTGTCAAAGCATTACACATGACCGTCTTCTATTATCTCGTAGCTTTTTGTTGGTAACCCATGCTAATATCATATGGCTCGAGGTGAGGTCAACCTCTAGTCCCAGTTTCTTCACACCTGGCCTGCACATCTAACTCTTGTTTGGAACACCCTCTTCTATTACTGTCTGCAAGTTAAGGTCGAAGGACTGTTAAGCAAGTATCAGCTTTAGCATCAAGAATACAAGTGTTGACTGTTCATTATGTACCTCAACTCTGGGCATTTTAGTCTTGAATGCATGTCGATGACGATTTACTCTTGATGTTATGCCACTTACATTTGGTGGTTTTTCTTTTCCTAATCTGACTGAAAATATGTACTCCCCATCCCTTTTTGTAATGTGGAAAATCCTTATAGATCTCCAAAAAGAGGGTAAAGTTCTATAATACATGTTTTGTTGGGAGTGTAAAATACCAGTTTATCCTTTTGTTATATGTATTTGTGATGAAAAGTAAGAGTCATTCAGTTAATCTTTCAAGAAAGATGGCTAAGATACTCATTTAGAAATATTTTATGACTTGCACACATATAAAGTATGAACACTCCACGTTCAAGTTAGACTTGAATGTATTGCTTTAAGTTAGAAATATATTTTTTTTACTACTTGAATGCCATTTTATTAAACTTTAGTGCCACTTAAAATTGTGTTATAATGTAATGCATTCCCAGTGTGCTCCTTTCCTAAGTGTGTTCCTTTTCTATGGTTATTCAAATTATACTTTATTTGTTTTGGACTCGTTATTTTCCTCGACATGTTTGTATTGGTGCTTCATAGATTAGTATATAATATACATATACACTACTTGGCTACTATATAAATGCAGTCGGATGATATTTTGTATATTTGTCACTGGTGATTGTGGATTATTTCGAGTCCTATGTTCAAGTTACAAAATGTGTTTTAACTAGTATCATCCTGTCATACCTGTCCTTGCTATGTGTATTCTATGAGCATGATCTAATTCTACATTGTAACAAGCAAGATTAGCATTGTTTGTGGTTTTATTAAATGAGCACCTGTCAGGTAGTTTAGGTTCCTTCTTGGGTTGGTTTCATGGTGTCCGCAATGAGCTCTGTTTGTGTATTAGAAAGGTACTGTTGAGTTGTGATTGGCATGAATGCCATTTGTTGTTGTATCTTGCTATTTACCTGTTTTAGGATACCGTCACTTCTAGGAGTTTCTCTTGCCTTTGTTGCGGCAGTAGTCAGGGGTTTGGTTTTGGTTACAATTATTTGTGCTTTTAGTATTTGAAGCTACTAGCAGTAGTCTATTATTACCAACAGTTGTTGATTTGCCTTGGCTGTTTTATTTTTTGCTATCAAAATTTCAGCATTATTATTTGAAACTATTATACTTATTGATATCGTGTATTATTGTTATGCAGTGCCATCATAATAATGACATCCACTTGGCAATGTTTGAGCTCTTTGGGAGGTGGCCGTCGACTGTTATCGTTTGGTTCCATAAATCCATTGACAATGTTTAACCAGATAACTGGGAGAGACCGACTCCCAGAGAGGTCTAGTCTTGAATGCTTTGGAGATTGTGTTTTAGTAGTGTATCTTAACTAGGAGTTGGATTATGCAGGAATTTTCGTCAATATTCATCTGAACTTTGAACAAGTTTGTATTAGATTTTCTAAAGCTTCACTCTAATTGAGTAGGAAGCTAGAGCCAGTTTAAAGAGTTTGTTGGGTGTAATTTTAGTAAATAATAATACTCTTGGTTGAATTGCTTAACTGGTTGGCATACTTACTGGAAAAGAAAAAGCTTCACTCATATATAAACCATGACCAGGAAGCTATTATTCAGTTTCTTTTAATATAATAAATTTGCTTGAATGTTGTGGGCATATTGAAATTGGTTGGGATTATTTCTCTTTTATCAAGGATAAAATTAGTTTGCAGGCCAATTTTTTTTTATATATTTAGCATTCTAAATAGAATTTTTATATTTATTCAATTTTACGTAGGTTATGAAAGGCTGGATTCAATATATGCATGTCACCCTCGTGGACTGCTTAGTCACTTGCTTTTAAAAAAATTTACGATTCCAAAAGATGAACTAGAAATTGGGTTTTAAAAATTAAGAGAATTAATTAGTATATACCTCTGTCAGTATAACAAATTCTTGTTCACTTGAAAGAGTTGGATATTTAGTATATGTGCATGTCACAACATAGATATTTTATAAAAAAATCAACTAAAATTTATACTAATAGGAATATAAATACAAATAGGTGAAATTCAAATGCACTTATGTCCACCTAAAAGAACTCTTTTTTAATTATGGAACTGATAAATTCACAACAATATTTTCACACGCATGACCCATTTTTTTTTAACAAATCAATATTAATATTTGGTTGAAAAGTGAGCTCCACGTGTGAAAATATTAAAAAAAATCGTTGTGAAAATATCTATTCGATATTGGAGTTGATATTTTCACGACAGTGATATTTCAGGCGTGAGGCCTATTTTTCAACCAAACCATAATAGTTAAAGAGTGAGCCCTACATGTGAAAATTTTAAAGTGTTGTGAATTTACCGGTTCCCAATTAATTATTATCTTTACGTAAATTATTACAAATATTAACCCTTAGACTCAAAGCAGGAGTTCTTCTATGCGCACCGACGAAGCTACATACACCATTGTGGGGTCAATTGACCATATTAAGAAAATAATTGATTTATAATGTAAGGTAAATTTTAAAAAATTTATATAGTATATATATATACCATATATTATTATTTATTATATTGTCATTGTCATTGATATTTATTATATTAGTGATATATATATATATATATATATATATATATATATATATATATATATATATATATAGGGAAATGATCCGTGGAAAACGTTAGCTATTAACACTGTTTCAACTAACGCTAATCTAACCGTCCAATATTAGAGTTAATGGCTGAGATGAAAGCCCAACCGCTAGAGGGAGTAGCAGCCAGTCAAAACATCGTCGTTTTGATTGGCCGTTACTCCTTCTAGCGGCGAGCTGAGAGGATTTTTTAATTTGGCCTATGTAAGACCCCAAATTATTAATAAATGAAATTTAATTTTCTCTATTTATTATTTTGAAATAGTAAGGGTTGAATTGATTAATGTAGTTAGTTATGGATAAAATTCGCGAATATTTTAAAAATAAGTAGGTGGTTATAAAATATTCATTGTTGTCTGGGAATATTCGTACGATGACGCAGTCTTTTGTGAGCCCATAACGAAAAGCGATTGGATGAAGAAAACGACAAGTATAAATTGTTTATAAATAACGGCGTAGTTGTTACCGTTAATACTGTTGGAATACTTGGTGGTTAAAACACAGTAATACGCGTTGTTGCACAGTAGCACACGGTATTGCACCAATTATTGATTCTTACGTAAGAAGGCACTACTCAATAATTGTTACAGTAATTGTTGTTCAGTATTTTATTTTATTGATTCAATAATTGCTGCATTGATATTTTATATTACTGTTGTTTCAATAATTGTCACTACACAATATTTTCCATTATCGGAGCAATAATTCATATTATCTGAATAATATTATTAGATAATATTATTGACAATGTCTAGAAAGTTCTGTTTAATGAGAGGTTTGGTCACCTAATTGCGCGCCAGTAAGGAGAAGTTCTTATCGGAAAGTCCACTCTTTCCTGGAAACTGCCTGGTTGTCAGTATTGTGATTCTATAATATTATTTGTGAATAATTAATTATTGATTTATATGATAAGGAAAATATTCTTTTTATGTGGATATAGATGGAGAAAATTTTTAAAGTGACAATTGTTGAAAATCGATATTTTATCTTTTCTGATAAAATACTATTTTATTATATTATTATAATACAATAATGATGATATTTTTACAATGAATGTGGGATATATGAGTATATGAGGAGGAAGAGTATTTTTGTTACAAAAGTTGTTTAAAACATGTTAAACATGTCTGTGGGCTCATTTCTTGACTGAAATTTGATTATAGCCTGTAAAATCGTCCGTTTATGGATTTCGGTCAATTTCTGTTTGGAATTTGGAAAAACTTTCTTCTGTAATGTTGTAGAAAATTGTATTTACTATAAAAAGTCGCAAGATTCGAATTTTCTGATAAAAGAGCTATTTATTGTGAATTATTGAAGTTATGAAATAATTAATTTTTGAAAGTTTTAATTACTTTTAATAACAAAAATGTTTTTTTGATTTAGTTGACTATTGGTGGCTGATGTTTTAGATATGCTTTGGTGTTCTAAGTATTTTTCTATAAATAGGGTGCTTAAGTTAGAATTGAAAATCACACCAGAAACTAAAATTTTCTCTATTTTTCTCTCTCTATAATATCGAGCGTATTTTGTGAGTATTTTAGTACTTTGAGTATTGCTATACGGTGCAAGTTCTTTCAGTACTATATCCAGTTTTCCAGTTAGAAGTACTATCCTTTTGAGGTAAGAGAGATTATTTTCTTCATAAATGATATTATTTCTTCAATATCATTATGCCGAAATATTGGTTTGAATTTTTTTATCAAATTTAGAACTTTTTCATGTCGGGGTTATTATTCATGAGTTACTATTCACGAAGCATGATGATATTTTTTATGAAATTTTTATCTTTTAGTGTCGGAGTTACTATTCACATATACGACACTATTCACGAATACGACACTATTCACATAAAAATTAAAAAAAAATTTCCATGTCCAAGATTGTCTGTTATAGTTCCTATATTTGATTGAATCAATGTTTTGATCATTCTTGAATTTTACTCCACTCTGGTTATTTATGAAGTTTTTTCGAACTTGAGTTATTTAAAGTATGAATCCTTAATACTTGTTCTTTTGTTTCACTGGATTCGTTTTCTTTAAAATATTTTTCATCATCCTCAGTCCTAAATGATGATATTACTGAATATCTTTGGCCTGTAGTGCAAAGATGAATGATTTTGAATGAATATATTTGGCTTGTAGTGCAAAGATGAACATGTGTTTAGATGAACATGACCAACTGATGAATATCTTTGGCCTGTAGTGCAAAGATGAATATTTGATTCCAGATATATATTGATTGATGTTACAGGCATAAAAGATAGACGATGAACTTTTATATTCATATATAGAAGATAGTAGATTTCATTCTCTACTTAACTCTTCTAATGAATTATTATTTCCGTAGCGAATATTGATTTAAAACTTGTTGTCTATTGTATTCTATTAGATTTTTTCCTGTTGAAGACTAACGATAATTTGTTCTGTATTATCTTAGTCATAATGTTCTTTACTGGGCTAGTTGAGCTCACCCTTTTCCTTTTTATTCTATTTTTCTTCTCAAGAGGCGAGAATGTAACGAGTACTAGTCGCGGTATGGAATGATGGTTCTAGAAATTATTTTAGTAGTCCTCACTATTTTTGTAAAATAATATATCAATAATTAAAATGAGAACTTATTTGAGTGTGGATATTGTCTAGATGATAATATTTATATTTAAACTCACAGTTTTTATGTTGTATTAATAAAGTTGTAGTTATTTTCTGTACCATGTATTTTGACGACTCAGAATGGGTGTTGTATACCTGTTTTGGGGGCGTCACAGCCCAGGCCCAATCGCTAGAGGGAGTAGCGGCCGACAAAAAAATTTGGCCAATTACAGATCATCCTAATTATTCTCATACATACTACTTATTAATTAGTAAAATAAAATAATAAAAAATTATAAGGATAATCAGTAATTATCTTTATACTTATCCTTATACTTATTAACAGATTATCCTTATACATATTACTTATTAATCAGTAAAATAAAATAATAAAAAATTATAAGGATAATTATAAGTATAATTATTAATTATCTTTATACTTATCCTTATACATATTACTTATTAATCAGTAACATAAAATAATAAAAAATTATAAGAATAATTATAAGGATAATCACTAATTATCTTTATACTTATCATTATACTTATTAACAAAATAAGTATGTATAAGAATAATTATTGAGTATCGTCTTATGATTTTTAATTATAAATAGGAAATAGTGATTGAGTTTATATATTTGAGTAGGAATATAATATAAATTCAATCACTATTTCCTATTTATAATTAAAAATCATAAGACGATAATTATTAATTATACTTATACATACTTATTTTTTAATAAGTATAAGGATAATTACTGTTTATACTTATAATTTTTTATTATTTTATTTTACTAATTAATAAGTAGTATGTATGAGAATAATAAGGATAATCTGTAATTGGGCCAATTTTTTTTGTTGGCCGCTACACAATTTAGCGACTGGGCTAAATTAAAAAATTCTCTCTGCTGGACGCTAGAGGGAGTAGCGGCCAGTCAAAACGACGACGTTTTAACTGGCCGGGGATTTTAATATTTATTGCTAGTCGCTACTCCCTCTAGCGGGTGAGCATTCATCTCAGCCATTAACTCTAATATTGGACGGCTAGATTAACGTTAGTTGAAACAGTGTTAATAGCTAACGTTTTCCACGGATCATTTCCTATATATATATATATACGAGAAGGATCAAGAGCATAATTCTTAAATAGCATAATGCCTTAAGTAGCATAATTTCATCAAAACGACGTCGTTTTAATGGGACAGGTGGCATTTTTGTAAATACCATGCCACCGCGTATTTACAAAAATGCCATCGCGTCCCATTAAAACGACGTCGTTTTGATGAAATTATGCTACTTAAGGCATTATGCTATTTAAGAATTATGCTCTTGATCCTTTCTGTATATATATATATATATATATATATATATATATATTCCATCCACAACAACCGGTTGTTGGGGAGCAACCCCTTTTGGCCCAGCCGCTACAACCTGTACCGGCCTTAGACAAATTTTTTTTTATAAGTCGCTACAGGTTGTAGCGGCTTGGCCAAAAGGGGTTACTCTCAACAACCGATTGCTGTGAATGGATACCCTATATGTGTGAGAGAGAGAGACCCTAAAATATAAAAGTCTTAAAAAAAGTTGGTTTGGGAGTACTTCCCCCGAATCCCGTCAAATTATTTATAGTTTATTAATAATTTTGACCTCTGAACTCCATTCCTGGCTTCGCCACGCGGATAATAATTTTGACATCTGAACTCTATTCGTGCTTCGTCACTGTCTATGCGAATATGATAATTTTATTTATTTATATTTTGACTCAATGAAAAGTAAAAATATAAATAAATTAAATTATAAAACATTCAATGTTCATTTTTCGTATCTAATTATGTATAGAGTTTTTCCTCAAAGCAGTAGTAGTTGATTAATTCCCGTGACCTTTTCGGGCCCACGAAATCCAACCAGGCCACCCAGTAGCCCATCAATTAAATAATACTCTCTCTGTCCCAGGATAAAAGTCCTTATTACTATTTTGGGTTGTCCCATGTTAAATGTCTACTTTCTTTTAATAACCAAACTTTTACACATTTTTTTCTATTATGCCCGTAGCATTAAATATCTCATACTTTTCTTATTCTAATTCTCTCTCCATATTTAATGACATTATTATGGATAATTTTGTCATTTTATTCTTCTTCTTAATATGCGTGAAAAGTCCACTAAGATTTTTATCCTGGGACGGAGGGAGTAGTAGTATTATTTTTTAAAAACCAAAACCGAAAACTAAAAAAACACTGAACTGAACTCCCACTTTGTCTTCTCTCACTCCCAAATCTCTCTCCCTCTCCTCTTGACTCCTTCCATTTTCCAATCCTCCACCCTCCGCCGCTCCCCGTCGCACAATGGGAAAAGGCTCCAATCTCTCCGACGGCGTCCTCAAAAAAATCATACTCTCCTACACCTACGTCGCCATCTGGATCTTCCTCTCCTTCACCGTCATCATCTACAACAAATACATCCTCGATCGGAAACTCTACAACTGGCCGTACCCGATTTCTCTCACCATGATCCATATGGCCTTTTGCTCCACTCTCGCATTTCTCGCCATCAAAGTGTTCGCCGTCGTAGAGCCGGTGACGATGTCCCGCGAAGTTTATCTCTCCTCCGTTGTTCCGATCGGAGCGCTTTATTCGATTTCCCTCTGGCTGTCCAATTCGGCCTATATTTATCTATCTGTTTCGTTTATTCAAATGCTCAAGGCGTTAATGCCGGTTGCGGTTTACACACTCGGGATCTGCTTCAAAAAGGAGAATTACAAATCGGACACTATGGCGAATATGATCTCGATTTCAATTGGGGTTGCGATTGCGGCATATGGGGAGGCTAAATTTGATGTGTTTGGTGTTATTTTGCAATTGGGTGCGGTTGCATTTGAGGCCACCAGACTTGTGATGATTCAGATCTTGCTGACATCAAAGGGTATTCAGTTAAATCCCATTACTTCGCTTTATTATGTAGCTCCTTGTTGCTTGGTTTTTCTGTTTGTGCCCTGGGTTTTTGTTGAGTACCCTGTTTTGAAGGATACTTCTAGTTTTCATTTGGATTTCGTTATTTTTGGGACTAATTCGTTGTGTGCATTTGCGTTGAACTTGGCTGTGTTTTTGCTGGTGGGGAAGACCTCGGCTTTGACTATGAATGTTGCTGGTGTGGTGAAGGATTGGCTGTTGATTGCGTTTTCGTGGTCGGTTATCAAGGATACTGTGACTCCTATCAATTTGGTTGGGTATGGGTTGGCGTTTTTGGGTGTTGGGTATTATAATCATGCCAAATTGCAGGCTATGAAGGCAAAAGAAGCGCAGAAGAAGGCACAGCCACAAGGGGGTGATGATGAGGAGGGTGGGAGGTTGTTGGAGCAGAGAGAAGGGAATGAAGATGGACCGGGGAAGAAGAGCGATTCAGAGGACTAATTTTGATTTAAGAGCTGATGAATTGGTGCAAAAGGAAAATCTTTGAATTGGGTGGGAAATAAAATGGCATGAGGAAAAGAATTGGGAAATGATGGATGGATTTGAGGTTTTAGATAATGATCTACATTTAGTTTATTAATTATGCTCTGTTTATTCTGTTTCTTGATGATTAAGCCTGAGTTTCTTGCTTATAGTGCCAGTGACACTTGTATGTAATTTGGCTATTTTTCTTTGTTTTGGAAAGAAGTTGATGCATGTGTAAAAACTTCTTAACTAATGCTATGATAACTTTCCTTTCACATGTTTTGCTCAGCTTTCCTTGTCCCAACAGGATGTTGCTTTAGTATAGTCTTGTTCTACTCTATGATCTGTTTTTATGGAAAAGATTAATTAAAATTCAAAGTGGAGATTTTAAACTTAGATTTGGAACAATAAAGGGTTATTTAATAAATAAATAATTGCTATTGGTGCTGTTAGGTATGCATAGCATCGTGCACTAATAATCTAGTCTTGGTCTTGGCTGTTGGAAATTCTTATCAAGAGATTATCATAGCTTTATATGTCCAGATCAAGAATGGTCTACTTTATCTCAGGCTAGCCTGGAGGCTGGAGCAGCGTTCAACATGGGTAAGAAAGGGAAGTAGATGAAGTTTATTTTTGGGTAAGTTGGTCAATTAATCAATAGAGTGCTGACACGCAGGCGAGACTCTATGTGTGTCAGCATTCTATTGGTCAATTGACCAACTTACTAAAAAATAAACTTCATGCTAACCGGATCCGGTAAGAAAATGATCACTCCCGGCCTGCTTGTTAAATTTATGCTAATCATCCTCAAATTGAAGGGAGTAAAACTTAAAACCATATTATATATAAGATGCTTTAATTTATGTATTACTTCTTCCGTTTTCAAAAAGATGAAAATGTGTGTAACCTAACACCTAACATGTTTATAGTTGTGTTAAATGTGTTGACGAGCCATCCCCTTCATTATCTCAAATAAACATGTCTAACCATGTTAAATATATTAGATTCAATTCAATTCAATTCGTGATAAACGGAACGATTATTTATGACACAATTATTTATAGTCAAAACTAACTAAGTCATCATGATATTTAGCAAACAATAAAATAAAAATTACCATCCTGATTCAATGTCGATTTTTTAAAAAAATCACTTATCCCATTTTCCATAAAAAAAAATATAAGATACAAATGTTGAGAATATTTAGTCCATATATATTTTTCTGGTCAAATCTTGACTTAAAAGGTTAACTTATTATGTTTATGGTTCATTAAATCATATATGTCATCAATCTTTCTCCTTATATTTTACAAACTATCACGTCAACCATCTTCTCCTTAACACGTGATTTCTCCATCACCATTTCCCTTGAACTTTAGCCATACTTTTATGGATTAATTACATATATTAGTACATTTATGAACGTAATTACAAAAATCATACACTCATAAAATAATTACAAAAGTAAAACATTTTATCATTTTTATTATTAATTTTAATACAATTAAAGGTCCTTAAATTAAGGGATTAATATTAATGGGCAGTTTCCTTAATTTAGGGGATCATTATCTGGTGGTTTTTTATTTCAAACGCATGATATTTCTCTCTAAAATCTTCTTCTTCTTCTCCTTCTCCTTCTCCATAACTTTTGTTCTCGTATTTCTCTCTTCTTCTTCTTCTTCATCACAGTTTGTTAGACAAATTGGTGGCGTAAATTAATTATTTTTTAATTTACTTTTGTTGCACTTGTTAATCAACAAATCACACAGTCGAATACGCTACTTTCTTTCTCCAACTCTCTCTCCAACTGAAAGGATTCTGGTTTCTCTCTCTAAGGGCTATTTCTAATTTCTGTTATTTCTCATTCTACTAATTAATTGTTAATATGATCATATATATACGCTATGTTTCTAACAGAATGGAGTATTGATTGTTTGGATTTGTGTTGTTTTTATGTTTTGTATAGAATGATTGATACAAGGAAGAAGGATGGAAAGAGGAAAAAAATAACAGAGGGTGATTTTATTAAGGACTTGAAGAAATTTATTTGGGTTTGTGCAGTTGGATTCTGATTTTGATGTTCATGTAGTTAAGACAGAAGCTCAAGTTCATAGCCAGAAGATATTTCCAACACAAAAATTTTTAAAGGTGTGCTAATTTAAATTTTGTTATTGTTACTATCATATAACTGTTTGGCTACTTCTGTATTATATTTTGGTTACTGATTTTTGTTGTACATGTTGTTTATGTATTGGTTACCATTAAAACATATTTTGGTTACTATCATATAAATGTTCGGTTACTTCTTTAGTAAGTTTTTTGTTACTGTTAGTTTATGATTTGGATACCATTTTTGTTCCCTTGAGTTGGGATTTTGGTTACTATTTTGTGTTGTTCTGGTTACCATGTATTTGGTTAGTATACATGGATTGACTAAACTGTGTTTGGTCTATATGTTGTTTATGTATTGGTTACCATTAAAATATATTTTGGTTACTAACATATAATTGTTTGGCTACTTCTTTAGTATGTTTTTTGTTACTGTTAGCATATGATTTTTGGTTACCATTAAAATATATTTTGGTTACTAACATATAATTGTTTGGTTACTTCTTTAGTATATTTTTTGTTACTGTTAGCTTATGATTTTTGGTTATCATTAAAATATATTTTGGTTACTAACATATAACTGTTTGGTTACTTCTTTAATATATTTTTTGTTATTGTTAGCTTATGATTTTTGATTACCATGTATTTGCTTAGTATACATTGATGTATTATATTTTTTATAAATCCCTTCAAATATATTCTACAAGGTTTATGCTATTTTCTACTTTCATTTCCACAAACACATCCTACATGGGCTCTCTATTCACTAACCGCAATGTATTTCTCTTCCTCCCACAGGTTCATAATGCGGAAGTCTTTTCTAGAGAATGAGAGCAACCATGAAGAAGAAAGTAGCAGCAACCAAAAAGCTCAAGTTTCAAGAAGATTTGTACCAAATTTTGATTAGTTCAGTTATCGTTGTCTTATCATTATGAATTATGTTTCGTACTTTGATTTTTGTTGGATATCCATAACCATTTGTTATGGTTAGTGAGTACGTAATGTTTATTGGAGCTTATGTAAATGAAATTACATATTTGATTATATAATCAATTATTTGACATTATTTGTTGGTTCGTATTAAGTTGTGTCTGATACATTATTTTAAAGGTGCAGTTTGGTAACCAAACATGTATAGAAGGGTAACTATTTTATTTTTTGGAAGTAACCAGATAGTTACAAGCTTGTATCAGGACATATATCAAGTGTTAAATGTATATGTGAGAGTATACATGGGTTGCCTAAACTGGGTTAGATATACA
Source organism: Panax japonicus (assembly GCA_020205505.1). Taxonomy (NCBI): domain Eukaryota; kingdom Viridiplantae; phylum Streptophyta; class Magnoliopsida; order Apiales; family Araliaceae; genus Panax; species Panax japonicus. The sequence goes on along the minus strand of CM035109.1, from coordinate 61,605,573 downwards.
GGTTGTTTCTGTTTTGGTTACCATTAAAACATGTTCTAGTTACTTTTTATATAACTATTTGGTTACTTCTTTATTATATTTTGGTTACCATTAAAACTTGTTCTCGTTACTATCATATAATTATGTGGTTACTGTTTTATTATGTTACATTATGGTTACTGTTATTTATCGATTTTTGACTACTATTATTGTACAATCAATGAGGTATTTTAGTTATTATTTATTGTTTCTTTTAAGTTGTGTTTGCTACATTGTTTGAGATGTACAGTTAGTAACCAAATATGTATATAAAGGTAACCAACTATTATTTTTGATAGTAACCACAGAGTTACAAGCTTGTTTCAGGACATATATCAAATGTGAAGTGTACATGTCATAGTATAATTGGGTTGCCTAAACAAACAATATCACCTTCATTACATGATGCTGGATACACATGTTGTTTTATGTTTTGGTTACCATTAAACCATATTATGGTTACTGTTATGTAACTATTTGGTTACTTATTTATTATATTTGTTTTACTGTTATTTAATGGTTTTTGACTACTATTGTTGTACAATCAATGAGGTATTTTAGTTATTATTTATTGTATCTTTTAAGTTGTGTTGGATACATTGTTTGAGATGTACAGTTGGTAACCAAATATGTATATAAAGGTAACCAACTATTGTTTTGATAGTAACCAGAGAGTTACAATCTTGTTTCAGGACATATATCAATTGTGAAATGTACATGACATAGTATAATTGGGTTTCCTAAACAAACAATATCAAATTCATTACAGGATGTTGGATACACAGGTTGTTTTATGCTTTGGTTACCATTAAAACATATTATGGTTACTGTTATGTAACTATTTGGTTACTTATTTATTATATTTGTTTTACTGTTAATGGTTTTTGACTACTATTGTTGTACAATCAATGAGGTATTTTAGTTATTATTTATTGTATCTTTTAAGTTGTGTTGGATACATTGTTTGAGATGTACAGTTGGTAACCAAATATGTATATAAAGGTAACCAACTATTGTTTTGATAGTAACCAGAGAGTTACAATCTTGTTTCAGGACATATATCAATTGTGAAATGTACATGTCATAGTATAATTGGGTTTCCTAAACAAACAATATCACATTCATTACAGGATGTTGGATACACAGGTTGTTTTATGTTTTGGTTACCATTAAAACATATTATGGTTACTGTTATGTAACTATTTGGTTACTTATTTATTATATTTATTTTACTGTTATTTAATGGTTTTTGACTACTATTGTTGTACAATCAATGAGGTATTTTAGTTATTATTTATTGTATCTTTTAAGTTGTGTTGGATACATTGTTTGAGATGTACAGTTGGTAACCAAATATGTATATAAAGGTAACCAACTATTATTTTGATAGTAACCAGAGAGTTACAATCTTGTTTCAGGACATATATCAATTGTGAAATGTACATGTCATAATATAATTGGGTTTCCTAAACAAACAATATCACATTCATTACAGGATGCTGGATACACAGGTTATTTTATGTTTTGGTTACCATTAAAACATATTATGGTTACTGTTATGTAACTATTTGGTTACTTATTTATTATATTTGTTTTACTGTTATTTAATTGTGTTTGACTACTATTATTGTACAATCAGTGAGGAATTTTAGTTATTATAAGGGTAACCATTTTAGTTTTTTGTTAGTAACCAAATAATTAAAAACTTATATCAGAACAGTTATCAAGTGCTTAATGTACATGTGAGGGTTCCCATTTATCTAGCTAATGGATACTTTTAAATTACATAGTTATAAAAGTTATTTGGAAATGGTCTATGCCAGTTGGTTACTAAATATAAATATAGAGGTAACCATTTTATTTTAGATGGATAATTAAATTTACATAAAAATATTTCAGAACAGTTACCTATTGTTCAATGTGTATGTTTACTTTATATTGATAACTCATGATGGAATCAAAAATTAAAATATTAATCAACATCAATTTTGGTTACTGTACACCATCAAAAATGTTACCAACCATGTGGTTAATAGTTACTAGCAGTAAACAATTATATATTCCTGTAAACAATTAAATTTGTTGTATTGGTTACTGTCAATAGCCATTGTCTAACAACTGAATAAACATTGTAAAGTAACCAAATCAATATTAGACAGTAACCAAATTACATAATTTTAGTAACCAGAAAATAAACCAAATTTTTACATGCAATTTTGAAGGCCTAAATGATGGAATTCGACCAAAAAACCCTGCAGTTCACCAGCGAAGCTTGTGACTTTTGATCGTTGACCCGTTTCCAATGAAATTAGGATCTAAAAACGCCAAAATCCGACACTCCAAACTTGACAGAAATTGTCAAATTGTCACTGCAACCAAATAAATATTATACTGTAACCAATTAAATAGTATACAACAACCAATATATATAATCAGATTAGCAGTTGTATGAAGGTAACCAATGTAGTCAATAAGTAACCACCAATATAAAAGAAATAATTATAAAACACAATAACATTATAGAGTAACCAAATAAACACCTTATAATATCTAAATATATATTATACAGTAACCAAGACAATATTAGACAGTAACCATTATAATAATGTTATACAGTAATCGAACCAGCATTAATCAGTAACCAATATATTGTTACACAGTAACCAAGACAGCATTAGACAGTAACCAAAATAAAATTAGAAATTATAATGTTATTCAGTAAACAAGACAACATTATAGAGTAACCAACAGTTCCATGAAGGTAACCAAACTCATTTAAAAATTATAAAGCCATCAAATAAACATTATTTAGCAAACAAATACACAATTATCAGTAACCAATTTATATATATTTAGTAACCATAATAAAAAACATATCAATGAATCATCCAAACGTTATAGGAAATTGTAGTAACTATTTGAAGTGTGAAAAACTTAAGAAAGGTAATCAATATAGGAATTCGTGGTAACCATAGGTAACTATATGCATATGAATTTTAATCTCACATACCTCAGTATTCAGATTTGTATCGAAGTTGCTGTGATTTTGTATTCAACAATCATTGCCGTTCGATTGTACTGTTTCGTTACTGAACTTGAAGTTGCTGTTGATTTTGTATGTTATTTTTCGATCTCTGTGTGTCGTTGCAACAAAAAGTTTCGTCTTCTCCGATCCCAGAGGTGTGTCACGACAGAAGATTTGGATTTCAGTTTCTTGAATCTCAGTTGCTCGAATTTTGGATCTCAGTCGCTTGATTTTAGGAGCGGTTGGAGATGAGAGAGAGGTAACTGACGTGTAGGGAGAAAAAAGATCCCTAATTTTAGTAAGCTTAATATTATGTTGCGTTATTTTTGTAAATATGTTGTTTGTGTTTTATTTTTGTAAATACTTTCTAATTGTTGTATATTAATGTTAAGGACCCTACTTTTATTAGTATAACCCATCACTTCTTCTAGTTGACGAGCCATCCCCTTCATTATCTTTGATCCACCAAAAACCTTTGCCAAGCCCATCAAGCTTCTATCTCAATATTTCTTTCTTGATTTAAAAAAAAGCCTTTTTCAAATTAAATAGTCCACCACTTGCTCAAATAATGCATTATCCACCCGGTATCCATAATTCATTGAACCTAACTCATCACATTTATACCATATCCATGACTCAAACCCATAATAATGTCTCTGATACCAGTTGTTAGGAATATCTGACCCATATATGGTCATATGAAACCACATCTCGTAAAATGTTAATTTATTAGGTCTATGTTCCATTAGATCATATATGTTCTTAATCTTTTTTCTTTATATTTGGATGTAAAATTTTACTATCACGCGGTATCTCAACAACAAATAATAAAAAAAGAAAAAAAGAAAAAAAGAAAAAATATAAAACCGAAACAAGAAAAGAATAATACCAAACACAAACCTTGTGCCGCATGGAGATGGAGCGCTGTCTCTATGTGGTTCGCCTAACATAATGACAAGTATCTGGTACCACCGTTGGCCACGTCATCCATTTTTCCACTCACTGAGTAACTGTCTAAGAGTTAATTTCATAATTGGCGCTACTCTCTCTAGATATCATAAGACGTTTCTCTCTCTTAATTTGAAGGTCCTTTTCTATCCGAATGATCTGAAAAAGGAAATTTTTCCTCAAAATGCGAAGGATTTCTTATTTTCTCTCTCTAGGGTTTGCTCATCGCACCTCTAAATTTCGCTCCAATGCATTTCGTTTTTACTGCGCTCAACCGATTAATCCTCCTCCGCCTTCCAAACGACCAGGTTCCTATCTAATTATAGACATTTCTATGTGCAGATTTATATTTTTGTTGATTTGTGCTTCATTTGTTGCATTGTGAATTGAATAGGTTTTTGATTGATTGATTTAGCGATACTATGTTATTTGATTATTTTTGAGTTGGTGAAGAATAATTTAGCCTGGTTTTGATAACTTTTTTTCTGCAATTTGAGTGTTCTAATTACTTGGAGATTTGTAAGAGTAATTTTGTTGTGATCAGTGTGAAGTGTTTTGGCTCTGATAGGTAGCTGTGGAGAAATTTCAACAGAAAAGCAAATTGAGTTGATAATTATGGAATAATTGACGTGAATCTAAAATTAAGTAAATTATAGAAAAATTGTTAAGTAAACTTGTGATCAACTATTTCATTCCAATAAATATAAACAAACTTGTGATCAACTAATATAGTCTAGTTAATTCAGCTTAGCTGACATGGGGTGAGTTTTCAAAATTTAGGAGCCAAATTAATGAAGAAAACATAAGATGTGAATAATTACTGAAATTGCACCCAAAAAAAGAGAGTAGTTATTGACGATTTTTTTAAAATTAAAAATCCTATTCTTTCTCCTCCCTCAACCTTGGTTCTAAATAATCATTTAAATGTATGTTTGCTCAGGACCTCTTGCACACTATAGGACTCTTGTTGATCAAGGGAAGCTACAACATGATCCTTACCAGGAAAATATTGCTTTCGAACTGGAAAATTTGCTCAAAAAATTGGAACAATATGAGAAAGATATGGAGGAATACCATGTAGGTTGAAACTCTGAGCAATTTTTTGTATGATTCTAGATAGTACCTAAATAGTGTCTCTCTTATATTGTACATCTTGTCTAGGTAAGACTATCCAAGTGGGAGGAGAATAGGGAGAATGAACGGCGTAGGCTTTTAATGGAGGAAGCTGAGGTCAAGCAGGAAGGAGGAGTTTTCTCATCAGTAAAAAAGAATCGAAGTAGAATTGTTGAAAATTTGATATCTTGGTGAGGCATATATTTGAATGCGTCTTGAGAAAATGATTTAGACCTTGCAAATGTTTGATCGTTGCTTCTTTTATAAATAATCATTTTGTCAAAAGGGCCATTATCAATATTGTTAGAAAAGCTGGAACGAAGATTTGATTTATGGAGTGACCTAGCAACGGATGAAGTTTTTTTTTTGTTTGCAATAATGATACATGGGATTTGACTATTTGTTTTTTTTGGTTCGCAATAATGATGCACGGGGTTTCACTATTTGTTCTTATTTTCACTACTTTAATATAATTTTAATATCATTACACATTTTTTACCCTTGGATTAATAACTTCATGACAAATTTTTTATCCTAAGGTCATGTGATACCTCAAAAGGGGTACAATTTAACCCCACCTCTCTCATTGCGATTGTACAGTCCCTCATAAATGATCTTAGAAACAAAAAAATAGTCCACGAGATTGCTTCTTAGGACTAATTAAAGGATAAAAAAGTGCTTAAAAGAATAAAACTAGTATAAATAGTCCAATCACATGCAACATTATTACAAACAAACATAGCCCAAGGATCTTGTTTGGGATTGTTTTAACTTTAGATTTATACCCAGTCATTTCTCATATGAGTCTAATATCTTTATCGGGGTAATACACATTAATGGATGTGTTATAGATAACATATAGCATTGTATATGTGAAATTTTAATTCAATAGTCATGCATCTTAAATCAGAATTTTCTTCCATCACGTCTCTTTTTTAATATTTCCTTATTGTACTAGTGGAATTTATTTTGACTCAGGGGAAAAGGTGAAAAAATCGAACCTGGAGTGGGTAAATGGGTTTCATACCTTAACAGAGAGAGGAAGTTGGATTCAGTAAGTGGTTGTCGTCCTACTCCTCCTGCTGCTCCTAAAGGACTATATCTATATGGGGATGTTGGAAGTGGTTTGTTGCTCTTTTTACTTTTATTCCTTTCATATTAAATAAAACCTTAATTTAAGAATTATTTGTCTTCCAATCTGCCTAAATGGAGTTTGGACTACCTATATCAAACTTTTTTTAAAGTTTTGATTTCTTATAGAAGATTTTAGCATGAAAAGCTTCTTGCATTCCATTTTCTTCATTTGATTCTTTCACTTTTCATTTTATCCAACTTCTCAGATTTCCTCACATATCAACATAGATATGACAAAATTCTCTGCATCTTGTAGGAAAGACAATGCTTATGGATATGTTTTATAGTGCAACTGAAGGAATTGTTAAACATCGAAGGAGGTTTCACTTTCATGAGGTGACATTTTTGTACTTCGCATTACAATACTCCCCTCCATCCAAATGAGTGTCCATGGTTGACCTGAAATGAGTGACACCACTTTCAAAATCAATATATTAGTTTTTTTGTTATATTAAGTAATTTCTAATCTTGACCACTGATTATGTTAGTATAATTTCATTTGGAGCAGGTACTATTTTATAATTAAGTGCAACATGTTACCTTAAATTTTTGATTTTAAAGAAAGATCTGCATTGTCTCATCATGGTAAAATAATATTTTCACTCTCTCAATGTTGCTTCTGCATTTTTTTGTGAAGAAATTCTGGCTTGTTTTCATGATTTAAGCTTTTAGTTAATAGTTATGCTACCATGACTTATATAATTCATCTTGATACTTTGTTGTGCTCCTAATGTGGATTATATATTGCTAGTAGACTGGCATAATATATGAGAAGGTTGTTTAGACCTGAATTCTTTTGAAGTCCATATTATTATTCTTTCCTTTATATAAACAATAGAAATGATGGGAGCCTCCATAATAGGGCTGAATGCTCCACAGATTCAGTTTTGAACCTAAGATTTCTATACAGAAAATTACTTATGCTTAGAATTTATTAGAACTTAACTTGAAATGACATGGTAACAGCCATTGTTACTTTGTAATAAAGGTCTTCATGGTGAAGAAAATAGAAATTCGAAGAACAAGTTATCCTTTAGCTTTCTTATAACAAATTGATGCAGGTCAACTCAATAAATCTTGAACTATGAAACCTGGATTTAATAAAAATGGGGCTAAGGTTAAGGAAAGCTTGTATGTTAGTTAAGCTTTAACGTGTGATGGGTCTTTGAATTACTTCCTTTAGAAACATGATAGCTGTGGATTGTGAACATTTATTCTTAAAATTCTGGTCAGCAACAACGAATATTTTGTATTTGTTAAATGGAAGGCCACACAGAAGAAAGTTCTGGTCAGCATCAACGAATGCTTTTTAATTGTTAAATGGAAGGCCATAAAGAAGAGAAAGGACAAATTTATTTAGTTTAACGAGGAGAGTTCTGGATGGCGAAAGGGGATCTCCAGGTGACGGGAACCATATCTAATAAGATCAATAATTTAGGATCTCCGCCTAGTGTTCTTCAAGATTCACTCCCCTGAGGTAAGGTTCTTCTCACATCACATAAATGTTTTTCTTACAAATTCTCAAAGATCAGTTCCTTGTTGAAAAGAAGAAAATAGAATGCTTACACACACAGTTGCTCTCTCATAGCAAACAGATAGGCTGGTGGGCTTCTCCCATTTCAACTGAAACTAAGCTCCTAGTAAAAATTATGACAGTTTTTTTTAAGGTAAAATTGACCAACTAAGGACTACAGATAAGATTCCGTTGAAGTTATCTAATATAAAACCGCTCATTTTGCTCAACCAGATTTAAGATTTAATTCAATTTATAGTGCGTTTAAAGCACATGCTGCATGATTTTCCAAACTTATGCCTTTTCACATTCTGTGCATCATGTGTCAAAGGGTATTTTAGACCTTACAGTGCCTTAGCTACCTGCCTAAAAGAAGGCAGATTTTTGTCTCTTTTAGATTTATTCTTTCCGTGGAGTTTATTGTTTACATTAAGTTCCATTCACAGGCTATGCTTGAAATAAATGAACATATGCATAAAATATGGAAAAAGCAAGTGGAAGAGAAGTCTCTACAGTCGAGCATTGCTAGTTGGATTATGAATCTTCCGGTTGATTCTAAAGTCAAAGAATGGGTAGCTGCAGAAGAAAGATATAAGCAAGAAGTACAGATGAAAAACATTCTTCCAGCTGTAGCAGATAAGTTTCTTGTCGATTGCCGGAGAGATCAAAGAGGGGCTAGCGTTCTATGTTTCGATGAAATACAGGTAATATGTTCCAATTTCTGAAGTTTTATCTTGTTGATAATTGAATAAAACAAGGATTAAGTTTCTTAGCACACTTCATTTTTGTTGCATTTTATTGGGTGCATATTCACACAATTCCTCTTCATCTACAACCTTTATAATCTTATTGAACATCTTTCTATTGGTTTTGAAATGGATATGATGCATCTGAGATTGGAGCTCCTAGTTTCCTTGAAAATTTTGTGTTGCGTTCTTTCAAATTCATTGGTTTGAGGGTTTGAGAATGATACTTTCTTTCCAAGATTTTTTTCTCAGAAGATATTTACCCTTATGGGTCAAATATAAAGTGGGAAACAAAAAACAATTAAAGGAAAATTATCTAGAAAAATCTAAAAAAAAATGAACAATAGAACATCTTTGGCATGCTAATGACTAATGTTATATAATAGATTTCATGACGGCCTCCTAAAGTCTTCCTAGAGGTACGAATTAACCTTTGGAATTAGGAACATTGTCCTTTTATTTTGTCTTATTCAGACGCATAAAAAGAAATTTGAATAATATTCCATTGAAGAACTTGAAAGATTCCAGATGGTTGGATAACCAAAAGCTCTAGATTGCCTTATGGCGTGGGTGTGTGAAGACCATTGCTGGAGGGTGGGAGGTTTTAAAGGTGTACCTATTTTGTGACTGGTGATGGCTGGTGGATTAGGTTTTTGGAGAGATGTATGGTTGGGTTGGAACATTTGGGGGTCCACTTTAAATGAGTTCGTCAATGTTCATCCCAAATTGCACAATGACTATATTGGTAATGTGACCATTTAAATGAATAGTGAATATGAATCAGTAGAATGAAAATTGTGAACACAGTGGGTAGACACGTAGCTTCCTATTTGACGTCAACTTACATTAAATATAGCCAAAAGAGAACAAGCAAGTGAGGGAGTGAAACCCCATAAATATTTGTATGCACCGATAATCAAATAGTTTGGAAATTATGTCAACTTAAGCTTGTCTTTTAGCCTTACTTGGACAATGGAACTTGAACCTTGCATGTGGAAAATGTGTTATTATTATTTAAGTCGTTCAGTTCCAAATGTGGAATTTTGATTAGGTTTTAGCTATTGTAATGCGTCTGAACCACAACTTCATGTTAAACCCAAAAATTGCAATGACCAGACAGAAAGAGATGGTGTTGGCCATGTGTGACTTAATATGGAGGATCAATAATAATTTGAGTATATTTCCTCTAAATAGAAAGTTTTCATTAGGATTCATGTTCTGCTAGAAAAGAAGTCGCTTCGTATTTTTCTTCCAGAGATTTGAATTATTTTTTCAGTATATTGATGACAAGTTGAATGCAAACCTTGTCAAAGTTCATTTATATGTGATTTATTCGATTTATCATTGTGGAAAATTTAACTAATGGCACTAGAGTTATTTCCTTTTGCACATTCTATTGTTCTTATTTTCAACCGTATTTTTTGTGCTGCATCCTTTTATGAATTTAGCTATTATTTATTACGCAACTTTCTTGCTTTATGGACAGACAGTTGATGTGTTTGCTATTGTGGCCCTATCTGGAATTCTAAGCAGATTGTTAAGTACTGGAACTGTTCTTGTTGCCACCAGTAATCGAGCACCCAGGGACTTGAATCAGGTGCACACAGAAATTCTCCGCAAAACCATTACTGGCCCCTTTACCAACAATTAACTATTGTTGCCAGTTTGAACCTTCTGTTAGGTCCTATCTTTAAAAACTTTCCACATGTTTTTGTCATATCATATAAAGTCATCTGGGATCTTCTGAAGATTTCTCTTTGGCTGATATCAAAATATTGGTTGGCTCCTTGTATTAAAGTTGAAATGCTGTAGTGTGAAATTCATTGGTTTCTGAATTTTTTGTTCATTCAGGATGGTATGCAGCGTGAGATTTTCCTAAAGTTGCTTGCAAAATTGGAGGAGCACTGTAAAAATGTTCTGATTGGAAGTGAAATTGATTATCGCCGTCTTATAGCTCAAAGATCTATCGACCAGGTTAGATCTAAACAAGTGCTGCTATTATCTCCACTAGCGAAGTACCCTGTTTTTAAATAAAATATTTAATTTATTTTTAAATATAATTATTTTAAATTTCTTAATCATTCTATATATGATATATATTTTTTAATTTTATAAATTAGCTAACTGTTGATATTAGAATAACTACAAACTAGGCTCAAAAAACAAATAAATATATTAGTTATATTGTCATTGATTCATAATTGGGTGTTAATAATTAATATGGATTTATTTTTATATTATTATTTGTTATTATTATAATTTGAATTGCTTCTGTTCCATAAAAAGAGTGTCCTCTTACCAAGAAAATAAATAATAATATTATTTCACAAAAAAATTATCTTTTTATGGAAGATGGTATAAATGACTTAATATCTTAAAAGTTTACAATATAATTGTACTACTATGTCTATTACTGAATTAAATTCATCATTTTTATGGATAAAAATGAAAGAAAATTATGTCTTTAAAGTTTGCATATTTTGTAAATAAGATTTATTTTATGCAACAAAAGGAGCAACATTTTTATTTTATTTTTTATGTTGTTTTGATCAATTTGGTAGTTTTTTTTTGGAGCACTGTACTATTAGAATTATGTTGCCAAGCCCTTTTTTTGGTTCAAACCGTGTCAATTTGAAATAAGGAGATTGGTAAATTAGCTCTTTAACCATTGAACCGTTTTGGTCAACTAAGTCTCGACGTATCATTTTTTTTCCATTTTTCTTTGTATCTTCATCTTTTTAGTATACCCTTCTCTTTCCTCTTTATACCATCATTTTCTTTTCATTTTTCTTTTGTTCTTCCTCTCTCTTTAGCATTCTTTTTTCTCTCGCTTCTTTAGGTATCCTGATTCAGTGGCCAGCCGAGACAACCCCATCCATTCCACTAATCTGTTTCATTCATTCATCATCTATTTTCTCCTTTTCTCTTCACATTGAAAAGTGTTTTAATTGTAGTAAAATTCTAAGTCTATTTAAGATAAATAAAATAAAATTAAGGAGACTTTTAAAAGTGCTTTAATAGTAGTTAAATTCTGGGCCCATACCAAAGACCAAAGACAGACCAAAAATCCAAGTTCTGTCTTATTATATATTTATATAGATTAGTTATCACACTTTTGATGAATACACATGTTATCTGCATGCATGATTAACAAATACTTTTCTGCAAGTGATTGCCAATTTTGGTTATTTACTTCTGGACAACTAAATCAGTTTTCAGAAAACAACCTAGGGGATTCTGGATCCTAAATTCTAGAAGTAGTACAGGCTCAGCAGTCATATGTGATATGGTCTTTCCCAATGGCCTTTCTGACCAGTGCTGAATAATAGTTAAGGAGCATGAATTGTATGCATTGAAAATATTTTTCTTCTTCTGGTTTAATGAGCGAAGATTCAATGCTTTAATATTTCCTGAATTGCTGAGTAGGTAGCACGGAAGATATCACGAAATTTAGACCATTGCTCTTTTGGAACTGGCCTTAAATTGAGATAGAAGTTAGAACCCTTGATTTAGTCTTGGCTCTTGATTGCAAATGAATGTGTGGATGCCCAGGTCTACTTTTATTAATTAGATAACTAATAAATAGGTTTGTGATCATGTCATCTAAGAGTTCTTGTTGTATACGATGGATAAGATAGGATGCTGAAATAGGTGGAGAAGATGCAGAGAGTATTGTATTTCTATTGACGCATGCTCAATTTTAAGAAAAGGCTCTCCTTCAGGCTTCTTCCTAGATCTTTATGATTAAGGCAAGGGGAGCAACTTCCCCCTTTCTTCTTTTGTGATGGAGACTTTGAACTGATTCGACGGAGCAGGCCATTACTAGGTATGTACATTCTTTGGTACAGGTGTCAAGGGAAATTGTTGGTAGTATCCCCCATTTGCTCTTTGTCTGTGATACCGTGAATCTTTATAGTCCTAAAAAGTTCAATTATATCATTGGTATTCAAGAGAATCAAGACCGGAGCTATGAATCACTTGGCCATCCCTCCGAAGAACATGTATTCCTCTGAACATATCATGTACATATGAGTGAATAAAAGAAAATAGTAATCACTTTTAGCATGCTGAAAGAATTATTGATATAACTTTATTGATGGAACTTTTTTACATAAGAGAAGAATTTCAGTGAGAGAAAGGAATTTACAAATATGAGGGCCAAGAAGACCACCGGTTGAAAACCTAAGAGGTGGTGAGAGAAATGAAAGAGACATTCAGGAATAGATTCAAGTTTACTGGTTCCGGTCAAAGTATGGTGCCAAACTTACCTATCAAAATGTAAAAAAGAAGACCACCAGTTGAGGGCCATTAAGTAAACGAACGTAGAAAAAGAAATATATATCTATGAATAATCTCTCGCAGGACCTGAAATGGAAATTATTATCTTGAAAAATCCTGGAGTTCCTCTCCATGTTGAACATAAACTAATGTAGCTAAGAGAGATTCTTTTCAGGACGTAGAATAGCATCCTGTTTGGTGGAATATTACCAACTCTCTAGGCCTTCCTTTCAGTTTATTCTGTTGAAAATGGTATTAACTTTCTAATGGAGAAGTCTTAAGAGTAGATTGGGTTGTTGGAAGAGGTAGATATCTTCTAATTTGGAAGGCTAACTTGTAGAAGAGTATGCTATCTGGTTCTTTATTTACTATATCTTTATCGAATAGACTAGCATCTGTAATGAATAGACTCGCATAAAATTGTTTTAATTATAGTTCATCTGATATCAAATAAGGCATAAACAACTTATACATAGGAGACATTAAGTTAAAAATTGAGAATTGACTGGTGTCCTGACCAAGAAGCCCTTCACACAAATATAATTAACTCTCACAACTGACGGCAATTAACTTATATCTTGACTAAGTAGCCATTCGTATAAAGATAGATAACTTTCACTACTGTCTGAATATGAATGACTGTTTCCATCAAGTTATGGCACTGATATCTTGACTAAATATCCCTTTCTGTAAATGTCAAGGACTCTTAGAACTGACCTATTTTACTAAATTGTTTTGAGTTAGCTGTTTGATAATCTATTTGCCTGAAGTCTCTGCCTATTTCTACATTTTCAATCAAACACAGGTTTCCTCGCCACACCGATCTCCTCTCAATTTCCTTTAGCTCCAATGATATTCTTCTTAGTTCGACATTGCAAATACTAACATGATTGTCCATGTTTCTCTCATTTTGTAGTTCATACTGCATCTGAGTTCTATCAAAGGATATTATGTCTACATCCATCTCAAGTTTCTCATTATGCTATGCTGCCTTTGTTCACATGTTTAGTTTCCTTGAATGTTGCACCTTGTGTTATTGCTGTTTTTAATTTGAGGCACACTTCTCACTCATATATAAACAGTAATACATAAAAATATTGGTGAAGTGTTGAAACCTTATTATCATATATCTGCAGGTTCACTACTTCTGGCCTCTGGATAACATTGCGGTCGAGAATTTGGAGAACATGTGGAATAAAATCACAACAGAATCGGGAGGAAGGGTCACCTCTGATACCATCCGGGTGATGTTTGGGAGGTATTATTGAACACAATGCTAATGCTGCAAATCCACTTCATACATTTTGATGATTCATCTTCTGCTCTAGCAGAACCCTTGATGTTCCTGAATGCTGTAATGGGATTGCACGCTTCACTTTTGAATATCTTTGTGGTCGGCCGGTATGATGCTAATTTTCTTTCAGTTTGTACACTTTTTTATTGATCCTATAATTATTACCTCATAGTCTACTTATATTGAAGCACTGATTCCATATCCCCCTGACCACCATACTGAGTTTTCCCTAGCACCCTTCTCAAGATTAAGTTATAGTAACTTTTCTCAGAAATTAACTTGTGAGTCATAACAGTCTGGTGACAAAATCCCACTCCACCCCATCCCCAGACGCAAGAAAATTTAGAATAGAAAAATAAAAGAAAAAAAGTATAACATTAATGCTAAAAATAGTGAATATGTTGAGAATATAAAGTCGCACATTTGACAAGATAAGGCTTGTGCTCCTGAAATTAAGCCATGTGAGCAACTTCATTCATTGGCAACTGGTTTTGAGTTGGATGCTTCAACATGTAACTAAAGCAGGCTATTCGATCCTCGTAGAAGATTAAATGACCACATGTGTTCTATGTCAACCAATATAAATTGTCCATGTGGTTTGCTCAAATTAGCACGCCACGTGTGAGGGAGAGTGTTGAGAGTTTTAAAGAAATTTGACTGCAATATTGATGGGGACACAAGTCAATAGCCAAGAAGAAATTTTTATTTATTTTATGAAAGTTTTTCTATTTTTTATTTGGGAAAAGTTGATGTAATTATTTATATATTCATTAGTGGGATAATATGAATATTATTATCAAGAAATGTTTTTAGTGATTGCAATCAATTACTCTTTGGGTTGAGGATCCAAGGGTAGTGGAGCGTAGAGCTCCACCATAGTCACGGCTTTTCATTGTTTTTTTTAGTTAAATCAGGCAACTATTCTTCTCCAAATATTGTTTTACATCAAATAAATATGCTTGGCCTATTGATAAATACAAGCTACAAAGTCCTTCTTATGGGGAAACTCAAGTCATGAAGTCAACAAGGTATTTTATCTCAGTGACGAGTGTCACTTTTTAAATTTTCCTGTTTCTCTCAATGTTTAAGTCCTTGTCCACTTCAACATTATTTCCGAATCAAACCTTTTAAGTATATTTGCAATTGACATTAGCTTGTATATTGTTTTGAAATTTCAAATTCCACTTCTTTTTTCTCCTTTTAAATTTTAATGTGAAATATTTCAGGTTGGGGCAGCAGATTATATTGCAGTAGCTAAAAACTATCACACAGTCTTTATTTCAGAGGTTCCCATGATGAGTATGCGTATTCGAGACAAGGTACTATCTCTACGTCTTCTATTCATACTCTTGTATGCTTTGGTCTGGTTTTCAACTGGTGTGGTTTTTATTTTGGTTAGGATTTGATGTAGGACAAGTTCCGGTAGGATGTAGGGATGGATTAAGGAGGGTGAAATAATGTAAATAGTAGAAGAAGATGCCCAAAGGCCACAATAATGGCACAAATCCAATCTCGATTCAATTAATAATTTATCTCTGAAATTCAACACTGGAAACTTGTATAACTTAACATAACTTTGGTTACCTATTATCTTATACACCCTCTATTCCTCAAAAAGAGTGTTATTTGTCATTTTTTTTATTTCCAAAAAAAATAATTAATTCTTGTTTTTTATGGGAGCATAAAATGACACTATCCTCAAACTTGTCATCATAGTTTCATTGTCATGCCACTACTACTAAAATAAAAAACTCGATAAATTTAGAGGTAAACATGGAACAAATATGTAATCTTAAAATTGCAATTTTTGCATATGGGACTATTTTTGTGGAATGGTAGGGGTGTAAGTTATTAAGTATAATATAATTAGTTATCTAAAATAATATACTAAAAGATATACTTTAATTACAACCATGAGTCAAAGTATCGACCAATATTAGTACTGATACGTATTGGCATTGACAATAGCGGATACATAACGGTATAAACGGATACATTAAGATATCTTCCAATATTGGTATATGCAAAGATATAAAAAAGGATTTACAATTTTGCAACAAGAAAATGTTAACAAGTCCACAACTAGGTATCATATGACATAATGTTATATATTTTAATAAAGAGAATAAATTATATTAAAGGACAACTTTGTATGTATATAATTTAGTATTTTACTAACTCTTATATTTTGGTAATTATTTTATTTTTTTAGTAATATATAGCAGTGTTCTAAAAATAGTTAGGCGGATCTAGGTGGCGGAAGGGGAGCCTAGCGCCTAGGCCGCCTAGGCGGCTAGGTGTTTTCTTAGACAATCCCATTTATTTATTTTTCTAGTGTATATACTTATTATAGTATACAAAACTATATGTACTTTTTTTAATTTTACATGAGAAAACAATCTTTTAATGCTTAACAAATTCATTCAAAAATAGAGGTCTGATTCTGTCTAGGCGGGGGCCTATACGCCTAGCCAAATCAAGGCGATAAAGGACCGCCTAGCGCCTAGGCGGGGATTAATCGGACTTAAGCGGAGATTTTTAGAACACTGATATATAGTTTATTGTTGCATATCGCCCGATACCTATACTGATACATGATATCACATCAAGACTTGATTGTTTGATGATCTGTGACAAATTTAAACTAAATTATCCATATATAATAGTATGAAAAATCAAATAGTAATGATTTATCTCTTAGCCCATTCCACATCATTATCCCACCATTGACAAAAACTTTTCCTCCGGATCTAGGAACCCTATTCAAGATCACTGCAGTTCCTTTTCGGGTGTGTAGTGTTGAAGAATAAGAAACTACAGTTGAAGAGATGTCTTCCAATAGAACTTGAGATCCCATGTTCCAATTCTACGAGCAAACTAACAATGAGGGAATTTTAAGGCAGTTGGGACTCGAATGCACCATCTGAAAAGAGATGCCAACATATTTCATTACAACTTTTAGCTTCCTTTTTGTCTTCAGCCTTGTAGTCAATCTCGAGTAGCTCTAGAAGTTCCATGTCTTTATTGGGAGTTTACTTTGGATCTTTTTTTTATTCTTCATCCTCAACTTTTGCTTCATTATGATCCTCTTGAACATCAACATGCAAAGGTTCTTGTTCTTCTTTATTCTCACTAACATCCTATGGCTTATCGATACAATCAGCCAAAAAGGGTTTGATTAGTGGTATTAAGTGCTTTAATCTTCTTTTTGTATTTGCCTCAAAATATCAAGGGTTGCATTCACCTTGTCCCAGTTCTCCATAAATGCTAAAGTTTTATGTGTGTGTTCTCTGGCCGACTTTTGTTGTCTCTCTTTTTATTTGTACGAACTTTTAATTTCCCTTCCTCCCATTCGCTCCCTCCCTCCCTCCCTCCCTCCCTCCCTCCCTCCCTCATTAATAGTATATCTCTTCCTTTTACTACTTATCCAAAAAAAGAAAAGTATACCTCTTCCTTTTACCACTGGTGACCAAGAAACATATTTGTATTCCCTCTTTCATCCATTTAATTCACGACTTCTGATGCTAAACTCGCTTAATATCTCATAATAGTCCCATCCAAATCATTTTTTTATTTTTATGTGTGACTTCCTAACCGGGGATCTCACTTACAACTTAGTAGTCTCCGTCAACTTCTTCAAGAAAAGTAATAAACTCCTTAATATATACCCTGATTCCCATGTCAAGTCATACCAGCCCTGAATTTTACATTGCCTTGTATAAGCTCGGGTAAAACAAAATATGATCTTGAATCAAAGTGGATTCCAATCCTCTGAACCATATTGAATTTTAGGACAACAAGAAAATTATTAAATATTGGCCTGGGTAAGATATCCTGTTCCAAATTCTCCAAGGCATTCTCCCACTTATTTGCTGAGGATGATATAACTGAAGTGGACTCTAAATTTCACAACTTGTTGAAACATTTTCAATCAACCCAAATTTGAGTGAAACCGTTGTGATCCAACATTGGCTTTAGATCTTATTACGATTCTTATAGCACAATTGACATTGCTGATTCTATAGCAACATTTTCTTTTCAAGCTAATGGTGACTCTGCATGGTTTAAAGCTTTGCGTTTCATGGTCTTGGGTCCTAGTTTTTGAAATGCACTTGGTTCTACCATTATGTAAAGTGTGATGTCTCTCAACATGTCAAAGCAGGTCATACATAAGAGGGAGAGTAGAACATGATATACATGGTTAGGTTCACCCTCTGACAGCTTGACCTTTTTAGGCAACTGGTGATTCAGCATTAATTTTGCCTTCCATTTTCTATCTGGTACACTTCTATTCATAACCACCCCTGTGTAATTGAAAAGTACGGGTTATCTAACCAAACTAGAAAGAAATAGTTGGTCAATGCAACTGCAAGTCAATTGGATACACACATGGCAAACTTGATATGCATTATATGTATGTGTGCTTGTGTGTGTTTATTTGTTTCTGAAGCTGCATATATTGCTAACGAAGAAAGTGGACATTATCTTATACATATGAGCTATTCCTGTTTGTGCGAGCTGGTAGGATCATAGATAGAGTTAATGTTTTTCATATTTTCAGGCACGCAGGTTTATCACCCTCATTGATGAATTGTACAATCATCATTGCTGCCTATTGTGTACTGCAGCTTCTTCTATTGATGATCTTTTTCAGGGAACTGAAGATGGAACACTTTATGATTTGGAGACGTAAGTGTCAGTGTGACTTTTAATTCTTTTATAGTTGTTGATAAGGGACCCTTTGTTCACAGGTGGAAAGATTTAACTTAAATAAAATAAATTTGAAATTCATACCCTTAAGAATTGTAATACGTGTTTCTGAAGGCACTTTACACGTCAACAACCTCGTAGGAGTTAAGGATTTTTTTCATCTATTTGACTACACACTTTCCATTAGCTTCACTTTGGTTAAAAGTTGTCATCTTTGTTTGCATTATTTAGAAAGTTCCACTATCTATCCGATTGTTTTGTACTCTCCTGATTTCAGCTTCCAGTTTGAGACAGAGACTGAAGGTGCAAAACTCAGACGAGATGTATTGGCAGAGGGCAATGTAAGTTCAGGAGGTACGCCAACTGGAATCGTTTCAATGCTGTCTGGTCAAGAGGAGATGTTTGCCTTGCGTCGAGCTGTAAGTGTATCCCCATTGGAATCGAGATATTGTGTAATGTATCCAGTGTTGGTTCTGGTGTCTAACAAATATGCTTTTATTTGTAGGTTTCACGGCTGATAGAGATGCAAACACCCTTTTACCTGGAAGGAGTCCATTATCTTCATCCCTATTTCCAAGCGCGGCGGCAACACTAGTGCAAGCGCCTTACAAACTCAATAACCATCCTAAGAAGTAAGAAGCAACATTTTTAAATTGTTATACTCTATCTAATGGTCTAATGGTCCATACACTAACATTTTTAAATCAAGACATGATATGGGTCCCTTATTTGACCTTTGTGAATAGTTTCTATGCTATAATTATGATATTTGGCTCATAGACGATTCTTTTAATGTTGTTGGGTTCACTTCACATTACATCTCAACCTTTTTGCTTTCACTATTAGGTTTAGGTGTGGTTTTGGTTGGATGGCATTCCATTGCTACCAACTCTAAAAGGGTTGGAATGTCCAATTCGATTGAATTTTTCTTGATAAAATTCAACATTCCTTGAGAGTTGGTAATGGGAAGGAATGAGGAAAAAATGTTTGAATAAATTGCCCTCAAATATGATATTTATTGCCACTTTATATATACTTAATAGGAAAATGATATGAAAAAAATATATACTCTAATATATGTAAATTTTGGAGTTTTTTTTTTTGGAACAATGAATACTATTTTTATTAATGTGATAAAGACTCTGAATATACTTCATATAAAAAATTTCTAAAAGTCAAATTGAAATATTTTTAAATTTATACTTGATATAAATTCATTTAACTGTTTCAATTTGAATAGTATAATTTTCAAAAACACCACTAATTACAAGAATTACTATTTTTCAAGTGTTAAGTGAATTATGTCTATTTTAAAATATAATATCTAAAATTGAAAATATTTATATACAATTGAATGTAAAAATATATTATATTTTAATATCTTAATATAAATTATAATTAAAACGGAATTAGGAGTAAAAGAAATTTCTTTTAAAACACGAGTCAAATTGTTGAAGAATTTTGATTACAACGAATGTTTGAAAGAAGAACGGAGCTGTAAGCCATGTCATAGAGCGATAAGCCAAGCTTGTTGTAATTATTAAAAAATTGAGAGAGATTGTATAAAATTACGATACTAATTTCAAATTTAAATAAGCTTGTGGTTATTATATAAATATATTTTAAATAAAAAATAACAAATTAATATTATGTAATATGATCTTATTTTTATTGTTTCCTTATAAAACTATACCACTAATTATTGTTTCCTTATAAAACTACGATACTAATTCTAATTTCTGATTCTGATTTGGACTTAATGTACGAAAAGTTAAAGGTCAAAAAAATAAAAGGATGACAAATCAAATTGTTTATTTAATTATAGTATGTAAAATGATCTTATTTTCATTGTTTCCTTATAAAACTATAAACTTTTTTCTTATAAAACTACGATACTAGTTCCTGTTTCTGATTTGGATTGATTAATAATAAATGTTGACTTAATTTAAGAAAAATTAAATGTCAAACCAAAAAAAGAAGGACGAACCAAATTGTCTATTTAATTATAGTATAGTATAGATAGATATAGATCCATTTGGAAAGCCCCATTTTTTTAAAAATACAATATAATTTTATAATCAAGTGCATTAAACCTCACTAAAAGAAAAATAAATAAACTCACAACAACCAAACAAGCCTCCCATTTAAAAACTCCACTTTTTAGAGAATACATTATAATTTCATAATTAAGTATATCATTATTATATCCTGTCTAGAACCAATCAAATATCTAAGTTTTAAACTTTAAGACCTAAATATTATAATACCTCAATTTTAATTACTAAGTTAAGAGCTGGTTGGCAAGATCCCTCCTCCTCCTTTGTTGTACCCTTTTGACTAATCACATGAACTTCTAATCGATTATTAAGTGCATGATACAAACATGCCAATATGTAACTTCACTACCACATGGGTTTCTCAAACTAAGCATCCTAATGAAGAAAAAACTAAGCAGCCTCCTAAGGATTGACTTGCCATATACCCACCCACCCACGCACCCACCCACCCACCTCCCTCCCTCAAGTGACACATCAAATCAGCCAACAAATCCATGAAAATGAACTAGTAGTACACTTGCACTATTTAAAGCTCTATTCCCCATTTGTTTCACAAAAGGAAAAATATATGATCAAAAAAATATAAACTAACTTTTGAAATTTATTTTAGATATTTTTTAAATTTATATTAAAACTAAATTTATTTAATTTTAAATAATATAATTATAAAAAATATAATATATTTAAAAAGTGTTATTAGATGTAATAAATAATGTATTCAAAAGTTAAATAAATTATATTAATTTTTAATTTAAAAATATCTCATATTAACTTTATAAAATCAAAATTTATCTTACATTTTGAAACCGAGCTCTTCAATTGTTTGCAATAAATATGATTACATTAACGGAAACAAAATAATTTATATAATTTTTAAAATTTAAAATTTAAAATTTCATAATCTGATTTGGATTTTAAGAGGTATAAAGGAGTCTTCACAAGCCGCTCTCTCTTGTTGCTGGGGCTGGAAGGGAGAGACCTGTGGCGCACCTGTTTCTCGTTTTCTATCTCCTTAGTCCTCACCAAACCATCTCTCTTGACAGTCTCGAATATCTCTCACATACCCAACATCAACTCTTCTTGTTTTATTCTCTTGAAAATATCGAATCTTTTCATCAATTTTATGTAATACCCAATTGCCAAAAATGGATTCTTTGAATACCCATTTGGCAAAAATTGAATACTTTCCTTCTTTAGCTCCCCCAAATTACTTGGAAACATAATTTCTTATATTGGTATTTTTTTTAGACCCAAGAAGGGTTATTTGCAAGGTTTTGGTTAATGGGTAGAAGAGATATGCAAGTTTTAGAGGGTAAAGGAGATAGGTTGTTCTCTGGTTCTTCTCAATTGGGATTTCAATGGAGTCTTGAAGATGGTAAATTTCACCATGGAGGCTTATTTGCCAGCGTTGGTCAAGTGGGTGGTATGGGTTTTGGTGCCACTTCCCCCAATCCCAGGGATAACAATGGCAATGGTGGCTTGAAGTTACCATACACTGATTTATTTGTGAAGTATGCATCTTCACCTGGGAGTTCACAGGTTGTTGGTGTTTCAGAGGAGATAACAGAGGAGGGGATTGTGAAGAAGAAGAAGGGTGGGGTTAAATTTAAGGCCAAGATTGCTAATCCTTCATTGAGGAGGTTGGTAAGTGGTGCCATTGCCGGGGCATTTTCAAGGACAGCAGTTGCTCCATTGGAGACAATTAGGACTCATTTGATGGTTGGTAGTAGTGGGCATTCAAGTACTGAAGTGTTTAACAATATTATGCAAACTGATGGTTGGAAAGGATTGTTTAGGGGCAATCTGATTAATGTTATTCGAGTTGCACCGAGCAAAGCTATAGAGGTAAAGATAATGTCTGTTTTTTTTAACTAGTTGTCTTTTCTTTAAAAGATTTTGATTTGTCTCTTTAGTAAGTTTTATTTATTTTGCCTATTAGAGATGGTAATCACTTTTAATTTGATTTATTTTCCTTGTAAAGCATAAGATGTTATTTTTTGGAATCAGTAAGCAGTAGTTTGGTTTCATTTAGGATGGGGTTTCTGCAAATAGTTGCTATTGTTCTTTATAAGCCTTTTCCTGTTATGCATCATGACCGTGAGGTTGGCGTCTTTTGGTACTGGTTTTTGCTGTCATCTTTTTTCCGACACTACTTTCTTTTTGACTATTTTGTGATGGTATCCATTATGCATTTGTTTGTTTGATTTTTTCTGGCATTATGATTACCAACTTACTTCATTGTATGCTGAAAATTTTTAGTTGATGAATAAGGGATTGCTCCATGCAGTATTGATTTGATAGTATATATGGTTTCACTTGAACAATCCACGTTCATATGTGAATTTTTCTCTTAATTGTAGAACTAGGCTTCAAATGCTGAGGATACCATAATGATGAAGACTGGTGAAACCAGAAATGTAGGATGATATTTTTGAATGTCAATAGTTTTGTGCTTGAATTTTCTTTTCAGAAATAGAATAGAATTTTCAGTTAGTTCCATCTTGCATATACTAATGGTTTTTTTCTTCTTATTTTTAATAAATGAGTTAATTTTCTAAAACAAGTCATTTGAATTAAACTATTTTTTCCATAGATAGCAAATTGTGTTAAACACGTCAATCTGTTTTATGCATGGTATGCTCTATTTATTTCCCATGTTATATAGCTTCCTATTAAACCTGATTTCAACAATCAATGTACTGAATGCAGTTTTATTATCAAAAACTAAAACCAAAAGCTGTTTGTTTAATTGGTATCCTCTTCCGTTGATTGTTTGAGAAAATGAACTTCGAAAGTGATTCTTGAACTACATAATATTTTTCTTTTGGTTGTCAATTGTATATTTATTTTGGTGTTGTTCTGCTTGGACCCTCAAAATCCACTCTAGTTAGTTCATCTACTTTTCCTTTTTCCAAATCGCTGTAATAAGATAATGATTTGGTTCTATAGAGATTCCAGATAACGGTAATACGTTTTGGGATGCATGTTACAGTGCATAGAACATTTTTGATTATTTATTGTAGTTTTGGGATATCGGAAGAAACATGAAACGGCTTTAAAACACTAAAAATGCTATGCAAAAAGTCAATTTGTGTAGCCACACACAACAAACTTAATCCCAACTTGCTTATATCTCTAGTCTGAGGCTGGTAGTATTTATTCACCTCCAGGTTAATTGGAATCCACCCTCATGTTTGATACCCTAGTGTTTTAACAATTCCTTTTTATGCATTCCTACATGTAATACACACCTCATTAAGAAAGCATATAAGTCTTTTTTTTCTGTTCTGTGTTCCATGTGATATGTCTCCAGGAAGCATTTGATTGTTCATTGAATAACTGACAATAGTACTCTCTATCTCTCCACTGCCTATCCATAAAAATGCATTTCCAAGAAGAAAATTGAATCAATTACAAAATCTTCCATGCTGATTTACTTGGAGAGTTAGGGACCTTAGCTCATCTGGATCATTCACCATTGTGTCATCATTCCATTATATCATCATACCTGCTCCTAGTAGTACACGCATCACTCTGGTCATCTTCCATCCTCGGATTGTCAGTGGTACGTACTGATATTTAATATGCAGCAAAACCTTCCTTGTTGGTGTTCTTTTTTTCCCTCATCGTTTTTTTTGTTCTACCCTGTAACTGCCCATAATAACATTTGATTGTCGACCATGCTCATTTCCAGAGATGTTTTCATTTGCTACCTTTTTTCTATCCAGCTCTGTGGGTGCCTGATCTCCTTTCAATTAACAGTAAAAGGCAATTACACGATATCTTGGAAACCACTTCTTTCATTCTTCTTGAGTCTTGAATTCTACTACTGACATCTCTACTATCCCTTTCTCTTTGTGTATTTGATCCTGTTTATTGGTAACTTGTTCCAGTGGAGGATATTTAGGCAAGTGGAAAACTCACAAGTTATGTCTTGAACCTGGGAAACCACTGTAGCAAAATCATTTAGGCTTTTAAAGAAAATGGAGCAGAATCATCTGGGTTTAAGGTTCTGCGGAATTAATTGAATTGTTAAACTTGATTTAAGTCCATGCTTTCCATCTCTTATATAATGCATATACTGTTTGAAAATTTCTTTGTCTTTGAAAATTTATGTATTATAAGTATGCTTCAATGTATTTAAGTGTATTTGTCGCATAATAACAGTTGTGATCATTATTATGATCTAAATACCATATTTTTATCCTTTGTTGCTTTATTACAAATTTTAATGTACTTTGTCTATGTGAGAATCGTTTCAAGTCTGTTGTTTCTTTTTATTAGTAAACTATTGTATATGGCCATTATCCTTCTTTTAGATTTTCCGCATTTTATGCTATTTTAAAATTTGCTTAATAATTGATTTAGAACAATAATTGTTGACTTATTTGGATAGCTTCCAAGTGGTGGTCATCAATATATGTAATTATGATCTTATGCTACATTTGGATTACAAGAATCAAAGTGCGAATGCAATGCATTCATATGGAATGAATAAAAGTGTGCTTGGTTGTTCCATATGAATGGAATGAAATGTTCTTATTCCTACCAAATTTGTTAATTTTATTCATTACTCATTCCTCTGTCCATTCCATTCTCTTCTCTATTCCATTCTTTCACTAATTTCATTCATCCAATCCAAACGTAGCATTAATGATGCTTTGAGCTGGGTATACTTCAGATCTGTTTGATTACCCATTGATCTCATTTTGCAATTTGATGGATTATTTTTATAATTTGTGCTCACGAAAACGTTTACTTCTATTCATGCTGATCTTGAGAACACGTGAAAGTAATGCCATAAATAACCAATTTTGTGGTCTCAAATTTGGCCACTTAAATTTGTTCCATCCCTATTAATAAGAATGGTACCCCAAAATATGTAAATCAGCGTCATGTATTTCAAAAGCAGTATATTGAATTCCATAGTCCTGAATAGAAAATTGTGCTCGACTAAGCATATATATGTATCACACGTGTATATAATAGATACATGGAAACTTTGATATATAAAAGAAGATTCTAGGGAATGCCAAAATGTAGCCAAATGAGCTTCTTGTGGGTATCAAGTAAGCGATAATATGGCGTAGTGTCGATGAAAATGCTCCTTTTGTGACACTACGCCTAGAAACAAGTCAACTAGTTTTAACTGTAACTCAACTAGTTTAACTATAATTTTTTAGAAAGTTATTCCTAACATACCACGTTCAAATAAATGTATTTTGCACCAACTAAGCTATTCGAAGAAACCTACCCCTACCGTATATCTTACCAATCAAGATCACTTTTACTTTTTTGATTTGTAGTTATAGGTATGAATTGATTTATTGGTTGAGCCTGTATGTGTTTCATTGAGCAAGCTTGCACTTCTTTTTGCTGTCAGCAAATGGTCTGCCTTGTTAACAGAAATAAATGTTCATTGATGAAACATATTTGTTCAAAGGCAATAACAAGTTCCTATCTTGACCTCTTGTTTCTTGTTGCAAACTTCTCTTCCTTGTAGTGCAATCTCTGTTTTTTTATATATATTAAAATTCCTTACTTTCTCTTTAATATGTTACAAGTGCTTGCATGGCTTGTCTAAAAACATATCAACAATAATTATTTGGTCCGTTAATCTTTGAATTCCATCGTTGTTTATCTGATATTGTATAGGAAGTTAAATGTACTCTTATTGCAGATTCATTTTATATTATTTGTGTTTTTTATGTATTTATTTGTTCTTCTCTATGCAGCTATTTGCGTATGACACAGTCAACAAGAACCTGTCTTCCAAACCTGGGGAACAGTCCAAGCTCCCCATCCCTGCCTCCCTCGTGGCAGGAGCCTGTGCCGGAGTTAGCTCCACCTTGGTTACATATCCTCTTGAATTAGTCAAGACTCGGTTAACGATACAGGTAAAGTTTAGGGGCAAAACAGGGATGAACTTTTAAACTTGACAATTGGTATAGAAAGATGGTAATTGTAATATTTAATT
The DNA here is from genome assembly GCA_020205505.1 of Panax japonicus. Classification (NCBI taxonomy): domain Eukaryota; kingdom Viridiplantae; phylum Streptophyta; class Magnoliopsida; order Apiales; family Araliaceae; genus Panax; species Panax japonicus. The sequence continues at coordinate 61,578,760 of CM035109.1, read as the reverse complement.
TTCAAATTTGCAGAGGGGTGTCTATGATGGTTTATTTGATGCATTTATAAAAATAGTGAAAGAAGGGGGACCTGGGGAGCTTTACCGAGGTCTCACCCCTAGTCTTATCGGAGTGATTCCATATGCTGCAAGCAATTACTTTGCTTATGACACCTTGCGCAAAGCTTACCGGAAAATTTTCAAGAAAGAGAAAATCGGCAACATAGAAACCCTTTTGATTGGATCTGCGGCAGGTGCAATATCGAGTAGTGCTACGTTTCCTCTTGAGGTAGCACGCAAACACATGCAGGTCGGGGCAGTCAGTGGAAGACAAGTATACAAGAATGTGCTCCATGCTCTTGCCAGCATTCTTGAACGCGAAGGGTTCCAGGGTTTGTATAAAGGGCTCGGCCCCAGCTGCGTGAAGTTGGTTCCTGCTGCTGGGATTTCTTTCATGTGCTACGAAGCATGCAAGAAAATATTGGTGGAGATCGAGGATGATGCATAGGTGAGTTTAATTCAAGTTTGCGCGGCCCTTAGAGCAGATAGAGATTGAAGATAAGCTACATTTCAATTTGTTTCTTTTTTCCCTTTGAATACCCTAACTTTTGTTTTCCTTGGATTCAGTTTGGATCAGGTAGGTTGAAATTCATGTTTTGGAAACCATTTTAAGCGCTGCTGTTCTTTTTCCTTGAATTAAAATTATCAGAAAATGGATTCAGTAGTTTGATTCTCTTATCTATCCAAATATATGAACAAAATTCTGAAGGATCCATTAAGATTTTTCTTTCAAGGATCCGTGTCGTTATCAATTTTTTGACGTGACGCTATCAATTAGACGTAATCATAAAAATTAAAAGTTTAATTTCTTAATTGAAAAAATTGAGAAGATAATACTCAAAGTGAAAAAAAAAATTTAAAATTTTAATTCCCTAATTAAAAAAAAATTGAGAAAGACAAGTGAAAAAAAATAAAACTTTAATCTCCAAATTAAAAAAATCGTGATTTGTTTTAAAAAGTTTAGGACATTAATCCATATTTAGACAATTAGACCTATACAAAACAAAGGTATATAGCCTCACGGTCAGGATCAAGAGCATTCTTCTTAAATAGCATTCCGTCTTAAATAGCATTCTTTTATCAAAACGACGTAGTTTTGGAGGAACGCGGTGACATTTTGTAAATACGCGGTGGCATTGTATTTACAAAAATGCCACCGCGTCCCTCCAAACTATGTCGTTTGGATAAAAGAATGTTATTTAAGACGGAATGCTATTTAAGTAGAATGCTCTTGATCCTTACCGTATAACCTCAATCCCATAATTTTATCATAACTTGTGGTAAATTTATATAGTTAAAAAAGGTAATATTAATTTTTATCTATACATTATTCTCTCCACTACCATCACATTTTACTCCAACGTATAAAAAATCTCACCATTTTAACTTAGAGAATAATTGACCAACATATAAAATCATCTCATTTTTATTACATATAGATACATTTTTATAATCTAAACTAAGAAAAGATTAAGAAGAACTAGATAAAAACATATTTATAGCAAATATTGAAGAACACTTGCAAAATTATAAAAGAATAACCAATTTGTGTGCTTAATTTTGCAAAGGATGCCGCTAAAGCTAGATTTTTGCAACTGCTAAAAAAAATGTAGTAGTAAAATGCGAGGATAGAGATCTGATTTCTCATTTTAGGATATTGATGACTCCATTCTGCTAGTCTCAGTAGTGGAGTGTGAAAAGTTCGTTTTATCCTATATTTTTTATGCTATAACGACGGAAAAAATCATCATTATAGTCGGTTCGTTCGTAATTCTCTTCTTCCAGTTCACTGGAGAGAGCCGGGCTATATATATATATATATATATATATATATATATATATATATATATAAATGATCCATAACAAATATTTGCAATGAAGTAAACATCATCATTAACGTTCATTACAAGAATCAACAACCGATATTAAAATTAAAAAATTAATATCCGCTACTACTAATAGTAGCGGATGTAGCTGAAAATATTAGCGGACAGTATGCCCAATGTAGTTATACTATCCTTAATATTTGTTTAAAAAAGTGACTTTTTTTTTCTTCTGAATAAATCTTTTTATTTATTTAGAACTTGAATTAGACATCAAAGTGGCTGTAGTTTAGTGGTAAGAATTCCACGTTGTGGCCGTGGAGACCTGGGCTCGAATCCCAGCAGCCACAAGCGTTCAATTTTATTTTTACCCTTTCAACTATATTTGGGTAGTTTAACTTTTTTAATATCTCACCTATTTGGGCACAACTTTTAGATTAAAACCTGCAAAAATGCAAATTCAAGTTCCTATCTTTAATCTATATGTAAATCTTTCACTGAAACTCTTTTCACTAACCTGTCTCAAGTGAAAACAAAAGCTAAATCAATTGAGAAACATAAAAATAATTAACTAATGTTTTTCCCTATAAAAGAACAAAATTGAGTTCACTCGGATATAACGGTAAAGTCAATCGATAATGAGTATTGCGAACTAGGGTTCATGAGTTCGCACAAATCGCATCACCGAGCGGTACTGCAGAATGATAGTTACCTTTGTTACCTTTTTTTCCAAATGAGTTAATATCCGTTCGCTAGAATTACTAGCTAACATTAAGAAATTTCAAGTGATTGACCTAATTTGACATGGCTAAGTGGGGGTAAAAATGACAAAATTTTGCATTAGTCACGTCTCGTCTGCTAGTACTTCTAGTGGACGGCTTGGTATCCTTTTTAATTTGCCCCCTTCATTTATGGAATGGAAGGTGTAGATGTTATGTCATTTTTTGATTCATACCAAATAAATAAATGATATGAATCCTTCCCTATATATATATATATACGGGAAGCTTCAAGAGCATAATTCTTAAATAGCATAATGCCTTAAATAGCACAATTTTATCAAAACGACGTAGTTTTGTAAATACGCGGTGGCATTTTTGTAAATATCATGCTACCGCGTATTTACAAAAATGCCACCGCGTCCCTCCAAAACTACGTCGTTTTGATAAAATTATGCTATTTAAGGCATTATGCTATTTAAGAATTATGCTCTTGAAGCTTTCCGTATATATATATATATATATATATATATATATATATATATATATATATATATATATATATAGAGAATCAGGATCTTAAGCTCACCCCTTGTCCAACTCACCCGAGCTCACCTCCCTTTAGCGACGGACCCGGCTATGGTTCGGTCATACAATCGTCGTCTATACTTTTAGCGACGGACAACATATAGCGTTGCTAAAAGTATAGACGACAGTTGTATGACCGAACCGTCGCTGGGTCCGTCGCTAAAGGGGGAGTGAGCTCGAGTGAGTTGGATAAGGGGTGAGCTTAAGATCCGAACCGTATATATATATATATATATATATATATATATATATATATATATATATATATATATATATAGGGGAGCGATCCATAGCATCTATATGCTATGGGACAAATATTGGCATATAGGCTCTAAACCACACGATTTAGTGATTAACGGCTGCGATCTATAGTTATCAACCACCGTCCGCTAGTATTACTAGCGGACGCACTTATTGTAATTTACGGACAATTAAGCCCCTCGTTCCTGACAGTAACCTGTAGTCCGCTAGTAATACTAGCGGATATAAGTCAGTATAATGCCTGTAATCCGCTAGTAATACTAGCGGATATAAGTCAGTATATACCTGTAGTCCGCTAGTATTACTAGCGGATATAAGTCAGTAGCATTCCCAGTATCCCTGTACGCATAAACAACATGCCTGTTATACAAATAAATTACACAAAGATCCCTGTACAAACAATTTCAGCAAGATATCACTCCACACGATTTCTTTCCTGTTATAAAAATAAATTACACAAGATTGTAGCCAATACAGACAATTTCAAGCTGAGGCATCATTAACTTATTTCAGTAATTGTTACAACATAAATATTAAATATCAAATGATGTGCACAACTTACAGGATTAATTAAAACTAGGATTGAGCCATCTAATTTATAAATGGCAAATCAAAGTCTTTTATGGTACAAATTCAGTTCTAATGGAAGATCAAACTGATTGATGAATTGTAAATTTCATGTAAAACAACCAGTACAGAAGAATTCTTAGAAAAAGGAAAAATGAAACAAGACATCAGTTTCGATTCATCTTCATAAGCATCACAAAATAAAACAATGAGTTCAAAGCTAAATGAATCACATATTAATCACACATATCTTATAAGGCTAATTTTCATTATATGAAGCTCAACAAACACATTGATTCATGTAGCAAATCAGAATGTAGGATGAAGAGAGTTTCACACAGAAAATTTTTATCGACAATCTAAAACAGAATATGCAATGTTTTGATTGTATCATGTTTCAACTTAACCAAGTGATGATCAGAACATCATGTTTCAATGTATATGACAAGTCTCAAGTTAATTGTTCGCACGCAATTGAGTATGGATATGAAATTGCAATTTACCAAAGCATGTATGGTGTAAAATTACTTATTCCAAACCCATAACGGCAACATTGTGGCTATTATGTTAGAGAACCATGAAATAAAAAATCTTTTAGAAGCACGGGAAAGTAAGCGACATTAGATTTTGATTTTTGAAGTGTTAAGAAGGCATTATAAATTTATAAACAGTTGAAAACACAATAATAAGTTATATTTTGAAAGTTTTGTTACAAGAGAATAAGCTAAACCTGCCATAGTTAGAATTCCGCAACATAAATTTTCATTAAAGACTTGAAGTCATCCATATACACGAAATCGTAAGCAAACAAGAACATTAACAGCAGCACTGCATGCTTACCAATCTCATGAAACTTAGAATGACAGCAAAACATAATAAACGAAAAATTGATGAAATTAGGTACGAATTTGGTAGATTAAATGAAAAACTTACCGATTAAATGCTGATTAGTATACTATATAAGCCAAATACTGGACGAACAAGCTCAAATTTATACAAGTTGTTGCCAATTTGCTCCTCTTTGCATTCTAGGGTTCATGAGATCGAATCTTCGTATCGCAGCAGCTTGATCTTCTTCACTTAGCAATTTACTGGCGAATACTGGACGAATAAGCAGTAATTTCTACAACTTGTTGATCATTCCCCAATATTTGAATTCTAGGGTTCATGAGATCGATTTGGGAATCGCAGCACGGCAGCAGTAAGAAAGTTTCGCACAACACTTATTAACCTTCTTCTTTGTTACCTTTCATTCGACTGATATACGTCCGCTAGTAATACTAGCGGATGGTGTTGGTTAATTGCTTTGTAATAAGGGGCATAATTGTCCAGAAATTATAATAATTACATCCGCTAGTAATACTAGCGGACGGGGAAATAAAATTCCAAATCGCAGCCGTTAATCACTAAATCGTGTGGTTTAGAGCCTATATGCCAATATTTGTCCCATAGCATATAGATGCTATGAATCGCTCCCCATATATATATTTCTTGTGCAAAGTATTTAAAGTAAAGATGATTTTGTCAGTTCATTTATTTTATTAATTAAAGTGTTGTGATTTCACCATTTCATCAAACAAAACTGTCGTTTTTAGGCTGGTTGCCACGACCACAGTTTTTTCCATACAGAAAACAAATATTCCCAGTTGAGATGGCAATATTTAGATACATGTCAATCATAATCACATACCACTCTATACAAGACTGGCTTGTCATAATTGGCAGCATTAATGTAAGTTGTGACAATGGATCAGATTTGATTGTTAGTTACTGAGCAGTTGCATATAATAGGGGACTTGGCTTAAGCAGCGACAGAGAAGAAGCTGGAAACTTACTATATGAATTATGATAGATTGCTGAAAGAAGCATCATCATAAAAAAAATTGGTAAAATTTCTTTTTAATCCTACCCATTCACATGATAAGAAAGCATATGGGATAAGCAGGTAGCAGCTAATGAGCGAGCTAATCTTGTTGCTACAAAACAAGATAAACATTGCTGATAAATAACCCATACCAAGTATTAACATGACAGCCCCCCGTCCGAGCTAGATATACATCTGCATCAGAATTGAAAACTTGGTGGTACTAAACATTTACAGACAAACTCACAATTAACTAAAATTTATCACAATTAGTGTTCTGCAATTACATCAACCAAGAAAGGCTCGCACAAGAAACCATAGTTTTCAAGTCATATTTCATTTAAATATATTATTAGACCGTCCAATGTGATGTTACTGGTATAACAAATTAGTATATCCGAAAACAATACAATACATAACTATTTAACTCAAATATCCTATATATGACTTGACTCGGTGGATCCAGCTATGCCCACTTTCTCTCTCACAAGGGTATCAACAATAGGAACTATCCATTAAAGGTATCACCTTTATGAGCCAGCTGCTGAGCATAGAAGAACCTGAAGAGCCTTGAATACATTGTTCCTGCTGCAACAACAAATAACCGATAAAACTTAAAGGCTTACATGCAGCTTATGAAGACAAGTTTTAAAGCATTTGGCCATGAGATCAAGGTTTAATGCCGAGAATACCGTTATGCTTTTCACATAAGTGCAAGTTATACCATTTTTTTTATCCAATGTAGAACCTCGAAGATGTTAGAAATAGCACTTTAAACAATTATTTTTTGTCATTTAAATCCAATAATGTACATAATTTAATTTAAGTGAGTTAATGGTGTAATATTATAGTCTCTCGCAAAGAACAAGAAACAATATTATTTGATTCAAGTAGGAGTTATATGGTGTTACTTAATTAAGCCTAAAATTGGGAATTTGAAAAGGTGTTATGTTGTTCGAAAAAACTTATTTTCTTTAGTCCCATATTGGAGAGAAACAGTTCTATTTACTACTCCCTCCTATCCAGATTAAATGATGTTTTAGAGTTAAACACACTTATTAAGAAATAACACAAAATGTCTTTTGTATCCCTAATTAATTATTTCTCTCTCCACAATGAATAAAAAAGGTAATGGTCAAAGATGAAAGCAATTAATGGGTTATTGGAACTTTGGTTGTATATGTGGTAAAATGGTTCATGGAATTGCATTTATTAAGCATATTAAATAGAAGGGTAAATTAGGAAAAAATAGTATAATATTGAATAAAAATTCCAAAACGACACTTAAATAGAATAAAATTAAATTCTCTAAAACGTCATTTATTTAGGATAGGAGGGAGTACTTTATTAGTATATGAGTAATAGTATTATACTAAAGGGAAAGCTTGGAAATGGTCCAAACAACATGGAGCAAAGCACCACCCGCCAAGGTCGGGATTGGCGCTTTAGGCGCACTTTGCATTTTGTCGCTAGGAATATGTCTTTATAGGAAGAATCAAATTAAGTGCACCTAAAATTCAAATGAAACAGTATGAGTTTCTATCAGTTGTTAAGAAAATTAAACATAACTTAATGTCTTATATGACTGTTACCGTGATTATTATGAATACATAATAATATCTTACCGTTTTAGTTTGTTGAAAATTGATATAAAGATATGGTAATAGTTTACTACTATGAAGCACAGATACTCTATTTTGGGCTCTGGTACGCGTATCGGATACGTTTTGGATACGCTCCGATACGTTACGGATACGTTGTGAACTGTTTCAGATACGCGCGGGGTCAAATTTGATATTACTTAAAATATGTGGGTGAAAACTAAAATTAGGCCTTTAAGATAAAAATCCTCAAATTGAGAACAGTACATCACATACCGATCGTGTTCTCTTGTTTTTCTCTGCTGCTCCTCACCAATCACCGACCGTCTTCTACTGTTATGCTCATCGGACGTTGTCGTCGTCAGACGTCGTCACCGTCAGTCTTCATCTATGTACAAGTCTCTCTCTCTCTCTTTCTCTTCGTCAGTCATATAGTATGACTCATACTCATATATATATATATATACACACACACACACACACACATATAATCTTCTCATTTTAGGTTTTTAAAGTGTTATTTTTTACTGTGCTGTAAAAAAAAGACCCATTTTGCTCTTATTGATGGTTGGTAGAGGCTGAAATCTGGTGTGTAGTCTAATTTTAAAGCTTTTTTTTTCATAACAGTCTGATGGAATATGCTGCTAGTTCTGTTGCTGGTAGTTCTGTTTCTAATGAAGGGGAATCGAGGGATCAAAATACAAACAATCCTCTTTGGAGTTGGTTACAAAATTAGAGATAAGTGAGGTGGGTGGGTGGGTGGGTGGGTGGGTGGGTGGGTGGCGGGGGGAATACTTTGTGGCAGTGTAAGAACAATGGAATTGGAGCTTGTAAGAAAGTTACAAACCAAGATCTTGCAACTATGAAGAAATTAGAGGAAGAAGCTAAAACGAAAATGAGAGACAATGCGCCAAAGAAAATACCTCTACCACCTTGTACTAGATCAAGTGGTTTTATTCTAGAAGGTTATGAGCCAAAAAAACAAAGAACAAGTGAAACTACATCACCCCTTGAGAAGGCCTTTGATAGGAATAGGCGTGATCAATTGCATGCGGAAATTGCTAGGATGTTTTATTCCGAGGGTTTTCCATTTCATTTGGCAAGAAACCCTTATTATGTGAGCTCCTATCAATTTGCCACGAACAATGCTTTGTCTGGATGGAGTGACTCGCAAAGAAGGCCCTTGATCAACTTTATGGCGGTGACGGAGGGTGTAGCTATGTATGTTCCTTAAAGACGTTGATTGTTCTGATGAGACCAAGGATAAGTAATGCTAAGAATTGTGCCAGAGCGGGTCTTCTCATTGAAAGTTTATATCCTAATATCTCTTGGACACCATGTGTGGTCCACACTCTCAACCTTGCATTGCAAAATATTTGTGCAGCAAAGAATGTTGAAAATAATTAAGTAACTTATGACGAGTGTTCTTGGATCACGATCATTGCGGATGATGTTTCATTCATTAAGAATTTTATCATGAACCATTCCATGAGGTTGGCTATCTTCAATGAATTTGTTCCTTTGAAGTTGCTCTCGGTTGCAAGTACGCGTTTTGCTATTCGTAATGGTTATGCTTAAAAGATTCAAGCTTCTTAGTGCTAGTCTTCAAAACATGGTTATAAGCTCAAGGTGGAATTCTTATAGAGAGGATGATACAGGAAAAACAAAGTTTGTGAAAGAAAAGGTGCTAAATGACATTTGGTGGGACTCTATTGATTATATACTTGCCTTTACCTCTCCCATGTATGATATGTTAAGGATTTGTGACACTCATAAGCCTTGTCTTCATTGGTCTATGACATGTGGGATACAATGATAAAGAAGGTAAAGTGCGCAATATATAGGCATGAAGGAAAGCGGCATGATGAGATATCTACCTTCTATGAAGTTGTTCACACAATTCTTGTTGAATCGGTGGAACAAGAACACTCCACTTCATTGCCTAGCGCATTTCTTAAATTCACTTCATAAATAGTGTGAACATTATGTACTCTCTTAATCATAAACTAAAATTCAACTTTTCTTTATATTACATAGGTACTATAGTGATGTATGGCTTCATGAGGGTCCTAGTAGAGTGCCTCCGCATAAAGAAATTGAGGTTGCACGAGACAGAGTGAAATGCATGAATAAGTATTTTCCTAATTCGGCGGAGCGCACAAGGGCTTAACTTGGAATTTGCCAATTTCTCAAGCAAGGCGGGAGAGTTTGAGGATAGTAATTCTATTCTTGATTGGTATGCAATGGACCCTAAGAGTTGGTGGGTAAATTATGGTGCACGTGCACCTTTGCTTCAAAGCATAGCCTTAAAGCTATTTGTGCAACCTTCTTCATCATCATGTAGCGAGAGAAATTGGAGTACTTACTCATTTGTGCACTCGGCTAAAAGGAATAAAATGGCTCCAAAACGTGTGGAAGACTTGGTTTACAATTATAGCAACCTATGCCTCCTATCAAGAAGATCTCGACAATACATGGAAGGACAAACGAAGATGCGGGACATTGCCAGAGACGCTTTTGATTTATTTGAGGATGTTGAAGAGCTCGGAATTGCACAACTCTCTCTTGATGAACCGGAGTTGGAGGCCATTGTTTTTACGGACGATGGTGATGACTGATGAGGGTGAAATTAGCGATGAAGCAATGGAAGTTTAGTGAAATAGAATGATGATTGTAAATTTGTAGTAGTTGGCAGTTGGCACTTGGGCAATATTTTGGATGGATAAGGCCAATGTTTTGACTTTTGATGATGTTAATTGCTCTTTTGTTTTTGAAATGGTGAACTTGTGTAATGACTAATGAAATTTTAGGAATTAAATATATAATATTTTTATTTTTATATTCAACGTATCCCCCAACGTATTGTATCCGAGTTTTTGGGAAAATCACGTATCCGTATCTCGTATCCATATCCGTACTTCATAGGTTTACTAAGATGTGTGTTTTCCTATCTTCAATCTTCACTTCTATTCTCAAGAAAACCAAAACCCTTTGCAAAGTAGTATCAATGGGATTTATGTAAATTTGCTATCACAGTATATCCAAAACCTTGTAGACTTGACATAAATCCTGGATAAGGTGACGCCTAGGCGTCAAGTCTCTAGATAGACCGCAAGGCGAGGTCACACCTTAGTGAAAGTTACCTTAACAAACAAAGATGAATTGTCCAAAGACATCATCTAACAAAGTCGAACAACAACTCGGACCCCATAAATGGACAGATCGATGAATTCCGAGCGTGGTGGTACAAGGTGATGATCGGAAAACTCATGCCGGAGTGAGGAGGCGCGTGTCATCACCGGCGAGCCTATTCATCTTAGCAACTAGGTTTCAGTCATGTGTGGTTCTGTCAATTAGTAAAAAGCTGAATCGACGAGTTCTTTTCCTTTAACTTAGAACATGGGTTTATCTCGAAAGTTGTGACTTATTTTGTAATTCACTACCACCACATGTAGGTGATGGAAGTTTGTGGATAGTATTGCTTTGTTTATTAATTGTGTTGTGTCACTTTAGTAAATAACTCCAAATGAAGAACAACTGGCAGCAACTTGTCTATTTTACAAGAATTTACATATTGCTATTAATCTAAAAAAGTTTATCATGGGATCTAGTTGGAAATAGCTTTTAATAATATCAGTAAATAAAATAATATCTTTATTTACTGATAAATTTGTTTTTAATAAAATAATTAAAAAATATTAATTTCATGTCCTATTAAGGTATACACATATACTTTTCTTTAAAAATCGAAGTTTATTGTGTTTTAAATGGTATTCCATCCATTCATATATGTAGGTCGTTTTAGTCTTTTTTTGTTATTCCTAATTATTTGTCGTTTGTGATTATCTAGGAGAATTGATCACTATTTTTCTCAAATTGCCCCTTATTACTCCACCTAATTTTTTGATCCATGTTTATCATTATCTTATACTACTCTTATACTCTTAAGTCTCTCTCCTTCTCCCAATAAAACTCTTTCATCTACTCCTCTACTCTTATATGTGAAGTGAATGGTATTATAGACAATTGATAGTGTAGTTAATGTTTTCAATCATTTACTTAATTTTTGTGCATATGTCTAAAACGACCTATATTAAGGAACGGAGGGAGTATTTAGTAATCTATATTAGAAAATGGCAACATATTTGTGATTAACTTTTGTATGTTTAATATATTTTTGAAGCAAAATATGTATGTGTATATATATAATTATAAATGCATAAATTAATATAATAAACGACTTATCGCCTTATGGACGCCTTATCGCCTAGACGTCCAGGCGTTTGGCCACCGATTCGCCTCGCCTTAACACGCCTGGAGGTATATTGTTTGCACCCTCAACAAAACAATCTTTTTGGTAGGGACAATAAACAGCTTAAGGATAGATATTACCCGTGTCAATCTGTCTATCAATTCAGATAATTTTTTCATAACAGGAGAATTTTTGACCGGGTCAATTTGACCGTTTTAGAAACTTTCAAACCAAAACTAATAAGAAAAAAAAAGTAACAGGATCTGTTTCCTATTTCAAATATTTCTTTCCATGTGCTGGATAGGTATGCAGTCGTCCAAAAGAAGTTTCTTTTTTATGTCATTTCATACTTTGTCAAATCGGCCCACTAAGCTTCCGAGTTCTGACAGCTGTCATTATCCTTCCATCATATTTCTAAGATTATGATAATACACTCTTGAGATGCCAGGGATGTGGGACTCTGAGTGTAGTGAGATTTTTTGTAGTCTTATTTGATATCTGCTTCTTAAACATAGCATTTTAAATCATTGAGTTTTTTCAGTACTGTCAAATATTTGCATTTCAAACCTTGCAGAATCTTATTCGACGAGGTAAATTTGATGACAATGTCAAATTAATTCATTTAAGTGCATACTTTAAGGTTCAATTTGCAAGCAAAAAATATTAAATTAATGTTTAAATTAAAATTTTGTGGAAACATCAAGATTTATCTTACAATAGCCTAAAGATTAAAGATGCCAGAGAAGAGGCTTGTCAAATATGCTTTAAAATTATTTACCAGGAAAAAAAGTATGCTTTAGAATTAAAAGCAGCATACAATACCTTGTCTTCTGTTGCAGTGTATGAAATAAAAATATATGTATCATGCCTCTGTTAATTTTAAGCGAGGAACAATATTCATTGACTGGAGTTCCTGGAAGGATGAGAGATGAGAGAGACTTTAGGATTTGACACCACTAAAATAAAATACTTGTAGACAATCACATTACACAAACAACTGATTAATTTCAGGTATTCACTCTTAAGCCATATCAACATATACAACCTCAGAGGTCATATATTGTTATCTTCAATTCCAACATACTTGAAATGTAAAAAGATATAAAGAAGCTGGAAGCAAGTAATAGGGATTACCATATAATTTTTAAAAAACTTAGAATTAGGTATACTGCAATCCAACAGAAAAAATTAATCTGATTGTAGACTGAACCGAGAAAAGTTTAGAGAAAAAGTGTTAAGAAACCAATTCATCTAAAAGTTAAAGTTGTTAGAAAGAGGCCCCAATAATATATATCAAGCTAAAACAATTCATATGCATCCAGCATCATCAAAGGGCAAGATCTTGTACAAAATACACACCCAAAGCTCAGCTTTCATGTTAAGCAACCAATTCATCTAGAAGCTTAAGCAATTAGAAAGGAGCCCCGATTATGAATATCAAGCTAATGAAAATCGTCAATAATGTATATCAAGCTAACGAAAAGCCCCAATAATGTGAATCAAGTTAACGAAAAGCCCAAGAATGTATATCAAGCTAACGAAAAAGTGATGAACCAAAAAACTAAGGCGTCGCTTTACATGAATGCAACGATTTAAACAAAATGTGACGATATTGGAAATCAAAAGAGTACAAATGCAGAATTCCCATAAGCAAATTACCATACTAACCTGGAATAAAAGCTTGCATGCATATGGAAGTTTCATGGTGGAGATATTTTCCCCATCCTTGCATGTAGAACAAATGCCAGTTTTCAGCTTATAGTTGTAATATCCTAGCAAACCACATTTACTGCAAACCTGTAGCAGAACATGGATGTTGAAGGTACAGCAGGATAAAGAAACCACATATTGCAATACAACAACAAAATTGTCCAGGTTAAACACAAAAAGTCAAAAATGAGATGAGTGATAATCTTTTATCATAACAAGCAGACATTATATATATATACACATATATATATGTACTTCTGACTCCCCAATTTGGTAGTTTCCAATCTTCAATTGTATGTACTTCCGACTCCCCAATTTGGTAGTTTCCAATCTTCAATTGTATGTACTTCCGAAGACCCAATTTTGCAGTCCCCAATCTTCAATTGACTTGATGCAGACTTAGAAAGTAACGCTATAGGTGTAAGAAAATTAAGTACTGCTTCAATTTAAATTCCATTCCCAAAGTTCTTTTTTCTTTAAAAAAACGGTAAAAAGGTCATTAAAACATAAGATATTATAAAAAGAGAGTATATTCAAAAAGGTTCAGTAGACAATTAGTTTGGAACAAAATCATTAGATTAAGTTCACAATAATATAGAGAAAAGTACTAAAATGTGAAGAAGAAATGTTCCATTTCAAACTATTTGGATAAGTTGTAAATCACTATGTCACAACTTCAATAACACAGTTAACAGTTCTTATTAGAACTTTCTAAAGAACTAGCTTAACTGAGAGCTTTATTTTCTATTATGTATTCATACTCGGTAATTTAAACCTGTTACATGCATTTATATTTCTTTCTAAAGCGTAACAATTTCATTTATCAATATATGAGTCAAGACTATTTGAATAGAATAGGTTAGATTTATATATAGGTTACAGGTATATATCAGATTCATATTAATTAAAGTTCCTCTAATTTCTATGTACCTGTGTGCTTAGAAAATTTTGTATAACCTATCTCCAAGGAACAACATAGCAGCAGAGCACTCTACTCTATTTTGTTAGCATATGGAGCGAAGCAGCAGAGTTGAACAATTTGCAATCAGTTGGCATATCAGTTAAGTTAAAAGGGACAAAGAGGGAACCATAGTGATAAAGTTTCTCTCAATGTTGCTTTTACAAGTCCAGTTCTATCTGTTTGATAAAGAATATACCCTGAAAGCAAAGGGATTGATTTTCAAATCTTAGGAAACCTGTCTTACCTTTATAAGCTCTGAACTCTCCAGGTGGCACACATATCTACTTGGGAATTGCGTAAAAATTTCCCAACAAATAGATGGAATAAATAGTTGGAAGACTAATGACAGAAGCATTTGTCAGAAACACTATGCTTATTAAAAACGAACAAGAGCCCTCGTACCAACTTGTCACGAACTGAGTTCGTGATCTGAAAATCTTTTTATTGAATTAATACATTTGAGGAGAGAAAGAAAAGAATACAGAGAGAAAGAGAGAATGATAGATTTGGAAGGAGAATGGAGAGATTCAGGCTATGAGAGAGAGAGAGAGAGAGAGAGAGAGGAAGTTCTTAAAGAGAAGAGGATAGAAATTTCATTAAAAAGACATTTGAGAGTTTTTCACAATCTTCAGCATACTTCCACTCAAACTATTACATCTATCTATAGACTATAACTATAGCAGAATGTGACAGCCAACACTTTAGGCTCCTCCAAACTAACTACAACTGGCATATAATTAATATTCCCTCCATTCACATATTTGAACTACTACTATCATATTGCAATCAATTAATCAATACAAAAATATAACAAGACAAAAACGAGTTATTTTGGTTGGTCCCAAGTCGAGTCAATAAGGATATTTTTTGTCTACTCAGTAGTTCAAAGGGTTTTTTTATAGCATTAAACATACAAAGTCCAAGGTTTTATTGGTTTTATTATTAGACATTAAAAATAAATCCTTTACATTCAGTACTATTATTTACATTGTAACACCCTAGTCCCACATCAAAAGATATGGAAAAAATTTATCTGTATATAAGAAATTAAGTTGCTAACAATAGTACATTCAAGTCATGACCTTTTGGGTGAGCATGTGGTAGACTAAGATGATCCAAGAAGATACTATTGGGTCAGTGGTTTAAGGAATTATTTAGATGAATTTGATTCAATTCAAACTCGAATTTGACCCAAAATTTGTTCTGGACTCGGGATTTTAACCTGGGATGATTATATGGTATCAGAGTCGACTCTCGGAAGCTCAAGTTGAGTTATCTGATCGAGTTGTCGAAGGTGGGGACATGAATTGTGGACCGTGTGTGATCAGTTTGTCTGTGTATTAAGGAATTAAATTACAAACAATAGTACCTTCAAGTCATGACATTTTGGGTGACCCAAGAAAATACTATTGGGTTAGTGGTTTAAAACTTTATTTAGATGGATTTGATTCGATTCAGACTTGAGATTTAACCCAATATTTGTTCCGGTACATTGTATTCGAATTTTTACCTTTAAACTTACCAAGGATATTTTATAGTATTTTGACCTTTAGTTTTCTTAATTCATGAACCTAATTAATATAAAGTTATCTCATTTACATTATAAATAGGACTCTCACTACACACTAAATTACAACCTTTCTACAAGTTCAGTATTGATCAACAATCTCTTGGACCAATTATTTTCTAGAAATGAGGATCTTACTATCCAAACATTATTATCAACACCAATGCTATCCAATTAGATGAAGAGGTATGCATTACTATTATTATGTTCGCTCAAATATGTCATTTCTAAAATTTCTCTGATATGTAATTTTTAGAGTTTCTCCGTGCTTTGCACGGGTTATCAAGCTTGTTGTGTTATTATTCCTTAATGCCCTCACACACCGTGGGGTTTAGTTCATTGCTATATCTAACTGGTAAAATACCTTATATGTATAGAATTCAAGCATGTCTAAAAACTAATGTTTCAGCTGTCAAAAGAACTTTTACATTCTGTTAATGTGTTTTGACTAACAACAAAGAAACAACTAAACAAATTGAGTTAAACAAAATTAATCATTATGTTAGAAGCTGTGCCACTTGGAAACATATGTGCCACAATTTGATTCAAGATGTTTTAATAGTGCTTAATAGTATAAATACCATGATTACCACAACGTTACATACCTGAACCTCAAAAGGATCACTGGAGATCATCAAGCGCTCATAAATCAGCATACTAGCTCCATATGCAATCAAACAATCGCGTTCCATTTCTCCCACACGTAGTCCTGCAATACCTCCAATAATCAGAATATAATGTTTCCTTAAATGAAAGTAAATTAGTGATAATGGTGATCAATAAAATATGGACCTCCATTTCGACTTCTCCCTTCAGTTGGTTGTCTAGTAATCATTACCCGCGGTCCGCTACCTCGAGCATGCATTTTGTCCAAGACCTGATAGCAAATATTAACTTTTATATCATTGGTATGAAGGTCAAAGAGACATATTTGACTGTCTTAGGCATGCTCTGCCAGAAAGAGCAGTAAGTTATTACCATTTTATAAGATAGATTGCTATCTTTTTTGTTCAACCACGAGAGACAATATGATGAGACACCATGCATGGTTTAGAAGCATAGCAAATCATAGTGATATGAGACAGTAAAAAACTAAAAATATAGAAAATAAGGGAAGAATAACAGTTGCAAGATATAATGTTAGCGGTAAATGACAGTATATCAAGACACGTATACACACAACACTGAAATTGAAAAAGGAGCTAAAAAGACTTCCAACAAAGGTGGTAACTATTTCTAAGAAAACTTTGACCATACAACAATAAATTGTGCTTATAGTTGAAAAAAATAAAATAAAATCCAAATCTCGACAACAAAAGAAGACTAGTTACAAAACGTGTGATTATGACTTTCAGTGTATTCATTAAATGATGCCAGGAATAAAAACAAAAATAAACATTTATAATTTTCCATAACGTGGTTTCATATGTTGATAGTGACTCATAATTGTAGGATAAAATATAGTGGTTTTGTAAAGCACATTTGTGTACTTTTTAAAAAGCTTAAATTAGTTGTCAATTTTGTGTTTGTATTTTGTTCTAGAATTTGTGCCAGTCCGTCTATGTTTGAGACAGCAGGAGAAAGAGAAAGATAAAGAGAAGGGGCGAGGAGGTAAACTATTAAATTGTAATTTTGGTAAAGACTTTGTAGAGAAAAGAGAGAGAGAGAGAGAGAAGGGGCAGGGTTTAGAAATGAATGATTGAATGCTAAGGAAGTAGGTTAATGGAATATATTTGTAGTTTTTAAATTATAAATTATTAACATTTATATTTTTAATCTAATATGAGGTGGGGGCCTTACCTACCATGTAAATTATTTGAAGAAGAAAAAAATAAAAACTATGAAAATATATTTGAAGAAGAAAAAAAATGAAAACTTTTGTAGTTGATGATTTCTCATATGTATGCTTATAAATCTTAACTTACCAACTGCTCTAAATTATTTGAAGAAGAAAAAAATATTTGACTTGTATGCTTATAAATTATGTCACCACTGGGTTTGACCGAATATGAA
This sequence comes from Panax japonicus, assembly GCA_020205505.1. Classification (NCBI taxonomy): domain Eukaryota; kingdom Viridiplantae; phylum Streptophyta; class Magnoliopsida; order Apiales; family Araliaceae; genus Panax; species Panax japonicus. The sequence goes on along the minus strand of CM035109.1, from coordinate 61,560,795 downwards.
AATTATTTGAAGAAAAAAAAATGAAAACTTTTGTAGTTGATGATTTCACATATGTATGCTTATAAATCTTATTAACTTACCAACTGCTCTAAATGCCTAAGTTGTTAAGAAAATAGACATCATGCTTAACACTCCACATCATGTGCAACCCCACTTGGTTATGGAGGGGAAAGATGCATCATAATGCCTAAGCTAAACAGTGCCACTGCACCAGTAAGTTAAATAGGGGACCAAATGCAAGCGGGAAGTCTTAAACCCAAGCAAAGTCAAGGTGGAAATTCAGTCTATTAAAAGAAGGCAACTAATATACATACATAAACATAAATATGAGTAAGTCAAGTCTAGAGCTGAGTAATAGATTTGGTAAGTTTTGATCATAATGATGTTGCTGGTAAAATAGTCTCCTTTGCACCACTCACGTATCTCCAGATTATAGAATGTTCATAATCCAATTTTAATACTTTAGAAGATTAAAAAACACAATATTGGTAACCCTTCTTTTTATAAATTTGTATTTTCAAATTCATTACTTATATGGAAATACTTGTATATGCATAGATAAACTTGAAAATAGTAGATAACAATTAATAGGTCCATTAGTTCCCGCAAATGATTTTCAAAATATGTCATGCCTGCATGCATGTATATATATCTAATCATTGTATATATTTCACAAAATACGAAGAGTTTATACATTGTATAATAAAATGGAGAGTTTTGAATGATTGACTCACTATTAACTCAGTATTGACTCATGAGCCATGACCAACCAAAATGGCTCGATAAAGTATAAAATTATTGTGATAAGATCTCTTAATGCCTTGCTATATATAGTTATTGATATCTCAATGTCTGTGCAGATAGTCTAGTTTATAAGGATCTAATTTGTTCATCTTGGTGGTTATAATTATTTTCCTGATCGTTTTTAATATTTGACGTGCATCATTGCTCAGTGGTACGCAGGGGCGGATCCAGCCTCGCAATTCAGTGGAGGCAAATTCAAAAAAATTTTCTTCTTAAGAATAAAATTTTAATAAAATAATTACAAAACTAAATAATTCTATAATTACATTCTCTCTTTATGAGGTATTGGTTGAGTCCGTCTCCCGAGTAAATAACTTCTTCTAAAATTCTCTTTTTCACTAGCGGGAAAAGAACTCATTGGTTGTCTTTTACCGAGATCCCTCTCAATATTAATTAAGGGAAGGAGATACCGGTGTATGGGTTTGGGTTTGGGTTTGGGTTTAGGTTTGGGTTTGAGTTTGGGGGTTAACCGTTAACATTTTGCGAGTGAGTTTCTTGGTAAATATTAGCAGTGACAGGTTCGTCGCTAGTCCAACATTTTAAAGAATAAATTCAAATTTTGTACGTTTAGAGCCTAACAATCAATAAATATTTAAAAATTAATTCAACTTCAAAACAAAACCAATAAATAATATGAATAGTCAAGTGTAATTAGCAACAACAATAAATAATCTCAATTAAACCACTAACAAGTAACATTACAAAATAAATTACAAAATTTAAAAAAAGTAAAAATAGAAAGAATACATACTCAAATAACTTTTATATGATGGAGTTCTCTTCATAAATAATTAAAAAAAATCCTAAAACAATTGTTAAATACTCTGCAGTTTTTGAAATTGGGATATTCCGTAATCCACAATTTTTGAATGAAAAAGGAGAGACTGAATCAATTTTTGCTCCATTGAATTTAGACAAATATTAAATAAATTTGACCAAGGTAGTGGGAATGTGAGACTTGTAAACTATATTAAATAAATAATAGTAGCAGGAATGTGAGATTAATAGAATTAATTTTTTAAGCTCTTCAAATAAATATTTTCCAACTTCAGTACTTGATTTCTTAGTATTTTCTAACTTGAGTGCTTCCTTGCTCCATGAAAATCCAGTGGGGGCAGGTGCCCCCTGCCCCATGCCTGGATCCATCACTGGTGGTACGTGAATAACCTTTACACCTTAACAGAAACTACAAGTAAATTAAATGGGAAATATATTTGGCACATGCAACTAATATGTGCAATTAACCAAATATGATTTCCCTAGAAGTACAGGTGTAACGTATTGGATTTTGGTTTTTCTTAAAAGATGATGCATCGTTGCCCAGTTAAGGGTCACCAAACATACATGGTGCATAATGCTAGGCATGTACTTCATATTCATTAAAGACTCGAGTAGTTTGTAGAATGAGCTTCAGAGGAGTTTTGGCTTACCATGTGTTTCAACTTTTGGTAATAAATTGGTCCCATGAAGATATATGCTTGTAGTGGCATACCTGTGATACCTGAAAAAAGAATAGATGTATAGTATGACATGGTGAAAAAAAACCTAGAAACAAAGACATACACATGCATGTGTGTGTATTCTCTCTTATTGTTGGTAAGCTCCATGAGTTGAACCTTGTTCCCAAGCTAAAGGACAATATGATAGCAGAAGAGGTGAAATCATTACATAATTTCAGTCAGCAAAAACAATATGCCGGATGTGAAAGCTAGGAAAACTCTATACAAAGAAAGGATAGTTTTGTTTACTACTATCTGATCAACTCAGGAGTTTAAGAAATGATAAGTATATTAGCCACACGGCCTTCATAAAATCTATAAGATCATTGAGCTAATTCTGTAATTAACTTTTCCAAAACTTCCTTTGAAAGAAAAATAATACTACCTCCGTCCCATAATAAGTGATTTTTTAGCTTATATCACACATACCAATACACAAGCTAAAATGACAAAAATACCCTTAATATATTTTCTTTGAAGTTGAAGAGTTGATGAGTGTCATTTAATTGTAGTGATGGTAAGATGCAATAAATACCATTGAATGCATAAGGGCATATATGAGAAAATATTGCAAAAATTGTATTGGAGTTCTAACACATCACTTATTTTGGGAAAAAATATTAAGCCTAAAAAATCACTTATTGTGGGACGGAGGTAGTAGCATATTAATGTAGTGTACTGATGCTTTTTGCTTATATCATTCCTATAATATTCTACTGCTTCATACATCCAACTGAACACCCAAATGTCCAAGCGAAATCTTGATGAATTTGGTTTGTAAGTTTATAGTGATATTACTTAAGATGGAAAACTTCTAAAGGCAGGGGGAAAACCTGAATAAATGAAGTCCTTGCCGGTGTAGCTAAATCCATGCTTCACAAGGGTTTCACTGACATAAGCAAGAAATATTAGAGATTGTAGGCTCGGATTAGAAAAGAGAATATCCATTGAGGAAGAAGATTGCACCTTATGGTTTCAACTTTGTCCGCATGACCACTTGGTTCCCCAAACGCACTGCCATAATGAAACTTACCACTAGAAACTCCAGCTTTACCCCCGAGAAGCTCTATCATCTTCCCAACAGTCATCCGGCTTATATGTAACATGTTAGAATAGTTGATGATAAATTATTAAGAGATTAAAGTACTATCATCAAGCAAAAAAAATTAAGACTAGCAACACGAACTAAGGATTAAGATTAAACAAGGAAAAGAAAAGGTTCCCTACACAGGGAACATATGAAGTGCTCTTAAAACATGTGCATAACAGAACTGCTGAGAGGATATTTAAGCCATATAAATAGGAAACGGCAGTGAAATAACTGTCACACCTGTTAAAAAGAGATCATAGAAAAAACCAGCTCTGACCATTTGTTACATTACACAAGAATATATTGTGCTACCTTGGAAATCCGTGAGGGTTCATGATCAAATCAGGGCATATGCCGCGTTCAGAGAAAGGAAAATCTTCCTGTTGAATGATGGTGCCACAAACACCTTTTTGGCCATGTCTGCTACTAAATTTGTCACCAACCTGAGGAAATATAAATTCTATAACAAACTACGAAAGAAAATTATCTTGAGAGAACTTGCACAATCCATAACGTTCTGAAAAAAAAAAATATTTACCTCAGGTCGACGAGTATGACGAATCATAAATTTGATACATAAGTTGTTGTTCTTATCGGTGGTAAGAGCTACTCTATCCACAACAGCTGTCTCCCCTTCTGGACCCTTGTATGTTTGTCTACTAGGTTTATAAAAGCTGTATGTAAAAAATAGAGGTAAGCTACTAATGTTTTATAAAACACTAATATTTCCAGCAGGAGCAAATAACTAACCTATCGGGCATGTTATCATGCATCCTTTCCCCTCTTGTAACCATCGGAGACTGCTTATTAACATATATATCATGTGGTCTAATGATTTCTCCAGGAGCAGCAAGTCCATCATCATCCAAAATCTACATAAAGGGAGCAAATTTGATGGCATACTGTGAATAATTTCTTAATTATAAAGAGGAGAAAGACACATTTTGAAGATAGATAACAAAGTTTCACAACCCTAGATTCTCTTATGCGCAAGTAAAACAACTGATGAAGGAGAAATTTGCAAAATATTAAAGTTACTGTAACAGACGCTTTTCACATTATGTACCAGTCCTTGGCAATTTATTATAGCATGAACATTTTAATTTTTAGGACCTGAATATTCTAGTTTTATATTTTATTTATTAGGTTATAAGTCATACTATTGGCTGAAGCATAAATTATTAATGAAAACATTGTCTTTTGGAGTTTCATTAGAACTTCTAGGGTTTTTCTTAAAACCACCTTTTCAAGTTTTTCCTTTTGTTCCCCTTAAAATCATATGCTCTGATTACAAATAGAAGTATATTATCTCACCTACCTGCACTCCAGCATCCATCAATTTGCATTAAAGACAATCCACACCTTTGCATCAAATCAGAATGCAGAAGTTGGAAGTAATCAAGTTACAAACTTGAGAGGCTAGCACAAAAACTTGACTACCTAAAGAATAAAGAGGGCGGCCACTCATATGCAGACATAACTTATGATAGTCATGAAGAAGAAATATTTTAGAAATAATTTATTGTAGAGTTACTGGAAGGCAATTCATTCAGTTGGGATTCTCCACCTACTTTTATATATTACTGAAGATGGTGAAGTGTTAGACTTAATGTCCTTTGTATTTTCCCTCGAAGGTAAAAAAGATGGAAATGTCTGCCAAGTACTTGCTGTAAGAATCTCACAATCCACAACCGTCTTTGAATAATTTCATAAGCTTGGGATACCTATCAAGAGTTTGATGAAACTATTGAGTGACCAGTCTATGCATACTATTAGAGATAATCCTCAAAAGTTCCAAAAGTAAGTGAATTGACACAATTGTTCAGACCATATATAACAGTGAGATGCCATTAATTTGTAATCCATTAAAAGAGATTTTCTGCTTTGATGAAAATTGAAGTTTGATTTAATATGTTTATTTTTATGGAGAGCAAAATATATCAACGTGTAGGAACAGCCATGGCAAGGTGGTTTTGCATATCACCCAATCACTGCTTTGCTTTATTTAAGGATGATGTAATATTTTCATATGAATTGGAGTTATTTGGCTGAATTTGGTGAGACAACAAAAAAGAAAAAAGGGGAAAAAGAAAAAAGGGGATGGAAAGGACTGATCAGACATCTGAATGCTAGTGAAAAGATTAGCGCAAACTCAAGAATGTGTTTCTCTTAACCAGGGGAGTCTGTCTGAAGCAATTTGCGAAATCTAATAAGTTACTGTAGCAGTAACTTTACACATTCTGCAGCAGCTCTGTAGCCAACTAATGTCACCAATACAGTAGTTTTAAGATTTAGGTTTGCTCTACAGAAATTACAATATTTAGTCTGAAAATTATCTTCAAATATTTATTAGATTAAATTAGGTGGTAGTTTAAATATTTAGGGTCTGAAAAATATTTTCCTTCTTTCATTTACTAGATTAAATTAAGTGACTCAGATAAAAATTAATGGATGGTTATGGTTTGATTGAATTAGATTTTAATTTAGAGTCATGTTTTCCTATAATTAATAGTTTTGGAAGCTTTGTAATGAACCATTGATTATGTTCTTCTTAGAGCTTCTAAGATACTGCTTATAAGCACCCTTTCAAGGTATTAGGCTTCAATCATGAATCGAAGCATTATCATATCCTCCTGAGCTCCCAACATACAAGGAACCTTGAAATTTCTGCAAATACAACAGATGTTCCTTCTGCTTTCCACCTTGAACATCTCATTTTGGATTTGAATGAGAAAAATTAGTAGAAGAAAAAATTGCTCTCTGCTCTGCTCCCAGGTTGGTGGGGAAATCCTTAAATCTGTGTTGAAGAGTAAATGGATCTATGTTTCAGAGTTGAAAACCCCATTATATTTTAATCTAATACTATAATTTAGCTCTCTGCTATTAACACATCAACAGGAGCCTTCCTTCGGATCATAATGACTTTGGTTGCAGTAGAGGCAATGTAGATTACCTGCATCCTTTCTGCATCATATCCCTCTCTTTGCGGTCCAATTATTCGATCTGACGTATTATTCTCATACTTTTGCTTTACAGCAGACATTCTGTTCAAGAAACGACATAAGAGAAAAACAAAAAAAAAACTTGTATTGAAATAACAAGGACAAAATTCTAACAAATGTAGTTGCGAAATGCGAACTATCAAGCAACCATAGATTTAAACAAATAAGGGAGATTAGTCACCTACTTTTTCATCACAATACAACGACCAAAACCACGATCAAGAGATGATTTGTTCATAACTATTGCATCCTCTATGTCGTAGCCACTATAGCTCATAACTGCAACAGTTGCGTTCTGCCCAGCTCCAAGCTTATCATATCCAACCTGAAAATACCCCCAAAAGAAATCATTATATTAATAAGTAATAATAAGGATCAATAAGAGAGCAAAAAAAAAGAATTGACATCTCTATTTTGGTATGGAAAGAAAGTTATAAAAAGATGCTATTGTTAATTAACACATGCAACAATACAGTATACCAACCAGCTCAATTGTTCGTGTTGTCAGTAATGGTCGTTGTGGGTACACTAATAGGTAGATTAATGTGTCCATCCTACATAACTGGAACCAAGAAACAATTGTTAGTATTAATTTAGAGGAAACAAATGCTAGATTGCAATTGCAAAAGTACAAAAGAAGAAAAACAAACACAGACATTTACTTGACTAAGAGAAAAATCCAAAGGAAGAGCTATTTATGGGGGAAGGCAACCGAGACAACTTCCTATGTTATGAAGGAAATAGAGCCTACAAAACAGCTGCTCGAGGCCTTTCTGTAACTTGTTTTAAAGACTTTTAGGAGACTTGGATGTCACATGTTCAATTGCTTAGGCTTGCATGAAAAAAAAACTCATCTTTTAAAGATGTTGGATATTACTCCTCTTTACGGTCAACGAGTAATTCAAGGTTTTTTGGGATCATTACCTTACTTTCCCTTTTATGAAGAGTCAGAAGTCGGTACTTAATTCCCTATGGACCACTACTGTAGGAGCCTTTAAAGAAATAGCTGTGACTCCCATCGGTGGGATGAAAGATTGATTATCTCCTTATAAGTGCCTCCCTAGACTCAAGAGCATCTACATGGCTAGCACTTTAGAGCAACGCGATCTTCTGTGGTGGGAGCATGGTTTGTTACAACTTACGGCAAGAATCTTGAAACTCAAAAGGACTAGAAGCCAGCCCTTCTGTGGTTCTTGTTTATACTTTTTCTTATTTAGTTTGCAGGAATCTTGCATCTTGTTCTCCCGTTTCTGTGAATTCTCCCATTTAGTAAAGTTTAGAATCAGGAGCATAAGAGAAGGAATCTTCAAAATAAATTGCCATGTCTCCATTGTCACGCAATTTAGGATAGGGGATGGATATAATCGCAATTTATTTGCTACTTCCACAAAGTTTTTTCTCACATAAATTAATAGATTTATTATTCATGTGACAAGGTTTTGTAAAACAAGCATTAAGAATTTAATATGATAGTTGAATAATAACATAAGAAATAATGAGAAAAAGAAAAAGTCAAATATGACTCTCATTTCCGGAAATTGAGAGTAATTAGTTTTATTTTTCTGCACATAATATGCCAACTTTCCTACCAGCTCTGAGGTTTCTGGGATGCTCGTGTCAATCTTATCATTAATTTACAAAAGAGAATAAGGCAATTGTAGGTTTTTAGTTTTTGCCCCCACTGCATTGGTTTTAGTAATTATTAACAAACGAATGACAGTTATTCAGCCGACTTGGCCACTTGTATGACATGAGTACAAAACCCACATCACTTGGATTAATCCAGTGCAAGAGATTTCACATGATGATTAACTATTCAAAAGTAATGCAGGAACCCATTAATTAGATATCTTAATTAATCAGTAAGCAGAGGGAAAATAAATATCAATAATCAGATTATTCAATATCATTTGCGTTGTGAAATCTATTATGACTAAAATTTAAATTTCACAAAATATGTAGGTGATTATTATTTCTACGTGCATCAAGTGAAGATAATTTCAAGATGGATCAAGATACCTTCCTCAGATTAATTAATAGAAGATTACAAGTACAAAGATAATGTAAAAGATTGCTCAAGACAACTTGATATTTTGTAATTACCAAAAGAGAGATGATGTAAAGGATTGCATAAGATAAGACAACTTGCCTGGTTATAAGCGATATTACCCATTGCTTGTTTCCCCATTGCACACTAGCAAATTTATAAACAAAATGAACACCAGTTACGAACTCAAATTCATATCAATACAAAAATCCAAGATATCATGCAAATAACACATGCAAACCTGATAGGTATTTCTGGGTGACTGGTTGTGATGAGGAAAAGGAATTAAGCCAGCGCAAACACCTAATATGGTGAAAGGCTCTATTTCAATATGGGTTGTCTCTGTGTTAGCCTCCCCTTCGTATAAAGCAATCTATTAGTTAGACAATCATACAGTCAGTAAGAACGGTATGAAATTGGTATCTGAAAACAAAAAATTATTACAACAGTTAAGGGTTACGAACAAACCAATGCATTATTCTCCTCATTAACATCAAGATATTCTATCAAACCCTCTCTAAGAAAACTGTCAAAAGTGAGCATTCCATCCTTCAAAGGAAAAAATGTTAATGAAATGATGGTAATAATATTGCCAACAACAGTAGACATGTAATACAATTACCTTCAACTCCTTCATATGGTGTTCCTTGATTCTTGATACACCCCTGTCAGCAATTACAAGAGGCCGACAAACTCGACCACCATCTGAAGCAATGTAAAGACAATGCTGCCACAAAAATTATTATTTTGAGTCAATTAAAGACATTATCATTCATACTGGATCAATATTACAAGAAGATAATCATATTGAAGCAAGTATAAAATTCATTTCAGTTAAATCTAAAAGCAGGCATATTAAAGCAGGCACATAATATGAAATCCTTACTGCAACTAGTTCAAATGAAATGGCAACTAATGTACTGTCACTTATATTTTGACATAATGTCTAGGCTCAAGCATAAATCCAAATAAAGATTGATTCCAAAAATATTTTATGAAATCCCAGATTATCTGCATGTAGCAATGGTAAAATGTTTTGAGAAGCCGTCCGTGAACAAAAGCAACTTGAGCCATTTCAAATCTCATGAATAAATACGGTGTACTAGATGTTATTATTCATGGTTACTTATTTGAGCTAAAAAGACAAACATGCTCACTAAAACACACAGCAAACAGACTTTAATACTAAATTGTGAGCCAAAAGAGCTTACTTGCTTCTCATTTACAAAAATGCTTACAAACTCGCCAATTTTTCCAGCTCTCCGCAGTTTTCTCATTGCATTTGCAAATTTCTGAAAATCAAAAGCAACAGAAAAAGAAAAAAATAAACAAATGAAAAGCATGCAAAAACAGACAATAATGCGCAAATCAATGTATAGTATTTTTATAGGTAGTTTTGACACTCGGGATAGATCTTGTCTTAATGAACACAGTACCTTCGGTCTCCGATGCTTGCCAAGAATGAGTCCATTTAATATAATCAGATACGAATTTGGCGAATGAATTTCTTCTCCAGAGAGTAGTTCCAGGTCTTCAACTCCCAAGGAGTAACACTAGTACACAAATCAATGCATATGTCATATAATTAATGCCGGAAATGTTATTAAAAAGTTTTATTGCAGGCTCTTTTTTTTGGGTGGGGGGGGGGCTGTTAATGAACTAAACTGGCATAAATCGTCTACATTACCAGCCGTATGTTCCTGTTCCCACTTGTTCTTTAATTATTTCTCTAAACAATATACATACTTATCCCACACGCATATACATAACAATAGGAATGAAATCTTATCCCAATATGTATCATTAAAAACAAAAACTGTGCCAAAAAGCTAAAATAGAAGAAACATTGAAGCAAACTTTGCTACATGAACTTGCAAAAATTATCACCTAACAAATCTTTTGTGTTGACTGTCTAGTGTAATGCCTACTTGCCTGCATTTTAGTCCCAAAAGTCTCTATGATTGATCACATCAATACATAGAAGGAATTATGCAATAAATGTTTGTAAGCAATATCATCTAAAAAGATGTTTTTATGTGCAAGTAATAGAGTGATAAATGAGTTCTATCGAGATTTGTAAAAAAAAAATTAGTCGAGTCAAGTTTTAGGGGTGTAGTAAAATTTCATGATGAACTCGACTCAAGTAGTTAAACGAGTACTTGCGAGAAACGTTACTAATGTATGAACTAGTCAAGTTGAGTTCGAGCCGAGTTCTATAAGTTCAAGTCAAGTTCAAGTTATTAAGACATGTTTGACTTAAATTTAAAAAATTAGAATAATACAATTAAAAAAAAGGGAAAAAAACTAAGAAATAAACTAAACTCATAAAAATTATTGTAAGCATCACAACTTATAATAACATAAAAATCATCTAGATATAACCTATGAAGAAAGAGACAATTTCTTAAATGGTTAATCCCTTTTACTACATAGTAGCATGTGTACCAATGCTAGAATATCTCTTTCACAGTTTGACAAAGCACTTTAGTAGGACATATTTCTTTAGCGAACCATGTGAGTTGGCTAAACATAAATGCTCTTATCTATTCCATAATAACAGGAGTTTTATTCCTTTTTGCCTTATTTATCCTGATGCTTGAGGTCCTTCACGAGTTTATTCCCGTTCTTGATATTGTTGGTTTGTCACCTTTACTGATTGTTATTCTCGTTATACTTGGGTATATTTACTACATCACAAAAATGAAAGTGTTTGAATTCTACAAAACCTTTCACCAGTTCAAACTCAGTTTCATGCAACTTTCAAAATATTACAAAACACCGATGGTCATGAATATACGGATCTGATCGTTTTTAGCAGATTCTGAAAGTCTGTTTAATAAAAGGAGGTTCATGCTATTTCCCTCAAATGTGAATACATGAGGGGTTCAGTTGTCATTCACAAATATGGTTACTACCGCTTGTTATTTTTTATTAAAACTGAGGCAGTGTGGGGTGAAGTTTACCCAGAGTTAAAATACCACAAAATAAGAAACCAGATTTCAACAATAAAACTACTAATTGAAAAAATGTCATTGTTGCATTTAGTCCTAACCCAACCCAACCAATTTAACTAATTTAAGTTTTCCACTTTAATGGCTACAAGTATTTCCAGGTAGAAAATTTGTGACAAAATGAAAATTGATAACAATTAAATAGGTCTGGTCATGTACAAGAGAAAATAGTAGACATCATCCTAAGAACATGACTCACAGGATCCATGAGAAAATTGCTTATATTGACTTCCATGAACATGAACTAGGAGAAACAGAATTTACCAGAGATACGATGGGGCCTTCCTCTTGGTCAGTTGTAACATGAGTCATCAGGGCCAAGTTTTTAACCAACCCACATGCTTCGCCTTCCGGAGTGTCACACGGGCAAAGCATGCCCCACTGCAATTAAAGATATTAGCTTGAAAATACAAGTACTAATTGACAAATGTATTAAGTTATTGAAACTGCACTATCTTACAAAGCGGAAGAAAATAATTTGGTTTTAAAAGCTATTTAGCTTACCTGACTAGGTTGCAAGGCTCTAGGTCCACTAACTTTCCTTGACTTTTCAAATTGTGGTTGTATCCTTGTCATCATACCCAACGTTCCTATGAAGGATAGTCTTGCCACAACCTGCTCAGGAATATATATTTAGCCTATGCTTTCTTGCTTCTCATATTAAACAAAAACCAAGTGATTACATCTAAGAATAGTATGAGGCAAATTAAAACACCTGTGTCATGCCTTTCCGGTGCATCCTGAACCTTTTGACATCCCAGTTGCCAGTAGAAAGGGCCCGCTCTAGGCCAGCAGTAATTCTATCTTTCACTACATACTGGTAGAAGCCCCAGTTAAAGGCAAAGGATGAATAATCTGGTGTCAGTTCGAATGAACAAAACACAATGATCAAGTCATTGCAACTTATGATAGTCAATTCTGAACCATTATTGCAGCAATAGTGCACTAATCATTTACTAGAACAAAAATCTCTTCCTTAATTTGCACCCAATTTGGAATTCATTTAGTTAGATAACTCGTCAAAGAAAGACTTTATTAACGTACGGAATGTATGCAGGCACTAGTTTCACATATATGGCATCATATTGAAATGACCAACTAAAAAACTTGACCCCGGAGGAGCAAAATGGATTAGAAAAACTGAAGCTACATACCATTCACCATATTCTAAAGAAAATGTGCACATTAGTTCCAGCAATGGAATAAAAGATAACAAGCACCAAGAACCAAGCATCACCTGAATAGATTCACATTGTCGAAAATGCACAATAAAAAAAAATATGTTGTAAATCACAGATCACATTATTAAGAAATAGGTGCCTATGCTATAAGGTTAACGACGACAGAAGTGGCCTATGTGAAGATGCTTTAACCTGATGGTTTTCTTTTGGCAGTCCTACCACCAGGTTGAGAAGATACACATTTCTACATAAGAAAATACGACTCCATTTACCTTCACCATTACATTATCGTAACATATTAAAAGCCACTTGGAGATTGGAAACAGCAATTTTTTTATTGTTGTATTTTGTCTTCCCTCTTGTATCTTCTTCTTTTATTTAAAAAAATATTTGCCCCTTTTATGTTTGACCAAGGCTTAACCTAGTAAAATACAATTAATGATAGTTTCTCCGCCTCAAAATGGAAAAGGAGATTACCCAACAATGTAAACAGCACATTCAACAATTATTAGGGAGTAACTGTTCGTTCTGCTACATACTAAACTATCAAAAATTAAGAATAACTACTTAATCCGACACCAAGGGGTGGGGGAAATATATAGCGAGAAGGCAGGATTAGAGAAATTTAGAAACATTAATGTAGTATGTTACTGTTCACCATACTGCAACAGATTTCTGTTCACGGGAACTGCTGCAAGTACTACTCACATTAATCTTTATGGGTTGTTTAGTCCTTTCCATTATTTGAAGCTATAATGCCATAATGTATTGTTGATATTAGATTATTTTAGAGACTAGGATTTCAATGTTATTAGTTTTACTAAGCTCTCGTATAAATACTAGACATCACGGCTAGATATGGAACTTTTGATATAAGAAAAAGGTATTGCCATTGGTTTTGACTTTTGAGTCCTTCCAAGGGCTTTTATGGTTTGGCTTATTCAAGCACCCTTCCAAGGTAATCCTCTATTTCCCAAATAGAAACTTAGGCATCGACTATGGGTTGAAATAAAAAATTAACTTCTCTAAACTTACTGCAGAAATGTCAAACCGGGAAGATCTGCTTGGCTTTAAAAGGATAGTATCCATTTCCCTCTTGGCCTCTTCATTCATAGACTTGAATAAATCCTGCAATAAAAGATCCCATGAAATCTATCAATATCAAAATAATTGTGTATGGCTTTTCTTTTCTTTCATTTTTTCCAAGAAAATAAGTCTAGTAAATCACCTCAAAGAGTAGAGATAATAATTGGCCCGAAAGCTCCAATCGCTTGTTCCCCACATAATCCTATAAAATCATTTGCGGAGGATCATAATCAACAAAAGTACAAACATGCAAAACCCAAGGAGCACACAAATGGCAGAGGCCTTGAGAAATAACCTTAAGGTCGCTGTTTCCAAACCACATACTTGGGGCCAAAATACGAAAAACAAAAGTACAAACATTTAATTCCTTTCATTAACAATAAAACATTTCTTCTTAGATAAGAAAAATGGGAGAAGGCTTCATGAGAAAGAAGATAGAAATAAGCAATTAGGAAAAGAAGTTATCCAACAAGATACAACAAGCAGAAAAGATACAATGTTCAAACAAAGGAAAATCAGACTATAACAGTATAACCTCTTGGATCCAAAATTAAAATCCCCTAAATGCCAAAAATGTCATCACTCAAAGTTGGGCAAAGAAGGACACTCTACCCTAGGAAGAGGAAATGAAAGTCAAATGCAACAAAGAACAGCAAGCAAGCACACATACACAAGAGCTTCCAATCCTTTCAACCCCCAAAATCCAGAAATGAAACTTGTAATTAGCATACCAAAGGTTAATGATATTTAAAGTATTTATTGGGTAAAGAGGTAGACCAATCAAGTAAGGGTTTTTCCATCTAAAGGAAATATGTTGTTGATCTACTCCGAGTGAAATGGATGCTAGAATCCAAAGCCTTGAGACTGCAATTGATCCAACTTTGAAGCTTGTGCTGGATAGTATAGAAAATTAGCTAGTAAGCTCAACAACTTGAACATATATGCTTCAGCTTGAGGGCTGAGTGTTAGAATATAGATATGTATGAATTGACCATACAATCCTCCTAGCCTACTTGTATGAATAACAGGAAGTGTATTTGTAGCATTTGGGCACTCAACCAGTCAGATGGGATTAGCAAGGGAATTTTGGTTTTCTTGATGTATTGGACACTGGGTCAGTATATATGTATCCTATAGTAATCTCCCACAACCATGTCCACACAGTGCAGACAACCATAAATAAAGCTCTGTAAAGTCTAACTTAAAGCATATACAGTACCCAAAAATTCCTGCTTAAGGTAGAAGTCCGCCACACTAATAAGGTAAGGAAATTATTTGCTTTTGGAATAAAATTCTTTGATTTGGGAATTATATTCAGTTACCTTGTCATCCATTGCATCCTTGTTTATAATTGCTTCCATCATGCGTCTCAGCATGACCGCCACATATATGCATTTTAGGCGAAAATTGTTTTCACGAACCTGCATAATAAGAATATATGCATATATAGAGTCTAGAGAGAGATAAAGAGACAGAGGTCTGAAGAAGCATAATAAGAACTGTTTGATGTTTTATAATAAGAAACTATGAATAGAGCTTACCGGGATATTAGCAATAAATATGTCACGGAGGATACCCATAGCTCTACCTTCCTAATTATGATATGCAAGACTGTTAATAAAACATTACTAGAAATTAAGGGAAAGGGATAATAAAAAGGAGTCTGAAAGAGGAGACCTTTTCAACCAAAGCACTATAATACAGCAACTTTTTAACCTGAAATCCACAAATGAATAAGAATAACAGAAAATTACATTAATAGACACGTAAAAAAAATCACACGCAATCTGTTATGAGTTATGAATTACAAAACTATAATACCAGAACATACTATTGCTTCCTAACAAGAAGTGAGTTTATGTAAACACCTTCCTTACTCTGTGGTGGTGTGAGTGATTTAGTGGGAAAAAAGAAAACAATACCATATACTAGTAGTAAGGCTCATATATCTTTCACATTCTACACCTAACATTGTGTATGCAGTTGGAGTTCTTAGTCATTATAAGCATGACCCTCATCATAGTCACAATTTTACCAAATTTGGATAGTCAAACTGTACCTTCATTGACGGAAAACGTAGTCAAAAGTACCATAGCAAGGAGCTGGTCCCTATGTCTAGTATGGAGGCTTAACACAAAGCAATGGCTCTTGTTATGCGTGAGCTCAATTATCCATTGGTCAGTGAAGTTGTTTAGTGATATCAAGACTGATATCAGTATTATTCATTACCCTGTACAACTTGAGGACAAATAACATTGAGATAGATCGGTATTTTATCACGGAAAACCTTAATAGTAATCTCATTTGTATTCGCTATGTCAAGTCAAAAGCATCAGCTTGCTGATGTAATGATTAAAGGCCTGAGAAATACGGGGTTGTTTCACCCATTGCATGTAAGTTGGGCATGCAATAATATCTTCGATCCAACTTGAGGGAAAGTTGTTTCTTTTCAAAAGTTTGTTTGCATTGTGATAAGAACAAAGTTATCATCAAATTCTTTTGCAATGAATACCAAGAAAGCGTACCTTCTTTTCTAGGAACTCCAAGGCCTGCTGTTGTGTGTATACATGATGGCTTGCACACTCCTGAGATTAGAGACACATATAAAAGAGAATTAGGCATTTGGAGGAAGGGGGGTCAATACCCTGTAAACAATTAATTGAAGTAATTTACAGTAAACTTGATGATATGGAAAATAATTTAAGAGCAATAAACAATACGAAGAACAATAGAAGACAGACAAAGGAGGCTGGTTTGATAGAGACGATTTACACATAAACTATATACTATATATTTTATGTATAACTACCCCAATTCAAGCATTATTTCTAGCACGAGTTCACAATGGAGGTCAAATTATAGTCATTTTTCTTTTTCTTTATTTTTTTTTGGTTTCAATCAGAGAGTGACGATTTGGGAATATGGCTTAGCCCCTTAGTTTAGTAAAATTAGTTAGAGAATGAAAATTTTATAGAAAGAAATGAAAATTTATAGAGAATGAAGTTCTCTAACAAAAGAGAGAAAAGCAAATCAATAAACACAAGCAGACAAATGCAGAGAACCCGCAGATCCACTGTACATCAGGAGATGACACTCCTAAAGTACCCTACAAGGCTACAAACTGAAATGACAAACAGCATCACCATATCACACGATTGATGAGCAAGGTATTTATATTATAAAATTCAGCACTTTTCCAATCCAAATTGAGAAATAACAACATACAATGCCTATTTTAACGCAACTGAATATATCCCCAAATCAAAACTAGGCTCCAGGAAAACATGAACTCTTAATTAAAGTAATGAAGATTTTATCTATAAAGAAGAAAGGAAATACAACTTTGTGAAACAACCAGTCCTGGACACAAACAAAAGCAATCTAACTGAGAAGAACCCTCCAATCACGAGGAAGATCAGGTGATGCAACTCCTCTAAAATCACCCTTAGCTGCAAGCCAGAACGACTCAAAGAACATCAAGCAAGGGAGGTATTAATCTTATAAAGCTCTAGCATAACTCTGGGTCTAAATACACCAAATAATGGCCTAGTGCGCACATTTATAAAGAAGCTTATTACCTATTTCCAATTTCACACTCAAAAAATAAAGTAAGAAACACATTCTCATACAAGGGCAAACCCAAGGTTCACCAGACACTTCAGATGACCTTTTCCGAGGGTACCATACTAAGACAGGGCTTTATTGGGACACTACATCTGCAAATTAGAATAGTTCGTTAGTGTTGAGTCTAAAAAATGCCTAAACTTTTATGCAGGATTCTACTGTTTTGAAAATTATTCAACTGCTAAAAAATTTCCAATTATCAGTCTTTCTAAGCTTCCTATGCTTTATAACTTCAACCGCATCAGGTGATATCAAAACATGATTGATTCTGTTGAGTTTTGTACTGTACGGCTCCTAAACAGGATATTAGTGTGTATATGGGAGAAGAGATCCATAGTTACGCAATCACGTTTAAGATCAGGTTTCCCACAGGCAAACCTGGATACCTAGTCCAAGGGTAGCTACACTATAGTTACTTAGAACTACTTACAAGCTATATTAAGAAAAATATACATAACTACTTTAAATTCTTGTTTTGATAAGCAATTGACCTCCATAGATGGCAAAAGTAATGCGCCATATCGAGGATCTCTTCCAAGCATTTGCACAACCTCTTGATCACTCTCCATACCCATAGCTTTCATAACCACCATAATAGGAACCTACAAAAATTGGACCCCGCCTTTTAAGAGGGAGAATAATGGATATATAGGTATGCAGAAAAATAAAATTGCAGAGGGAAAAAAGGAAAGATTTCCCTGGGATGCTGACCTTAGTAGCAAATTGATTAAGATTCAGATATATCTTCTCTTTCTCCATTAATATAACTGTTTTACTTTTTGTTGCTTCTGTGCTGCTCATAACAGAGGCTTGAACACTAAAAAAGTAAAGGACAAAAAGGAACAAAAACAAACCATCCATGAATACCAATTAGAATGCAGACTATTCTCCAACCGCTAGCATAAATCAGCAAAAGCTACAAAAATTTATTGTGATAAATATGATGTATGGCAGCACACATTTTTTATAACAAGGGATTGAAACATTGTAAGTTAATATGATAAATATCAAGTAACAGGGTTATCCTATTCATAGCAGATGTACCAAAAATTATGTGATATTTGAAGGCTTAAATATGATTTACTACCCTAAACTATAGGCCATATTCCACTTCGGTGATCCTCCTTTCAATTTTGTCAATTAGGTGATTGAACTATCAATTTTTTTCAATTTCATTCAATTGGGCCTACCACGTCAGAAATTGATGACGTGGCATCCTAATAGGCAGCATGAGTGCTTATGTGTAAAAACATTATATATTTTTAATGAGATCAAAAGGGTAAAATAACAAATAAAACAACTAAAAATTACACAAATAATATAAATTAGTTGTATAATTATTTATTTATAGTTATATAAATAATATAAATTATTATATAAATAATATAATAATTATTTATATTAAAAATAATTATTTTTATTAAAAAAACTGCGTTTTTTAATTTTTTATTAATAAAAATTGTGTTTAAAATTAATGATAATAAAAATAAAAATATTAATGATAATAAAAATAAAAATAAAAGTACAATTTTTTTAATTAAAAAAATAATTATTATTTTATTAAAAAAAACAACCAACTGCGTTTTTTTTAAAAAATAAAGCAACTGCATTTTTATTTTTATTATTTTTAATAATTATTTTTATTAAAAAAAACCAACTGCGTTTTTTTTTATTAAAAAACAGCATTTTTTTTATTATTACAAAAAAATAGCGTTTTTTTATTACAAAAAAACTGCATTTTATTTTTATTTTTATTATCATTAATATTTTTATTTTTATTATCATTAATATTAAACACAATTTTTTTAATAAAACGCAGTTTTTTTAATAAAAATAATTATTTTTAATAAAAATAATTATTATATTATTTATATAACTATAAATAAATAATTATACAACTAATTTATATTATTTGTGTAATTTTTAGTTATTTTATTTGTTATTTTACCTTTTTGTCCTTTGATCTCATTAAAAATATATAATGTTTTTACACATAAGCACTACTGCTGCCTATTAGGATGTCACGTCAGCAATTTCTGACGTGGCAGGCGGCCCAATTGAATGAAATCGAAAAAAATTAATAGTTCAATCACCTAATTGACAAAATTGAAAGGTGGATCACCGAAGTGAAATATGGCCTATAGTTTAGAGTAGTAAATCATATTTAAGTCATATTTGAATGAGCTCATATTTCTCATACTGAAGAGCACAAGACACGTAATCCTTTTCATAAGTAATTAAACCACAGAAACCTACCCTAAAGAAAAAGAAATGGCATTTACCTCGTGCAACAGTTTCACTTATACTTGGTCTAAATCATAGTTGTTACGGCGCCACGGCGAGTCATGGCGGTAGCCAACTGCCTGGACGTCTTGGCGACAAGGCGACCGCCATGGCGTCCGTAAGGAGACAAGTCGTTTACAATGTGCAATTTATATGTTATTTATTTTACTTAACAAGTATATTGGCAATAAAATTTTATATACATTAAAACTCAAAACATAACATTATGGAATAACATTAAAGGCATAATTATCATAATACTTATCAATAACAATCCAAAAACAACTCACTTGATATTAAAAATTTGTAAAAGAGTTGAAGAATTCAACAAACACCACATAGAAAATAGAGTTGTAACCAACCATCACAAATATGTAGTCTAATAACTAATAAAACACCACCATAACAAGCCAAAATAATATTTAGACTCTCTACACTAGTCTAAAAACATCATTCAATCAAAATCATCATAAAAAAGGTCATCTTCATCTCTTCCACGAGAACTACTCTCATTCAAAGGCGTAGGTGGTGGTCTTTCTCCAAAATCATCCTCCACATCTTCATCATCATTTGAAATTCTCTCTTCTTCATCAACTTCATTATCGGAGTCGGAATCTATCAACCTTGATTCCCTTGAAGTTGAACCACCACCACGTCGAGAGTATGTCACTAGATTATTACTAGTATTAGCACGAGCATTCCTTGAAAGATTGCGACCCTCAAGCGTATTGGATGCACTGGTTGCTCGATCCACATCATTCCATGTAAGATCCCCCCGGGATGAACAACATCGGCAGCATTATCGATCCATTCATTACCCCATTCAAAGTCATCAATGACTAATGGATCAAAATTATTGCCAAGTTCACGCCTCTTTTGGAACCTTGAGTAGATCTTCCGATTGTATTGGACATACACCAAGTCACTCAATCGTTTGTGTTCAAATCTATTCCTCTTCTTCGTATGAATCAAAAATAAATAGAACCAAAAATAATAATATTAATGATAAAATTTTAATAATAGTGAATGATTTATTCCTTTTGAAATTTGAACTAACAATAAAAAGTACTTACAAACTCAAATGTACTCCAACTGCGCTCGCAACCGGAAGAAGAAGAAGAACATAGGCCTAGAATTCTTTTTTGCAAATGAGGATAGCTCAATAGCTCGCGCTCCAAAAGCATTCCACCAATCAACTAGCAAACATTTAAAAGAAATATAAATATTTTTAAAGGGAGGAAATGAAGAATGTATATAAATCATCATCAAAATATATCTTATTATATATATTTTAATATACGTACGAGGATTCTTTATTTTTCGTTGCCTAATCACCATTTCTCTTGCAAAAGTATCGCGAGAAGCATCATAGTTGTCGGCTAGATTGTTTATCTTGTCTAGCAAATCTAACTCGGGCACATCTTTGCAAGAACGTCATTGAAGTCATCTAGTAAAGCATTAGCAAACACCCGACGTTCCTCTTTGATATCAAAGTACTTGCCTGGATTGAGAAATAACGCAGCCCCATATAATTTTTGCTCCATTTGATTTTCCCATCGCCGCTCAACAATTTCAATCACCTTCTTATACAGTCTTTGTTTGTTATCAAATGCATCTTTAATTTTTTTTCTTTGCGCATTCCATCGCAGAAATAACTTCAGGCATAGCAGGCTTCTCATCACTATCAACAATCCTCAAGACTATAAGAAGTGGCTGTGACGCCCTAATTCAATCCTCAACAGTATGCCAAAATGTTGTTGAAATAACAGTATCACATACTTTCTTCCCCGCTTCAGTAGCCGACAACTTTGATTTTGACCAATCCTCGCTGATGAACAAATGCCTCAATGCATCTTTATTCTTGTACAAACTCTGCAAGGTGAGAAAAGCTGTAGCAAATCTAGTAACTGCGGGTCTCACAAGATCCCTCTCATTCGTTTTCTCCCTCATCGCACTGAGAAGACGACCATGTCTATAAATGAATGTTGTAATTCTCAACTTGCTTATGTCCTCTAACATAAGGTCAAGGCAGTGAGCGGCGCAAGGTATCCAAAACAGTGTAGGTCTCCTCTCCATAAGTATATGTCCCGCTGCCTTGTAATTAGAGGCATTGTCTTTGACCACTTGAACAACATACTCGGGGCCAATTTCCTCGATCTTGCTATCAAGTAGATTTGCAAACATTGTGGCATCTTGAGACTGACTGGAGGCATCAACAGAACCCATGAAATAAGTCCCCTCCGGACTATTAACAAGAAAATTCAATAAGTGTCTTCTCCTCTTATCTGGCCAACCATCCGACATGAGTGAACAGCCGCATTCCTTCCAAGCAACTTCATGTTTTTTCTTTAAGTCATCGGTTTTCTTCTTTGCCTTCTCAAGTAAAGGAACCCTCAACTCGTGATATGTTGGAGGCTTGAAACCTGGCTCATATTGCCCTATGGACTCGACCATTACTTCAAATCTCCTTGAATTTGCAGCATTGAATGGTATGCCACATTCGTAGAAAAAATCGGCAGCGTGCATTTGGACTCTCTCCTTTTCCTCCGGTGTCCTCAACCGACTTTCAATACTCGTTTGGCTCAAACGCTTGCTATGTCTCTCCTCTACAACTTCTTCGGGAGTCTTCCTTAGAAGTGCTTCAACCGTCTTAGCTTTTGGTTGTGGAACTTGGAATTGAAATACAGTATTCTTCCTTTTAGAAGCCGTCCCAGAACTTGGGATAGTGTTAGAAGAACTCGCTTCCTTCTTCAACTGCCGAGTCGCCGACTGCCAACTCCGACCACGCCGACTGCCGACTCGCTCTCGCTTGCTCTCGCTCTCGCTCGATTCGGTAAGCACTAAGCAGTCTCTGTCTTAGCTGATAGCTCTCGCCTCTCGGTAATCGATCGATCGATCGACTGACTTTTCTAGGGCTTGTTTTATCAGTACTGTTCTTGCGACGTCGTTTTTATTTTAAGACCTAGTTCAGATTTTGCCATTTGGGTCGACCCATAGAGGCCAAGTCGTCGCCGTTCTGTCCAAGTCGACGAAGTCGTCGCCTTTCGGTCCAAGTCGACACCTTGTTTCGCTAGGCGCTCGCCTTCCCGGCTTCGTCCAAGTCGTCGCTCGCCTTACCTGTTCATCAGCGACTGGTCGACTAGGCGTCGCCTAGGCGACGACTTAACAACTATGGTCTAAATTAGACCCACAAGAAAACAAAATTTAACCAACTCAGTCCTGAAAAGATAATCACATGTTTTTTCATGTTATAATTTTGTATACTCTCGCCGTCTCAGAGTTAGTGTCGTGGTTCACAGCAATGGTTGTGGAAGTGCAGATGACACATAGAAGTTAAACAATTAGAAGTTAAAAATAATATAGAAACACTGCTATAATATTTAGTTTCTAAATGTGTTGTATGCCTTAGTTTGTACCAAAACACAACCGAGACCGAGGAACTAACTTTTTGCAATATATTTTTTTTTTTTGTGCACTCTAGATATCTTTTGGATGCTAAAACCATTACCTAGTCAAATACTCAAATCTTAGTCATACGATTCAATGGTCAATAGTTGGACTCCAAGCTATGCACAATACATAGAGAATTTACCTTGAAAAACATTTATGTCTAATAATAACGCAAGAGTAACTTTTAGAAGGAATGGGGAAGAGAGTAAATAAAAATTAGAGGCAAGAGTTTGGTATACTGGTTAAGTGGCCAACTCTCCTAGGATTGGCAAGGGTTTGAGTCTCACCGTCCCTTGAAAAAATATAATAGTTGCTCGTAATGGTATCAAAAAGTTGATGAAAATGCAGAGAACAAAAAAAAGAAGCAGCTCTTAGTATCGAATTTACTCACCATCCTTTCTTATCAGTATCAATAATTATTCTATTCTTTGAAAGTTGCTCTTGTATTAAAATCACCTGGAAAATAACAACAGTCAAATCCACAGTAATTGTGAGTGCACATGAGAGTGAAGTATCGCATGTATATACAGTTCTACTCTACTAAGGAAACAAGAAACAAAGAAATGGTTGAAATGAATCTAATGAAATGCATGTGATTCATGAGGTCACTTTAGACAAATTCAGGTACTCCTGAAAGCCACCCAATCACTTTGTTGATTTTTAATTAGAAAATATATTTAATATTTAAATTTTTTTTTAAATACTTAAAAAGTTAATACCAATTAGGTGCTGGCCTTATGAATGTTTTTTTGGTAAGTGATGAATTGATGTATATAATGTCAGTGATTGATATATATGTGATCATTTCTCTGACGTGAAACTCCGCTGTTTCAATTTGTGCTGTGATCAAGCCAGCTGCAAGTTCATGAGTCGGGGAAACTTTCCCCTAAATGATCTCAAGCACATTTCATGAAGTATATATGCTGACTGGCTGTTAGTTACTGGGAAGACAAACGAAGTAACTATCTTGGAGCTTCTCATGATAAACTATGAATGAAGGCTATAAACTTAACCTCTTCTCAGAAAAAGACTATCTGAGTATCATAGTCAACCAGCTCATCAGTGAACTGCAGAAGGAATATATTGCAACAAGTGTTCGGGATGCTTTGACAGCTATAGGAGCCAAGTTGACTGGTGAAAAACTGTTTGGTTTTCTTGCCATTCCCAAACCTGGGTTAATCCTGTGGCTCGTGTTGATAGATAGACTCCTCACAAGGAAATAAATTGCTAATATACGGCATCATTCAGGATCTTATGCATTATTTTTAGATAAAAATAATATTAAATTACAGATGAAAGAGAGTACAAAGGTAAAGAAGGACAAGAAGTCCTTTAAACAGAAGGCATTAAAGAGAAAATACAAGTGGAAAAAACTCTCTGAATGGAGAGAAGCCCTCCAACCTCGATGAAGATCTGACATATGAACTCCTCAAAAGAGTTTTTTTTTATGCATATATATTATAGAATTTGCAGAGCATTTGTAATTTCAATGCCTCTCGGAAGCTGAATTCTGGAACAGTTTAATACGAGTGGCTTAGAAACTATCAGAAGGAGAGGTAGCTCCCCTGCCCACCCACCCCCACAACACCATGGGATTTATCTACATCTATACATCATCGGGTTTATTTCTGACAGGTTAAGCTTTTGGAGCAATTTGTAACTTAATAGGGTATCAAAGCTTTGGGTAAGCAAGGTATTGGGTCAAAGTCTTCCGAGTTGCATTTCGGTTCCGTCATTTTATTAGGAACGCTGCAATATTGTTCTTTTTTTCTTTTAAACCCAACACGCAACTTAGCAGGTAACAAGGAAGATTATTAATTACACAACTTAAAAGGGTCTGGCATAGCATATGATTATTCTTCTTTTATAAGATAAAGTGACTCAACTTGGCTTGAAAAATTGCATTCAGCCTTGTCTTAGCCACAAAACACAAACAAAAATGATCGCGATGGTCACGCATACATACAAAAAATCATATTTAAAAAAAAATCATACCCTTTCTTAAACATTGCATATAACAATTAAGCATAATACGTAGGAAAATAAAGGTTCTTCTTAGTTTCCAGATATGACGTCTTCTATATCCAGGTATTTAATAAGATTTATATAAAAGAAGGTAATATAAAAGTTTCAGAAAGACTGTAGAACAATTAGATTGTCACCTTTTCAGTTCCTTTGATGATAAAATATCCTCCAGGATCAAGTGGGCACTCACCTAAAGCAAAAGTAAAAGGTCAGAATAGAACACTTGATCTTAAACAAGAAAGTAACTGCAAAAACAATATATATAAACATTTGAATTCTCAGGAAACAGACCAAGTCTTGCCAGCTCCTCTTCATCCTTCGCATATAAGAGACAGCAACTACTTCTTAACATGATAGGCATTCTCCCGATGATAACATTTGTCTGTGAAAGCAAACTTAACATCATAACAGATATGTTACATCAAATATAATGCAGGAATTAAAAGCATACCTTCGACACAGTTTTTTTTGTATCATGACTTCCTGTAACGTAATCTATGTCAACATATATTGGAGCAGCATACCTATAATCATTGGAATGTCATAAGCGGTGGGGATGAGAAGGGGAATAAAAAATTTTAAAAAAAAAACTGAGCAGATTTTGACAATATAAAACAATAGTTTAGTGGTATAAGAATTCTTTAAAGACACTACCCAAACCAAGGACTTTGGTTCGTAAGTGTGTGTGTACAAATATATATATATATATATATGTGTGTGTGTGTGTGTGTGTATGTGTGTGTGTGTGTGTGCATGTGTGTGTGGGGGGGGGGGGAAAGGTAATCTAAGGCAAGCCTTAGCCAAGCTTGGTTAAGGCTACTTAACAAAACAACGTAATTTTGTATAAAAATTATATTTAAAAAAAATTATATAAAATCCAAAAATGAAAAACTTAACCCTATTGTTAAAACTACGTCGTTTTACTAAGTAGCCTTAGCCAAGCTTGGCTAAGGCATGCCTTTGATTACTTTTTTCCTATATATATATAATATATATATTATTCATGATTAGAAGAAGACGAGGAAGAATAAGGAAAGAAACTGATACAATAAGAATTAGATACGTGTTGGATAACGATAGTCCACAAATACTACTGGATATATATTTTATACTCTGATATTTCAAGTTTTTTAATTTAATCTTTTTAATTTCAGATACTTCCGAATTCTCTAGGATAATCTTTGGCGGACGGAGGTAGTGAAACTTTGGATATTTCAGTTAAAGACAAATTCCATTAACATTCCTACCAACTATCTCCAAGTAATTGTCTAGCTATTCATGACAAAGATTAAGGAAGTCGAACAAGGTCTCCTATTTAAGGAAAATGGTTTCCAGCTAAAGTTCATTAAGTATATAAAAATTTCTCCACTTGCTGCATGTAAATCACTACTCTATAAGAAAATGAACTTAAAGAAATCACTCATAATATTTAGAGACGTAGAAATGAGTATTTACGTAGTGTCAGACAATCGACATTTATGAGGACTCAGTTTTTCAGTGACGGCATCGAGTAGCACAGAAGGTTCACCGATACGAACATCTTTGTATCTGTAACCAAATAACAAGGAAATGAATAGTAAAACATAATTCCAGAGTTCTACAAAATTAGAAACAAATGCAGGTATTCATAAAAGCTTTTCAACGTATTTCAAGCAAGCTAAACTGGAATATGAAATGTTACCTGAGGTAGATATTTGGGTCAACCTTTGATCTTATCTCATCATTGGCACGGACAATCTTTTTTATTCCTGTCCTAACAAAGTAATTAAACGAATCCAAATGTTGCTTCACCAACCCTCTCACCTACAGCTCCAAAAGATGAAAAGATAGCAAAATCAAAATTCATATTTCTTAGTAAATATAAACAACTACCTGCAAACTTAAACTTTAATCTCGCAAAGCAGCATTCCAAAAGGTTCATAGATGTTGATAGAAAATTATTTACAACATTTTCTAATATTAAACTAACAATCCTTTTACATATAGATAAAAGAATAAATTTTATAAAAGTAAAGAAAGCAAACAAAGGAAAGGGATGATAAGAAATCCTCCAAATTAAAGAATAGCAAAACAACCACAGTGCCAGAAACTTATTATCCTCCTTCCTACCAAAACCCCAAAACTTTGTAAAAATCAACTCCTAAAGAACTCATCTATTACTCTCAGGAAACCCAAACAATGAAGACCACAACTGGCAATCCTTTCTCAGTCTCTTTATCTCCCTTGAAAAAAACACCATGACCACCATTGTTTCTTGATTTCTACTTTCTAGTGTCATTCCCAATTTCCGCTCTTTATTAATTCTCAACTTAAAAAAATGTTCCTGCCTTAGTTCATGGTCTGTAATGTCAAAACTGGTAATTTTTTTGCTATAGTCATTAAGGATGTTAATTGAAGTACTTCTGAATATCAGGAAAGAAGCCGCTAAAGTTGCTCTATGTCTTTGATGCAATCCACAAAAGGTTCATGAAAAAAGTGATGGTGCACATCTTATGTTCGGTGTCTTTTTCCATTGGGCAGAATAATGGAATTTTAGGAAGTTTCTTCTCTGTTTGATTTCTACCTAAGTTATTACTTGTTAAGTTGTCAAGTGTATGCAACCGAGTAGTTTACATCTCAGTAGCATTTTTATTAGTAAGATGTCTTAATGCAGTAGGAATGGGAAGTCATATACTAGTAGTCTTCAGAAATTAAGAGTCCTTAATGTTATAGGAATTTGGAAGTATTTGGGATTAAAAAACCCTTTACTTCGTATAACAAAGGATTCTTTACTTTATATAAGCAAGCTTATTATTACTGACAATTATAATAAAGTTGATTATTAAGAATTTTTCAGCATATCGTTTGATTTCTTTCACTGTTGAGACTCCATTAAGTTCTAGGTGAGACCCCATAAACTTTAGTGGACTGAGGTTTTCTTCCTATAGGCAGATAGTTGTTAAATGATATTCCAATCACAAAGGGGTCTTCGAATGCATAATGGTAGAAGAACATGCTGCAAAGTGCAATCAAAAACTAGTAAAAACATCTAATATCTATCTATTTCATTTTATTACACTTCAATTCACAATCCGTACTGTAAAGGCTCAATATAGCTGCCAAGGATACAATTTTTCAGCATCATACACAATACTGACTCCACAATGAGGACTCTATTCTAACGTTAAGATGTTGCAATAAATAAAAGGACATATTAAATATTTAAGAATCCCACTGATAACTTATTTTCTTAAAAACCATGTTTCATCCTTTAGACTCTGATATGCCATACAATTCATAAATGATTTCGATCTGCTTCACAAACAGATAATTTGTACAAAGTAACGAAGTTCATTAGTTCTGGATTTCATTTTGATACTATTCTCTACCCAAAGTTGTTTGATAAGGCAGGAAAAAAAAGATTTACCTTCAGAAACTCGGGAAGAAGCTGAAATTTGTCGACAACAGATTTCACCGGAGCAGAAAGATGTTGTTTGTCAATTCCGAAGCTGAAATACACAAAGAAAGTGCAAATAAATTAGTCTAATTCATGTTTGTATATATAATTATGTATATATATGCATCTATATTTCTTATGTGTGCATAGAATTGTTATGATACAAATGTTTGTGATTCGGGTGGGGATTCTCTCAAATGTGACTGCTAGAAGGAGTTAGATTCAGTAAGTTAAGTAGATTCAGACAGTTATGTTATAATGGTCAAATAACTAGGTCTTATCTACATTCCGTATGTATCTAAATCTCTTGTCAATAACACCAAGAATACCGGGATTATAAACAATAATTTCCTTTCTGTCTCAATTTATTCTTTCTTTCACTTTCTAGAGAAAATAGAATCTGCTTATACGGATTGCAATAAGAATAGACAATATATGTCCTTATAGAAATGTGAAACATTTGAAACAAACAACATACTCTTGCTGGTTCTGGTCAGACAGAACCAAATCGTGGTTCACTCCCATGATGAATAAATTACTTTACTTCTGCTCTGTACAATTACATTGCAACAAAGAAAAATCATGTTAGGACAGAGGGGTATATAGACAAATGTTTTGAAAACAAGTGAACTTCAAAGCAACCAATCTGGCAAATTAAGATATCTACTTGCAGATATCCCACAAAACAATATTTGATGTGTTTATCCATGATCACAGTTATTTGAGGCACATTTAGGAGCGAGGCCCATAATATACAAAATATTGAGAATTTAACAAATAATCTAACGTATCTAAAGAAAATGCAAATATAATCTTATTTTTTAAGGGTAAGTTTTGCAGCTACAGATATTGGAAACTACAAAGTTTTAATCATTAAAAGCATTAAATCAAACTCCATTGTAATCCATAACTTAGTTAAACAATCACAACATATAAGTCAGCAACTATAGTAAAACTTGGGCAAATAAAGAATTCGAAAAAAGTTTAAAATTTGCAGACATCTTCAGAAACTTCAAAAAATAAAAATAAAAATAACATTAATAAATTTTATAAAAGAACAGCAATTTCTTAAAAAGTTCAGTAATTCATCACATTCACTAATTAAGGAAATCCAGCATAGGAGAGCAGAATACGAAAAGAAGAAAAAGGGCACACACAACAACAAAAAGGGCACCTTAACAATCTAATATTTTGTTTTCGGCCTCAATTGAAGGTATGGCTGTCTGATTTGATGGATTTTGTCACAGTCAATATTCTAATATTTTGTTTATTTATTGAAGGATTTACAGCACCCCACTCCGATCAATTCCGATTTCCGACCTATTCTCTGCTCCTCCGGCGGATTTGCAATTGTTTCTCTCCGACTCCTGATTTTGGCTTTGGTTAGCAACAAGTCCAACAAAGCCTCCCCAAAACCCTAATAAGAAAGTCGGTTTTTCTTTGCCTTCAACAAAAATTAATACAGCCTTCACTGATCTACATTTCATTTTTTTCAATTAAGTCATTAAATTATTAATTTTTCCCATTTTAATTTAATTGAATTTATCAGATCATAAATTAATAACAAATAAATGCTGAGACATAAATAAAGTTTTATTTTTAATGAGAAAAAGAGTACAAAGGTGAAATAATAAATTAATAACTTACACAATCAACATTAATTAAAAAAATTAAACAATTAACATTAAAAAAATTATAGATTAAAATTAAAAAAATAAACTAATTTACAAATTTTAAAAATAATATATTTAAAAATAAGCTTAAATTTAAAACTAAAAAATATCTCATACTCAAAATATCACTTGAAAAGACATTTCCAGAAATTATAAAAACTTACAAACTCTAATATATTAGTATAATTTTTAACCAAAACACAAACCCCAATAAAGGCCAAGAAGGAAAAAGACAAATAAAAGAATACTCGTATCAAATCAAGTAGTTCAAATCGTATCAGCATCACATAACTAATATAGGAACCACTCAACCAGAGTAGCGAATTTCTCTTTCTTTTCCCTAAGTGAACACATCCGCTAGCGAAAGCTAACTTTGTACCAGATCCAGATCGTCGTACTTCAAGTTCACTGGCTTAACGACTTTGACATATAGTCCTTTTAAAGTTTTTTCGGCATGGAGAGTAAGTCCTTGCAGGCGACAAGCTCGTCAGCGAAGAGGTCGTATAAAGATTTAAAGGGTGGATTCTATTGATATGGTAGGATGGCAGCGTGGCGAGGTGGCGACGAGGATTTGTTGATTAGGAACTTCTTGATTTTTGAGAATTTGTTATTTTTATTGATTTAGGCTTTAGTTTTATGGGTTCGATCTATGGTGGAATTATGATTGATTTTTTGATGTTGATGGTAGAATCCGATGATGGGGTTGTATTCCGACGTGATTTTTAATCGGGATTGGAGAGGAAGATGATGGGGTTGTCCTTCACTTTAATACTACTACATATATAATATGCTCCACGTGAATCTTCAAACAAATCATTAATATTGTTATAGTGCACAACATCTTTGCAATACTAAAATTTGAGGAAAATTAGTTTTTAAGCACTTGAACATCTTTGAGACAATTTATCAAATACCACAAGTGCACAACTTAATGTGAGGAATGTAGAGAGAGTGTGTTATGCAAAGTGAGTTTGTGAAAATCTGAAAAATCACACCTCTCATCTAGTTCCATAACAAAAGTTACACCCAAAACAAGAATTTACACAAACTTACCAGCGGAAAGAATCTATCTCACCCAGATTTTCTAAATCTATTTTTTTTAGGTTTTGGGAATTTGGTATTCTAAATCTGGGGAGACAAGGTAAATCTATGAGACTAATAGTATGCATACCTTAAAGGCTGCTAGAAGAGAGAAGGGAGCAGCGGCAGTGGCGGCAGAGGCGAAGTACAGTGGAGCAGTGAATCAGCGTTTGGCAAAGAGAGGAAAGTGTTTGCAAAGACAAAAGGCGCCAAAAATGTCACAAAACCCCGGTCGTCCCAAACTTATTTCAATAATTCTACGGCGACATTGGTTTGGGGATCAGGTTTGCGACCGGCTGATGTGGCTGTGCCACATGGAAGAGAAAAAAAAGAGTCCTTTTTGGGTGACATTTTTAGTGATATTTTTTTGATTTTTTTTATAATATCTCTTAAAAAATATATAGTATTTATTTCAACTAATATAAAAAACAGTGTTTTAGCTTACTCATCACCAAACCAAACCTTCTCTCTAATAAATACTCTAAGAGTAGTGCTACAGACACAAACTATTTTACAAATATTTTACAAACTGCTGATGTAGTATATTCCACTTCAATGTAATGATCAACAAATTATTTCAATGTAGTCTTCTGTCCCACACAATATGCTGAGGTGGAGTATAACACATCAACAGTTTGTAAAATATTTATAAAATAGTTTGTGTCTCTAGCAATATTCATACTCTAATACACCGAATAAACACTCCAGTAAACTTCTCTCTCTCAAACACTCTCAAACACCGGAACAAACATTCTCTCTCTCGTAATTCCCTGCTTCGCTACCGCTGGAGCAAGCTTCCTCCTGGAACAAGTGAGATCGAAAATCCGAAGGTTTCAAGGTATCATTTTCTCATTTCGTATCCTCCTCCTGGAACAAGTGATATGGCTCTCAGACTAAGTTTTATTTTTATTTTTATCATATATCCATAGCTGATATGGCTGTGCTACATCAGCCGGTCGACAAAAATATCACAAATCCCCGGTCGCCCCAAACTTATTGTTCTTATTAATTTCAATAAATCTTGGGTGTAAGACCCCAAATTATTAATAAATAAAATTTAATTTCTTCTATAAAATAAGCAAGTGGTTATAAAATATTTCAAATAAGCAAGTGGTTATAAAATATTCATTGTTGTTGGGGAATATTCGTTTGGTCGTGGAATATTCTTGCTGTCGGGGAATATTCGTACGACGGCGCAGTCTTTTGTGGGCCCCATAACGAAAAGCGATTGGATGAAGAAAACGACAAGTATAAGTTGTTTATATATAACGACGTAGTTGTTACAGTTAATACTGTTAGAATACCCGGTGGTTAAAACACAATAATACGCGTTGTTGCACAGTAGCAGACGGTATTGCACCAATTATTGATTCTTACGTAAGAAGGCACTATTCAATAATTGTTACAGTAATTACTGTTTAATATTTAATTTTATTGATTCAATAATTGTTACGTTGATATTTTATATTATTGTTGTTTCAATAATTGTCACTACACAATATTTTCTATTATCGGAGCAATAATTCATATTATCTGAATAATATTATTAGATAACATTATTGGCAATGTCTAGAAAGTTCTGTCTAAGGAGAGGTTTGGTCACCTAATTGCGCGCCAGTAAGGAGAAATTCTTATTGGAAAGTTCTCTCTTTCCTGGGAACGGCCTAGTTGCCAGTACTGTGATTCTGTAATATTATTTATGAATAATTAATTATTGATTTATATTATAAGAAAAATATTCATTTTATATGGATATAGATGGAGAAAATTTTTAATGTGACAATTGTTGAAAATTATTATTTTATCTTTTTTGGATAAATAATTCATTTAAATATATTATTTTAATAATATAATAATAGTGATATTTTTACAATGAATGTGGGATATCTAAGTATATGAGGAGTAAGAGTATTTTTGTTGCAAAAGCTATTTAAAACATGTTAAACATGTCTGTGGGCCCATTTCTTAACTGAAATTTGATTATAGCCTGTAAAATCGTCTGTAAGACCCCGAATTTTATGAAATAAAAGTATTCAATTTTTCTATTCAGTAAATGGTTAAATTGATAAAAGTTAAAGTTAATGGTGATATACGAATTTTTTTTCAAAATACGCAAGTGATTATAAAGTATTCATTATTGTCGGGGAATATTCGTTTGGTCGTGGAATATTCTTTCTGTCGGAAAATACTCGTACAACGGCGCAGCTATTTGTGAGCCCCATAACGGATAACTGTCTGAAGAAGAAAACGACAAAATTGAATAATGGTGTAGTTGTTACCGTTAACACTGTTGGAATACCCGGTGGTTAAAATACAGTAATACGCGTGGTTGCACAATAGCACACGGTATTGCACAATATTGTTGAATTATTGATCCTTACGCAAGAAGACACTACTCAATAATTGTTACAGTAATTATTGTTCAATATTTTATTTTATTGATTCAATAATTACTGCGTTGATATTTTATATTATTGTTGTTTCAATAATTATCACTGCATAATATTTCTCATTATCAGATCAATAATTCATATTATTTGAATAATATTATTAGATAGCATTTTTGGCAATGTCTAGAAAGTTCTGTCAAGGAGAGGTTTGGTCACCTAATTGCGCGCCAGTAAGGAGAAATTCTTATTGGAAAGCCCCCTCTTTCTTGGGAACGGCCTGGTTGTCATAATTGTGATTCAGTAATATTATTTGTGAATAATTAATTATTGATTTATATGATAAGAAAATATTTATTTGATGTGGATATAAATGATGGATTTATTTATGTGGTTATGAATGAAGGAGTTAATGTTGAGGTGTTTTATCAATATTTTTGTCTGAATAGAGGTATTAAAAATTAAATCAGTATTTTTGAGATATATTGCGTGAGTTATAATTCTTAATCCGACCTTTGGATCGTTGTAATTTTTGGATATGTTATACATATATAAGTTAAGTATATGTCCACAAATTTTGAACCGTTAAAAATGAACGTCTGATTTGTTATGAATTTTAAGAGGTGACTTATTCAAAAATTAGGTTTATAAATTATTTTGGTGGAAAATTCTAGAATTGGTGGGCCCAACTTGTGGTTGGTGAAGAAATGTGCTGAATTTTATTTTAAATATGGTGGTTGAGAATAGTAGCAGGTAAAGCCATCAGGTTGCAGGTCAAGTCTGCTAAAATTTTCCTATAAATAGAGGGCTAAGTTAAAATTGAAAATCACACCAGAAACATAAGCTTTATCTCTTTCTCTCTCTAGATTATTGAGTGTATTTTATGAGTATTTAGATACTTTGAGAGTTGCTATTTAGTAGAAGTTTTTGTGATAACCCCAAAATAGGTCCATTCCATCCAACCCATTCTGAGTCGCCAAATACATGGTACAGAAAACAACTACCACTTTATTACAACAATTGTCGTGTAAAATACAACAACACATATACTGTGAGTTTGGATACAAATATATACCAAATGTGACACATGTCCCAACCGTGGGCATGACCTCACAGTGACACCTTACATAAAGGTATAGTCAAAAACTGTTTTAGAAATTAATATCTTTGGGAAATGCTCAAGGAAATCTTTGTACATGGGAGGCCATGCTTCTAGGTTATGGTAGATATCATATGGCCACAGAATTATCCTTGGTTGACCCAATAAATCCCAAAGAAAAACGAGAAAATTACTATCATATTCTTCCCAATGGTGAGTCTTCTCTTGATATATCATTATCTCCACCGTCTCTAATTGAGAATTATACTTCAAATAAACACCAAGATTATATAGGTAGTGCTCGTAGATATACTCAGCAAGTGGATGAGCACAACTCTGTCTTATGATGACACGAGGTTGTATGTCATTAGACATCTTGTACGATAGTGGCAAAACACCCTTCCAAAGTTGAGTTCACCTCACCCTCAACAGCTATAGACTACCGTTCTATTACCCTGTTATCCCCCACTCGATCCAGCTACACTTTTATTATCTGAAAGGAATTTTGAAGCAAAAGGGTGAGCACAACTAGCCCAGTAAAGAATATCATGACTATAGATAATTAAATTATCAATAGCCTTCATTAGTAATAAATCAGAGATTTAGAACATATGGTAGATGATAAAACTTTTCAACCATAGTTGCAGCGGAACGAACAATCCATTAGAAGAGTCAAATAGACCATAAAATCTATTATCTTCTCCATGTTAAAAGTCTACCAACAATGTTTTATGCCTGTAACATCAATCAACAATTTCTGTCCACAATCACATGTATAACTCATATTCGTAATTGTAGTTCTAAATTCCTTTTCTCATCCAGAACAAAGATAATTTTCATCACCTGGAACATTAAAGATCATGGTTATACCAAATCACAGTTCATGTTCATAATCATACTAATAAATTTATCTTTACACTACGGGTCAAAGATATTCATTAATAGTTCATCTTTACACTACAGGCCAAAGATATTCAATAACAGGTCATCTTTGCACTACGGGCCAAAGATATTCATCAACAATTCACCTTTGCATTTCAGGACAAAGATATTCAATAACAATTCATATTTGCACTACAGGCCAAATATATTAATATCTCAAAGAAATATATAATCATTTCAAAATCTATATAAACCATAATTATAACCATGTTGATCAATTCACCTTTGCACTTAAGCTAAAAATATTCAATTGTAAATTCAATGGTCATGATCATACTAGTCACAATCCATCTTTGCACTACTGGCCAAAGAGAACCCATAGTCATGATCATACCAATAATCTACCCATCTTTACACTTAAGTCAAAGAGAAATTTATTCACCAAGGTTATAAAAATGTTATACATGATAATAACAACAATATGATCAATAACTGCATTTAATTTCAAGAGTAAGATTCATAAATCAACGATAATTTGGTCAGAAAAAGAAACCAATTTTGCCATAAATAGTACCCGTGAATAGTAACTTGTGAATAGTAACTCATGAATAGTAACTCGTGAATAGTAACTCATGAATAGTACTCCGTATTCGTACATAGTACCGTATACGTAAAAAATGTCATATACGTGAATAGTAACCTCGACACAAAAAGGTAGAACTTCCACAATAAAATCTATACCAATATTTCGGTATAATGATATTGAAAGAATAACATCATTACGAAAAATTATCCCTTACAATCCCTTACCTCAAAAGAGCAGCACTTCTGACTGGATATCGGATATAACGCTGAAAGAAACTTGCACTGAAGAATAACAACTCACCAAGTATCTAAATACTCACAAAATACACTCGAAAATCTAGAGAGAGAAAGAGAGAAAACTTGTTTCTCGTGTGATTTTTAATTTTAACTTATCCCTCTATTTATAGGAAAATGTTAGCACGCCGAAGTAGACTTAACCTGTAACCTGATGGCTTTACCTGCTACTATTCCACCCACCAAAAATCAGTCATCTTCCCCCAACAACCAAAAGTGGGGCCCACTCATTTCTAGAATTTTCCATCAAAATCATTTATAAACCTAATTTCCGAATCAGTCACCTCTTAAAATTCATAACAAATCATTCGTTCATTTTTAACGGTTCAAAATTTGTGGACACATACTCAACTTATATATGTATAACATATCCAAGAATTACAACGATCCAACGGTCGGATTAAAAATTATAACTCACACAATAATGTTGTAAGAACACTGATTTGATCTTTTAATACCTCCAATCCGACAAAATACTGATAAAATACCTCAACATTAATTCCTTCATTTATAACCACATAAGTAAATCTATCATTTATATCCACATCAAATAAATATTTTATTATCATATAAATCAATAATTAATTATTCACAAATAATATTATAGAATCACAATAATGACAACCAGGTAGTTCCCAGGAAAGATGAGACTTTCCAATAAGAATTTCTCCTTACTGGCGCGCAATTAGGTGACCAAACCTCTCCTTGACAGAACTTTTTAGACATTGCCAATAATACTATCTAATAATATTATTCAAATAATATGAATTATTGATCTGATAATGGAAAATACTGTGTAGTGTCAATTATTGAGTCAACAATAATATAAAATATCAACGCAGCAATTATTGATTCAATAAAATAAAATATTCAACAGTAATTACAGTAACAATTATTGAGTAGTGCCTTCTTACGTAAGGATCAATAATTCAACAATACTGTGCAATACCGTGTGCTACTGTGCAACCATGCGTATTACTGTATTTTAACCACCGGGTATTCTAACAGTGTTAACGGTAACAACTACGTCGTTATTCAATTTTGTCGTTTTCTTCTTCCGACAGTTACCGTTATGGGGCCCACAAATAACTGCGCCATCGTACGAATATTCTCCGACAACAAGAATATTCCACGACCAAATGAATATTCTCCGACAAAAATGAATATTTTATAACCACTTGCTTATTTTGAAAAAAATTCATATATCACCCTTAACTTTGTTTTTTATCAATTTAACCATTTACTGAATAGAAAAATTGAATACTTTTATTTCATAAAATTCGGGGTCTTACAGTTTTCTTCGGTTTTTCATCCGATATTCCAGTCAGAAGTACTACTCTTTTGAGGTAAAGGATTTTAAGGGTTATTATGTTTTTCAATTCGTACTTCTTCTGACCTTCAAAAAATTTTGGAAAAATTTGAAATGATATGTTAATGAATTTTATTGATTTTGACCAAAAATGGTGATTTTTGGATGTATAGATTAAGTGTTATGAATTTTATGAGAAAAAATTATTTTAAAAGTAACCGCTTATAATTCCTTGTGGTTAACTCCAAAATTGATGAAATTTTTATTGGGAGTACATCTATATAATATCAGTGTACTTTGTGAATTTCAGAATTTTTGGATAAAAGTACAATTTATGATAAATATCTAAATATTCAGCGGTTTTGGCCATATGAAAAATAGTAAATGAATTTTAAAAATTCTAAGAAAATATATATGTTCATTATGGGACTATATTCTGCTAAATCCCAGAAAATAAATATTTTTGGAACTGATTTGGTATTTTTCATGAAAATAGACTAGTTAAGAATAAATGAGTTAAATATGTTATGTGAAGGAAGAAAATTAGAAAATATGATTTTATGGCTTGAGAATCATATATGTGGTATGTACAGAATTTTGATGAGGGTTTTGGTCTTCATAAGACAGAGTTGTGCTCATCTACTTGCTGAGTATATTTACGAGCACTACCTATATAATCTTGGTGTTTGTTTGAAGTATAATTCTCAATTTGAGACAGTGGAGATAATGATAAGTCAAGAGAAGACTCACCATTGGGAAGAATATGATAGTAATCTTCTCATTTTTTTTTGGGGTCTATTGGGTCAACCAAGGATAATTCTGTGGCCATATGATATCTATCATAACCTAAAAGCTTGGCCTCCCATGTACGAAGGTTTCCTTGAGCACTTCCCAAAGATTCTAATTTCTAAATCAATTTTTGACTATACATTTATGTAAGGTGTCATTGTGACGTGCTGATGAGAGTCACAGTTGATATATATATTTGTATCCAAACTCACAGTATATGTGTTGTTGTATTTTGCACGACAATTTTTATAATAAAGTTGTAGTTGTTTTCTGTACCATGTATTTGGCGACTCAGAATGGGTTGGATGGAATAGACCTATTTTGGGGTTGTCACATTTGGTATCAGAGCTTAGGGATATGATCTTTGGCGGAGATCGGGGAATATAATTAGGAGGGGAGAGATGAGTAAATCCTTCGCTAGTGTGTCCTACCTAAGCTTAATTGTTGGTCAGTCATAATATCGGGATATTATTAATATGTGAATTTGTTCACTTAACCCTTGTTTTGAAGCTGTATTCTAGAATGATATCTGAAATACAAGAGATGATCAATGGAGAAATCATGATGACAGGGAAGATGGAATCTGAAATGAAAGCAATGTATTCTCAACTCTTTGCAATACCAGATACGTAAATTTCGAAGACAAAATTTTATAAGGAGGAGAGATTGTAAGACTCCAAATTTTATGAAATAAAAGTATTCAATTTTTCTATTCAGTAAATGGTTAAATTGATAAAAGTTAAAGTTGAGGGTGATATACAAATTTTTTTTCAAAATACGCAAGTGGTTATAAAGTATTAATTATTGTCTGGAAATATTCGTTTTGTAGTGGAATATTCTTTCTATCGGGGAATATTCGTACAACGGTGAAGCTATTTGTGAGCCCCATAACGGATAACTGTCGGAAGAAGAAAACGACAAAATTGAATAACGACGTAGTTGTTACCGTTAACACTGTTGGAATATCCGGTGGTTAAAATATAGTAATACGCGTGGTTGTACAGTAGCACACGGTATTGCACAGTATTGTTGAATTATTGATCCTTACGTGAAAAGGCATTACTCAATAATTGTTACAGTAATTACTGTTCAATATTTTATTTTATTGATTTAATAATTGTTGCGTTGATATTTTATATTATTGTTGTTTCAATAATTATCACTGCACAATATTTCTCATTATCAGATCAATAATTCATATTATTTGAATAATATTATTAGATAACATTATTGGCAATGTCTAGAAAGTTCTGTCAAGGAGAGGTTTGGTCACCTAATTGCGCGCCAATAAGGAGAAATTCTTATTGGAAAGCCCCCTCTTTCTTGGGAACGACCTGGTTGTCATAATTGTGATTCGGTAATATTATTTGTGAATAATTAATTATTGATTTATATGATAAGGAAATATTTATTTGATGTGGATATAAATGATGGATTTATTTACGTGGTTATAAATGAAGGAGTTAATGTTGAGGTGTTTTATCAGTATTTTTGTCGGAATGGAGGTATTAAAAATTAAACCAGTATTTTTGAGATATATTGTGTGAGTTATAATTTTTAATCCAACCGTCGGATCGTTGTAATTTTTGGATATGTTATACATATATAAGTTAAGTATATGTCCACAAATTTTAAACCGTTAAAAATGAACGTATGATTTGTTATGAATTTTAAGAGGTGACTGATTCAGAAATTAGGTTTATAAATTATTTTGATGGAAAATTCTAGAATTGGTGGGCTCCACTTGTGGTTGGTGAAGAAATGTGCTGAATTTTATTTCAAATATGGTGGTTGAGAATAGTAGCAGGTAAAGCCATCAGGTTGCAGGTCAAGTCTGCTAAAATTTTCATATAAATAGAGGGCTAAGTTAGAATTGAAAATCACACCAAAAACATAAGTTTTCTCTCTTTCTCTCTCTAGATTATTGAGTGTATTTTGTGAGTATTTAGATACTTTGAGAGTTGCTATTTAGTAGAAGTTTTCTTCGGTTTTTCATCCGATATTCCAGTAAAAAGTACTGCTCTTTTGAGGTAAGGGATTTTAAGGATTATTATGTTTTTCAGTTCGTACTTCTTCTGACCTTCAGAAAATTCTGGAAAAATTTGAAATGATATGTTGATGAGTTTTATTGATTGTGTCCAAAAATGGTAATTTTTGGATGTATAGATTAAGAGTTATGAATTTTATGAGAAAAGACTATTTTAAAAGTAACCGCTTATAATTCTTTGTGGTTAACTCCAAAATTGATAAAAATTTTATTGGGAGTACATCTATATAATATCAGTGTACTTTGTGAATTTTAGAATTTTTGGATAAAAGTACAATTTATGATAAATATCTAAATATTCAGCGGTTTTGGCCATATGAAAAATAGTAAATGAATTTTAAAAATTCTAAGAAAAATATATGTTCAATATAGGACTATATTCTGCTAAATTCTATAAAAGAAATATTTTTTAAACTGATTTGGTATTTTTTTTATAAAAATGGACTAGTTATGAATAAATGAGTTACATATGTTATGTGAGGGAAGAAAATTGAAAAATATGATTTTATAGCTTGAGAATCATATATGTGGTATATGCAGATTTTTTATGAGGGTTTTGGTTATTGGTGATGAAATCTTATAAGTTTGGCATTTTATGATGATTAAATGCATTATTTAGTAAAGTGTAAATAATTAAAATAAATTGTTTATAAGTTTAAGAAATGTTATTCTTTCAATATCATTATACCGAAATATTGATATAGATTTTATTGTGGAATTTTTACCTTTTTGTGTCAGGATTACTATTCATGAGTTACTATTCACGAGTTACTATTCACGGGAACTATTCACTACAGAATTGGTTTCTTTTTCTAAACAAATTATAGTTAATTTATGAATATTACTTTGGAGATTAAAATTATATATTGATTATATTGATTTTATTATCATATATAATATTTTTATAACCTTAATGTTAAAATTCTCTTTCACTGGAGTGTAAAGATGAGTATATTATTGGTATGATCATGACTAGGGTTCTCTTTGGCCAGTAGTAAAAAGTTGAATTATGACTGATATGATCATGACCATTTAATTTATAATTAAATATCTTTAGCTTAAGTGCAAAGGTGAATTAATCAACATGGTTATAATTATTGTTTATATAAATTCTGAAATGATTATATATTTCTTTGAGATATTAATATATTTGGCTTGTAGTGCAAATATGAACTGTTGAGGAATATCTTTGGCCTGTAGTGCAAAGATGAATTGTTGATGAATATATTTGGCCAGTAGTGCAAAGATGAACTGTTAATGAATATCTTTGGCCCGTAGTGCAAAGATGACTTGTTGTTGAATATCTTTGGCTAGTGGTGCGAAGATGAACTGTGGATGAATATCTTTGGCCCGTAATGCAAAGATGAATTTATTAGTATGATTATGAACAGGAACTGTGCTTTGGTATAACCATGATCTTTGATGTTTCAGGTAAAGACATGTGATGAAAATTATCTTCGTCTTGGATGCGAAGAGAAATTTAGAATTACAATTATGATTATGAGTTACTCATATAATTGTGGAAAAGAACTGTTGATTAATGTTACAGGGATAAAACATTGTTGGTGGACTTTTAAGGTGGAGAAGATAATAGACTCTATGGTCTATTTGACTCTTCTAATGGATTGCTCGTTCCGCTGCAACTATGGTTGAAATTTTTATCATCTACCATGTGTTCTAAATCTCTGATTTATTATTGATGAAGGCTATTGATAATTTAATTATCTTTAGTCATGATATTTTTTACTGAGCTAGTTGTGCTCGCCCTTTTGCTTCACAATTCCTTTTAGGTAATAAAAGTGTAGCTGGGTCGAGCGGGGGTAACAAGGGAATAGAACGGTGGTCTCTAGCTGTGGAGTTATCCCTAAACAGTATAGACAAATGTGTTGTATACATCTTTTAGTAGTTATATTTGGTGAATCATATAGGGAGACGCGAACCCAATGTTGGAAGGGTGTTTTGCCACTATCATACAAGATGTCTAATGACATACAACCTCGTGTCATCAGATGACAGGGTTGTGCTCATCCACTTGCTGAGTATATTTACGAGCACTACCTATATAATCTTGGTGTTTGTTTGAAGTATAATTCTTAATTTGAGTCAGTGGAGATAATGATAAGTCAAGAGAAGACTAACCATTGGGAAGAATATGATAGTAATCTTCTCATTTTTCTTTGCGGTTTATTGGGTCAACGAAGGATAATTCTGTGGTCATATGATATTTATCATAACCTAGAAGCAAGGTGTAAGACCCCAAATTATTAATAAATGAAATTTAAATTTCTCTATTTATTATTTTAAAATAGTAAGGGTTGATGTGATTAATATGATTAGTTATGGGTAAAATGCGCAAATATCTTAAATAAGTACGTGGTTATAAAATATTAATATTTTGTCTGGGAATATTTGTTTGGTCGTGGAATATTCTTGCTGTCGGAGAATATTCGTACGACGGCGCAGCCTTGTGTGGGCCCCATAACGGAAAGTGATTGGATGAAGAAAACGACAAATATAAGTTGTTTATAAATAACGGCGTAGTTGTTACCGTTAATACTGTTGAAATACTCGGTGGTTAAAACAAAGTAGCACACGGTATTGCACCAATTATTGATTCTTACGTAAGAAAGCACTACTCTATAATTGTTACAGTAATTACTGTTCAGTAGTTTATTTTAATTAATTCGATAATTACTGCGTTGATATTTTATATTTTTGTTGTTTCAATAATTATTACTACACAGTATTTTCCATTATTGGATCAATAATTCATATTATTTGAATAATATTATTATATAACAATATTAGAAATATCTAGAAAGTTATGTCTAAGAAGAGGTTAGGTCATCTAATTGCGCGCCAGTAAGGAAAAATCTTTATTGGAAAGCCCCATCTATCCTGGGAACTGCCTGGTTGTCAGTATTATGATAATTATTCGAAATAATTAATTTATGGAAGTTTAAAATACTTTAAATAACAAAAACAT
Source organism: Panax japonicus (assembly GCA_020205505.1). Lineage (NCBI taxonomy): Eukaryota > Viridiplantae > Streptophyta > Magnoliopsida > Apiales > Araliaceae > Panax > Panax japonicus. The sequence goes on along the minus strand of CM035109.1, from coordinate 61,517,126 downwards.
TTTTTTTCATTATGGTGTGTTACACATGTGTGTTGAATGAGCTGAATTCAGTTCTCGGAAGGTTGGCGTAGGAAAATTTAATTTATATATTAATATTATATTAAATTTTCTTCTTTGGTGTTCTAAGCATTTTCCTATAAATAGAGTGCTTTGGTTAGAATTAAAAATTACACCAGAAATTAAAGATTTCTCAATATTTCTCTCTCTATATATGAAGCGTATTCTTGTGAGGATTTTGATACTTTGAGTATTGTTATACGTAGCAAGTTTCCTTCAGCACTATACCCAGTATTCCAGCTAGAATTACTAATCTTTTGAGGTAAGGGATATTATTTTCTTTAAAATCATATTATTTATTCCAATATCATTATGCCGAAGTATTGATCTGAAATTTTAATCAAATTTGGAACTTTTTGTGTCGGGGTTACTATTCACGTGTACGATACTATTCATCGAAAAAATAAAACTTTTTCCTTTTTGTCCAAAATATCTATTATGGATACTAGCTTTGATTGTATCCATGTTTTGATCATTCTTAAATTTTACACCACTATGATTATTTATGAGGTATTTTTGGACATGAAATAGCTGAAATACGAATCCTTAATGTTTATTCTTTTATTTCACTGGATTCGATTCTTTTAAAATATTTTTCACCATCCTCGGTCCGAAATGATGATATACTTGAATATCTTTGGCCTGTAGTGCAAAGATGGTTGTTTCTATTATGAATATCTTTGGCCGTGGTGCAAAGATGTACAAGTGTTGAGATGAACATGACCAACTGATGAATATCTTTGGCCTGTAGTGCAAAGATGAACATTTGACTCAAGATGTGTATTGATTAATGTTACAAGGATAAAATAATGATGATGGACTGTTAAATTCATCGATATTAGTAGATTTCATCCTCTACGTAACTCTTCTATGAATTATTATTTCCGCTGCGAATATTGATCTAAAACTTGTTGTTTAGTGTATTCTCTCAGATTTTTCCCTGTTGAATACTAACGATAATTTGTTGTATATTATCTTAGTCATAATATTCTTTACTAGGCTAGTTGAGCTCACCCTTTTCCTTTTTGTTCCATTTTTCTTTTCAGGAGGCGAGAATATAGCGAGTACTAGTCGGGGTATGGAATGAACGTTCTAGAGAGAATTGTTTAGTAGTTCTCACCATTTTTGTAAAATAATGTATCAATAAATGTGATGAGAATTTATTTGAGTATAGATATTGTGTAGAAAATAATATTTGTATTTAAACTCACAGTTTTATGGTTGTATTAATAAAGTTATAGTTATTTCTGTACCATGTATTGACAACTCAGAATGGGTGATGTATACTTATTTTGGGGGCGTCACAGTTGGTATCAGAGTTTAGGGATATGATCTCTGGCAGAGATCGGGGAATAAAACTAGGAGGGGAGAGACGAGTAAATACTTCGCTAGTGTGTCCTACCTAAGCTTATTTGTTAGTTGGTCAGTATATAGGGATATTATGTGATATATTGATTTCCTTAATTAACCATTGTTTTATGGCAGTATTTAAGAATGACAACCGAGAATGTTAACAGTGGAGTAAATGAGACCGTGGAGATGACTGTACTTACCAACGAGGAGAACGTGCAACAGGCTGGCAATGTTCCTCCTATGAACAACACCACTGAGTAAATGATGAACGACGGGATGTTTAGAAGTTTTTTGCAGTTCATGCAAAATCAGACGAGGGAGACTCGTGTTCAAAATACAGGAGGAAATGATAGCAATTCACGGGTTGTCACAGCCAAGCAGTTCAAAGAGTTGGGACCACCAGAATTCAGGGGAAAGCCGGATCCGATTAAGGCGGAGACGTGGGTCAAATAAATCACCAAGATATTCGATGTCTTGGGATGCACGGAGAAGCAGAAGATGCCATTCGCCACCTTTATGTTCCGTAATGAGGCAGATTACTGGTGGGAATCTGTGAAGCGTACCCACCCAGCCGCGCTCAGTATGTCTTGGGAGACATTTCAGAAACAATTTAATGACAAATACTTTCCTGAAAGTGTTCGTCATATGAAGGAGGTAGAGTTTATTAGACTAGAGCAGAATAACCTGACGGTGTCTCAGTACGAGGCAAAGTTTACATAGTTATCCAGGTTTGCACCTCATTTGGTGGAGAATGAGGAACGTCAGTATCTCATTCTCATAAATTCTCTCTCTATTCAGATGTTGTAAACAAGACTCAATTGTTAGAGCGAGATAACGAGTACGTTCAACCGAGGGACCACAATCAGGATCATAACGGAGATAGCAGTCAACAGAATAACGATAACCAGCGGAAAAAGAAAAAGATGGACAAAAATGGTAACCACTCTGGTGGTAATCATGGCCATGAAAATAGAAGAAGCGAGTCGGGGGGAGATTTTAAAAAGAGGAGATTCAACAATGACAATGCGAAGACGTCAGCACCAGCAGCAACTGGTACCAAGGGAGGAGAAAGACCACCGGTCATATGCTACAAATGCGGGAAAGAGGGACATATCAGCCCAAACTGCCCACAACAGTTCAAGGTATGCTATAATTGTGGAAAGGAAGGACATATCGCTCGAGATTGTACGGTAACGAATCCAAGTTCAGCGGGGACGGTGACTTAAAAGGCTGTCCCAGAAAAGTCAAAGTCAACAGTTCCTGGAAGAGCGTTTGTCGTGACTAGTCAAAATGCAAGGAACCCAAACGAGGTGATCACGGGTAAGCTAATCGTAAATTCTTGCGAAGTTTATACATTACTTGATACCGGTGCTACCCATTCATTTATCTCTCCTGCTTGTGCTCAACGTTTAAACTTGACTCCGGATAAATTAGACTTTGACCTAAATGTAGAAACTCTGTTAGGAGAAACTTTCAACACATCCACTGTTTATAAATTTTGTCTAATCCAAGTTGGTACCATCACATTACCTATTGACCTTATCTTTTTAAAGATACTTGCTTTTGATGTGATTTTAGGGATTAATTGATTAACTACTCATCATGCCAAAATTGATTATTTTCGTAAGGTTGTTAGTTTTCATATTTCTAACCAACCTGTTGTACGAATTCAAACAACTAAACCATTAAAATCAATCACTATCATATCTAATCATAAAGCTATTTGTTTATTAAAAAACGGATGTCAAGCTTTCTTAGCCCATGTTATGGATTTGAATAAAGACACGTCAAAATTGAATAATATTCCTGTTGTTATTGACTTTCCTGACGTATATCCTGAAGAACTTCCCGGTCTACCCCCGAATGTGAAGTTAAATTGTTTATTAATCTTGAACCTGGTACAAAGCCCATTTCTAAAACCCCATATCGAATGGCTCCTATTGAACTTCAGGAGTTAAAGGTCCAACTACATGAATTGTTGGACATCAGTTTCATTCGTCTTAGTACATCTCCTTGGGGTGCTCCTGTTTTATTTATAAAAAAAGAAAGACGGGAGTATGCGACTTTGTATTGACTATCGGGAATTGAACCATGTCACTATCAAGAATAGGTATCCACTATCTCGTATTGATGACTTTATTGACCAGTTGCAAGGAGCACAATTCTTTTCAAAGATCGATCTTTGTTCTGGATATCATCAGCTGAAGATTAGAACTGAGCATATTCCAAAGACTGCCTTCAGAACTCGGTACGGGTATTATGAATTCTTAGTCATGTCTTTCGGACTGACTAATGCTCCTGCGACTTTCATGGATATGATGAACCGAGTATTCAAGGATTATTTGGATCAGTTCGTTGTTGTCTTTATTGATGACATCCTCATATATTCCAAAAGCCGTGAAGATCATGAGCACCATTAGAAGCTGGTACTCCAAAGGCTTCGTGAAAACAAGCTTTATGCCAAGTTAAAAAAATGCGAGTTCTGGCTTTAGGAAGTAGCATTCCTTGGGCACGCGGTGTCAAAACATGGAGTATCTGTTGACCCGGCGAAGATTGAAGCAATACAAATTTGGGAGCAACCGAAGACGGTGACTGAAGTACGTAGCTTTCTGGGTCTAGCTAGTTATTATTGGAGATTCGTGGAAGGGTTTTCTCGAATCGCTACTCCATTAACTTAGCTAACTCAGAAGGATACAAAATTCGTTTGTAGCAAGGAATGCGAGAAGAGTTTCCAAGAGCTTAAGAGGAGACTTATTTCGGCACCTGTTCTAACAATATCATCTGGTTCGGATGGATTTGTTATCTACAGCGATGCTTCGGGCAAAGGGTTAGGATGTGTTCTCATGCAACGTGGGAAAGTCATAGCCTATGCCTCGCGACAACTTAAAGAATATGAGAGGAATTATCCTATTCATGATCTAGAGTTGGCAACAGTCGTTTTCGCGCAAAAGATCTGGAGGCACTATCTTTACGGGGAGAAAGTGGAGATATATTCAGACCATAAAAGCCTCAAATATTTCTTCACTGAAAAAGAACTCAATATGCGGCAGCGACGTTGGCTCGAGCTATTGAAAGACTACGATCACACTATTCAATATCATCCTGGAAAAGCGAACGTGGTAGCTGACGCGTTGAGTAGAAGATCATATGCAGGAACGAGTGCGATGATGTCAAGTATACGCATAGAGCCAACTTTAATAGAAAAAGTTAAGGTTGCTCAAGCCACCGACCCGGAGCTGATGCATGTGAAGAAGAAAGTACAAAAAGGTGCTATTCCGGAAGCGAGAATCGATAAAGAAGGAATACTTCGAGTCCACTCCAGACTTTGTGTTCCTAACGACTCTAATTTGAAGTACAAGATTATGATAGAGGCACATAATACACCATTTGCAATTCATCCTAGAAGTACCAAGATGTATCATGATCTTCGACATACATTTTGGTGGAACAATATGAAGAGAGAGATTGCAAAGTTTATCTCGATGTGTTTAACTTGTCAACGTGTAAAGGCGGAGCATCAAGTGCCTAAGGGTCCATTACAACCACTTGAGATTCCGAAATGGAAGTGGGAACATATTACCATGGATTTTGTTACGGGTCTTTCTACGGTTTATCAAGGCATAAATGCTATTTGGGTTATTGTTGATAGATTAACCAAGTCTGCACATTTCTTGCCGATACGGGAGACTTATTCCCTTGAACATCTCGCTAGTATGTATGTAAATGAGATTGTGAGGTTGCATGGCATGCCAGTATCCATAGTTTCGGATTGTGACCCAAGATTCACTTCAAGATTTTAGGTTAGCTTACAAAAAGCTATGGGCATGGATTTACGATTCAGTTCAGCATACCATCCTCAAACGGATGGACAATCGGAGAGGACTATTCAAACTCTTGAATATCTATTAAGATTTTGTGTCCTAGACTTCAAGGGCAGTTGGGATAAGTATTTACCATTGGTGGAATTCTCCTACAACAACAGTTATCAGGCAAGTATAGGTGTGGCTCCATTTGAAGTATTATATGGACGAAAGTGTCACTCTCCAATATTTTGGGACGAGGTGGGTGAAGCAACATTGTTGGGACCCGAGTTGGTACGTATGACTATGGAAAAGATCCAAATGATTCGACAACGTATACAAACGGCACGAGATCGACAAAAGTGTTATGCGGGTCTTCATCGAAAGGACGTAGAATTTAGTATTGGGGATTATGTATTGTTGCGTGTTGCCCCATAGAAGGGAGTTACAAGATTTGGGAAGAGAGAAAAGCTCAATCCACGATTTATTGGTCCATTTCTAATTCTTGACCGGGTAGGGAATGTAGCCTATAAACTCGCATTACCTCCGAGTATGTCTCGTGTTCACAATGTGTTTCACATATCTGTACTTCGTAAATATGTGAAAGACCCGAACCACGTTATTGAGTTAGAATCGGACGACATAGCCGAAGACTTAACGTACGAAGAGGTACCTGTCAAGATCTTAGATAGGAAAAAACATGTCCTACGCACGAAGGTCATACCACAAGTTAAAGTTTTATGGAGAAACCATGCTATAGAGGAAATGACCTGGGAATTGGAAACGAAAATGAAAGCGAGGTATCCTCACCTTTTTGAAACACTATGTACGTACGTAAATTTCGAGGACGAAATTTCATAAGAAGGAGAGGTTGTAAGACCCCAAATTATTAATAAATGAAATTTAAATTCCTCTATTTATTATTTTGAAATAGTAAGGGTTGATGTGATTAATATGATTAGTTATGGGCAAAATGCGCAAATATCTTAAATAAGCAGGTGGTTATAAAATATTCATATTTTGTCGGGGAATATTCGTTTGGCCGTGGAATATTCTTGCTGTCGGGAAATATTCGTACGACGGCGCAGCCTTGCGTAGGCCCCATAACGGAAAACGATTGGATGAAGAAAATGACAAATATAAGTTGTTTATAAATAACAGTGTAGTTGTTACTGTTAATACTGTTGAAATACTCGGTGGTTAAAACACAGTAGCACATGGTATTGCACCAATTATTGATTCTTACGTAGTTACAGTAATTACTGTTCAGTAGTTTATTTTAATTGATTCAATAATTACTACGTTTATATTTCATATTCTTGTTGTTTTAATAATTGTCATTATACAGTATTTTCTATTATTGGATCAATAATTCATATTATTTGAATAATATTATTAGATAGCAATATTGGCGATGTCTAGAAAGTTCTGTCTAAGGAGAGGTTAGGTCATCTAATTGCGCGCCAGTAAGGAGAAATCTTTATTGGAAAGCCCCTTCTATCCTGGGAACTGCCTGGTTGTCAGTATTGTGATTCTGTAATATTATTTATGAATAATTAATTATTGATTTAAATGATTAGAAAAATATTGATTTTATGTGGATATAGATGGAGAAAATTTTTAATGTAACCATTGTTGAAAATTAATATTTTATCTTTCTCTGATACAATAATTCATTTAAATATATTATTATATTATTATAATATAATAACGGTGATATCTTTATAATGAATATGAGATATATGAGTATATGAGGAGGAGTATTTTTATTACCAAAAATATTTAAAACATGTTTTTCATGTCTGTGGACCCCATTTTTTGACTGAAATTTGATTATAGCCTGTAAAATCGCCCGTTTATGGATTTCGGTCAATTTCTGTTTGGAATTTGGAAAAACTTCCTTTTGCAAAGTTGTAGATAATGGAATTTTCTATAGAAAAACGCGAGTTTTGAATTTTTTTGACAAAAGAGCTATTTATTATGAATTATTGAAGTTCCGAAGCTTCGAAATAATTAATTTTTAGAAGTTTAAAATATTTTAAATAACAAAAATGTTTTTTTCATTATGGTGTGTAACACATGTGTGTTGAATGAGCTGAATTCAGTTCTCGGTAGGTTGGCGTAGGAAAATTTAATTTATATATTAATATTATATTAAATTTTCTTTTTTGGTGTTCTAAGCATTTTTCTATAAATAAGGTGCTTAAGTTAGAATTAAAAATTACACCAGAAACTGAAGTTTTTTCTATATTTTTCTCTCTATATATTGAGCGTATTCTTGTGAGAAATTTGATACATTGAGTATTGTTATACGGTGCAAATTTTCTTCAGCACTATACCCACTATTCCAGCTAGAAATACTAATCTTTCGAGGTAAGGGATATTTTTTTTTAAATGATATTATGCCGTATACGACACTATTCACGTATACGACACTATTCATCGAAAAAATAAAATTTTTCCTTTTCGTCCAAAATATATATAATGGATACTAGCTTTAATTGTATCCATGTTTTGATCATTCTTGAATTTTACACCACTATGATTATTTATGAGGTATTTTTGGACATGAAATAGCTGAAATACGAATCCTTAATGTTTATTCTTTTGTTTAACTATATATTTGATTCTTTTAAAATATTTTTCATCATCCTCAGTCCTAAATGATGATATACTTGAATATCTTTGGCCTGTTGTGCAAAGATGGTTGATTCTATTATGAATATCTTTGGTCGTGGTGCAAAGATGTACAAGTATTGAGATGAACATGACCAACTGTGAATATCTTTGGCCTGTAGTGCAAAGATGAACATTTGACTCAAGATGTGTATTGATTGATGTTACAGGGATAAAATAATGATGATGGACTGTTAAATTCATAGATATTAGTAGATTTCATCCTCTACGTAACTCTTCTATGAATTATTATTTCCGCTGCGAATATTGATCTAAAACTTGTTGTTTAGTGTATTCTCTCAGATTTTTCCCTGTTGAAGACTAACGATAATTTGTTGTATATTATCTTAGTCATAATATTCTTTACTAGGCTAGTTGAGCTCAACCTTTTCCTTTTTGTTCCATTTTTCTTCTCAGGAGGCGAGAATATAGCGAGTACTAGTTGGGGTATGGAATGAAGGTTCTAGAGAGAGTTGTTTAGTAGTCCTCACCATTTTTGTAAAATAATGTATCAATAAATATGATGAAGATTTATTTGGGTATAGATATTGTCTAGAAGATAATATTTGCATTTAAACTCACAGTTTTATGGTTGTAATAATAAAGTTGTAGTTGTTTCTGTACTATATATTAACAACTCAGAATGGGTGATGTATACCTATTTTTGGGGCGTCACACATGGCTTCCCATGTACGAAGGTTTCCTTGAGCACTTCCGAAAGATTCTAATTTCTAAAACAGTTTTTGACTATATATTTATGTAAGGTGTCATTGTGACGTGCTATCCAAGGTTGGGATGAGAGTCACAATTGGTATATATATTTGTATGCAAACTCACAGTATATGTGTTGTTGTATTTTGCAAGACAATTGTTGTAATAAAGTTGTAGTTATTTTCTGTACTATGTATTTGGCGACTCAGAATGGGTTGGATAGAATGGACCTATTTTGGGGTTGTCACATTTGGTATCAGAGCTTAGGGATATGATCTCTGACGGAGATCGGGGAATATAACTAGGAGGGGAGAGATGAGTAAATCCTTCGCTAGTGTGTCCTACCTAAGCTTAATTGTTGGTCAGTCATAATATCGGGATATTATGTGATATATTAATTTGTTCAATTAACCCTTGTTTTGAAGCTGTATTATAAAATGATATCTGAAATACAGGAGATGAACAATGGAGAAATCATGATGACAGGAAAGATGGAATCTGAAATGAAAGCAAGGTATTCTCAACTCTTTGCAATACCAGGTACGTAAATTTTGATGACGAAATTTCATATAAAAAAATCGTCTGTAAGACCCCGAATTTTATGAAATAAAAATATTCAATTTTTTTATTCAATTTTATGAGTTACTATTCATGAGTTACTATTCACGAGTAACTATTCACGGGTACTATTCACTACAAAATTGATTTTTTTTTCTAAACAAATTATTGTTGATTTATGAATATTACTCTGGAGATTAAAACTATATATTGATTATATTATCGTATATTGTGACACCCCCAAAATAGGTATACATCATCCATTTTGAGTTGTCAATACAAGGTACAGAAACAACTACAACTTTATTAATATAATCATAAAACTGAGAATTTAAATACAAATATTATCTTTTAGACAATATCTATACCCAAATAAATCCTCATCACATTTATTGATACATTATTTTACAAAAATAGTGAGGACTACTGAACAATTCTCTCTAAAAACTTCATTCCATACCCCGACTAGTACTCGCTATATTCTCGCCTTCTGAGAAGAAAAATGGAATAAAAAGGAGAAGGGAGAGCTCAACTAGCCCAGTAAAAAATATTATGACTAAGATAATATACAAAAAATTATCGTTAGTCTTCAACAGAGAAAAATTTGAGAGAATACACTAAACAAGTTTTAGATCAATATTCGTAGCAAACATAATAATTCATAGAAGAGTTACGTAGAGGATGAAATCTATTAATATCTATGAATTTAACAGTCCATCATCGTTATTTTATCCCTGTAACATCAATCAATACACATCTTGAGTCAAATGTTCATCTTTGCGCTATAGGCCAAAGATATTCATCAGTTGGTCATGTTCATCTCAACACCTGTACATCTTTGCATCACGGCCAAAGATATTCATAATAGAATCAACCATTTTTGTACTACAGGCCAAAGATATTCAAGTATATCATCATTTAGGACTGAGGATGATGAAAAATATTTTAAAAGAATCGAATTCAGTGAAACAAAAGAATAAACATTAAGGATTCGTATTTCAGCTATTTCATTTCCAAAAATACCTCATAAATAATCATAGTGGTGTAAAATTCAAGAATGATCAAAACATGGATACAATCAAAGCTAGTATCCATAATAGATAATTTGGACAAAAAGAAAAATTTTATTTTTTCGATAAATAGTGTCGTATACGTGAATAGTGCCGTATACGTGAATAGTAACCCCGACATAAAAAGTTTCAAATTTGATTAAAATTTCAGATCAATACTTCGACATAATGATATTGGAAGAAATAATATCATTTTAAAAAAAATAATATCCCTTACCTCGAAAAATTAGTACTTCTAGCTGGAATACTGGGTATAGTGCTGAAAGAAAATTGCACCGTATAACAATACTCAAAGTATCAAAATTCTCACAAGAATACGCTCAATATATAGAGAGAGAAATATTGAGAAAACTTCAGTTTCTGGTGTAATTTTTAATTCTAACCGAAGCACTCTATTTATAGAAAAATGCTTAGAATACCAAAGCAGAAAATTTAATATAATATTAATATATAAATTAAATTTTCCTACGCCAACCTTCCGAGAACTGAATTCAGCTCATTCAACACACATGTGTAACACACCATAATGAAAAAATGTTTTTGTTATTTAAAATATTTTAAACTTCCAAATATTAATTATTTCGAAGCTTCGGAATTTCAATAATTCATAATAAATAGCCATTTTGTCAGAAAAATTTGAAACTCGCGACTTTCTATAGGAAATTCTATTATCTACAACTTTGCAGAAGGAAGTTTTTTCAAATTCTAAACAGAAATTGACCGAAATCCACAAACGGGTGATTTTACAGGTTATAATCAAATTTCAGTCAAGAAATGAGGTCCACAGACATGAAAAATATGTTTTAAATATTTTTGGTAATAAAAATACTCCTCCTCATCATATACTCATATATCCAATATTCATTATAAAGATATCACCGTTATTATTTTATAATAATATAATAATATATTTAAATGAATTATTTTATCAGAGAAAGATAAAATATTAATTTTCAACAATTGTCACATTAAAAATTTTCTCCATCTATATCCACATAAAATCAATATTTTTCTCATCATATAAATCAATAATTAATTATTCACAAATAATATTACAGAATCATAACACTGACAACCATGCAGTTCCTAAGATAGAGGGGGCTTTCCAATAAAGATTTCTCCTTACTGACGCGCAATTAGATGACCTAACCTCTACTTAGACAGAACTTTCTAGATATTGTCAATATTGCTATCTAATAATATTATTCAAATAATATGAATTATTGATTCAATAATAAAAAATACTGTGTAATGACAATTATTGAAATAACAAGAATATAAAATATCAACGCAGTAATTATTGAATCAATTAAAATAAACTACTGAACAATAATTACTGTAACAATTATAGAGCAGTGCCTTCTTACGTAAGAATCAATAATTGGTGCAATACCGTGTGCTACTGTGTTTTAACCACCGAGTATTTCAACAATATTAACGGTAACAACTACGCCGTTATTTATAAACAACTTATATTTGTCGTTTTCTTCATCCAATCGCTTTCCGTTATGGGGCCCACACAAGGCTGCGCCGTCGTACAAATATTCCCCAACATCAAAAATATTCCACGACCAAACGAATATTTCCCGACAAAATATGAATATTTTATAACCACTTACTTATTTAAGATATTTGCGCATTTTACCCATAATTAATCATATTAATCACATCAACCCTTACTATTTCAAAATAATAAATAGAGGAACTTAAATTTTATTTTTTAATAATTTGGGGTCTTACATATATAATATTTTTATAACCCTGATGTTGAAATTCTCTTTCACTAGAGTGTAAAGATGAGTAGATTATTAGTATGATCATGACTAGGGTTCTCTTTTGGCCAGTAGTGAAAAGATAAATTGTGACTGGTAAGATCATGACCATTGAATTTATAATTAAATATCTTTAGCTTAAGTGCAAAGGTGAATTGATCAACATGGTTATAATTATTGTTTATATAAATTCTGAAATGATTATATATTTCTTTGAGATATTAATATATTTGGCTTGTAGTGCAAATATGAACTGTTGAGGAATATCTTTGGCCTGTAGTGCAAAGATGAATTGTTGATGAATATCTTTGGCCAGTAGTGCAAAGATGAACTGTTAATGAATATCTTTGGCCCGTAGTGCAAAGATGACCTGTTGTTGAATATCTTTGGCCAGTGGTGCGAAGATGAACCGTGGATGAATATCTTTGGCCCGTAGTGCAAAGATGAATTTATTAGTATGATTATGAACAGGAACTGTGATTTGGTATAACCATGATCTTTGATGTTTTAGGTAAAGACATGTGATGAAAATTATCTTCGTCTTGGATGCGAAGAGAAATTTAGAATTACAATTATGATTATGAGTTATTCATATAATTGTGGAAAAGAATTGTTGATTAATGTTACAGGGATAAAACATTGTTGGTGAACTTTTAATGTGGAGAAGATAATAGACTCTATGGTCTATTTGACTCTTCTAATGGATTGCTCGTTTCGCTGCAACTATGGTTGAAATTTTTATCATCTACCATATGTTCTAAATATCTGATTTGTTATTGATGAAGGCTATTGATAATTTAATTATCTTTAGTCATGATATTTTTTACTGAGTTAGTTGTGCTCGCCCTTTTTGCTTCACAATTCCTTTCAGGTAATAAAAGTGTAGCTGGGTCGAGCGGGGGTAACAAGGGAATAGAACGGTGGTCTCTAGCTGTGGAGTTATCCCTAAACAGTATAGACAAGTGTGTTGTATACATCTTTTAGTAGTTATATATGGTGAATCATATAGTGAGAGACGAACCCAACGTTGGAAGAGTGTTTTGCCACTATCATACAAGATGTCTAATGACATACAACCTCGTGTCATCATAAGACAGGGTTGTGCTCATCCACTTGCTGAGTGTATTTACGAGCACTACCTATATAATCTTGGTGTTTGTTTGAAGTATAATTCTCAATTTGAGACAGTGGAGATAATGATAAGTCAAGAAAAGACTCACCATTGGGAAGAATATGATAGTAATCTTCTCGTTTTTCTTTGGGGTCTATTGGGTCAACCAAGGATAATTCTGTGGCCATATGATATCTATCATAACCTAGAAGCATGACCTCCCATGTATGAAGGTTTCCTTGAGCATTTCCCAAAGATTCTAATTTTTAAAATAATTTTTTACTATACATATTTATGTAAGGTGTCATTGTGATGTGCTATCCAAGGTTGGGATGAGAGTCACAGTTGGTATATATATTTGTATCCAAACTCACAGTATATGTGTTATTGTATTTTGCACGACAATTGTTGTAATAAAATTGTAGTTGTTTTCTGTACCATATATTTGGCGACTCATAATGGGTTGGATGGAATGAACCTATTTTGGGGTTGTCATATCGTCCGTTTATGAATTTTGGTCAGTTTCTATTTGGAATTTGAAAAAAACTTAAACTTACAAAGTTGTAGAGAATGAAATTTCCTGTGAAAAAGACATAAGATTTGAATTTTTCTGATAAAAGGTCTATTTATTATGAATTATTGAAGTTCCGAAGTTCCGAAATAATTGATTTTTGGAAGTTTTAATTATTATTTTTAAGAAAAACATTTTTTGAAAGTTTTGTGAGTCGGTGGGCTATGGTAAATGTGCTGAAATGAGAATTCAAATGGTGTGTATGATTATTCAATAAATATTAATATTTTATTAAATTTTTTATTTTGGTGTTCTAAGTATTTTCCTATAAATAGAGTGCTTAGGTTAGAATTGAAAATCACACTAGAAACTAAAGTTTTATCTCTCTATATTATCGAACGTATTCTTGTGAGTATTTTGATACCTTGAGTGTTGTTATACGGTGCAAGTTTTCTTCAGCACTATATCCAATAGTCCAACCAGAAGTATTATTCTTTCGAGGTAAGGGATGCTACTTTCTTCTTAAATGATATTATTTTCTTCTATATCATTATGCCAAAAATATTGGTTTGAATTTTTTTTATCAAATTTAGAACTTTTTGTGTCGGAGTTACTATTCACGTATACAGCACTATTCACCGAAAATGAATTTTTTTTTATCCAATATGTCTATTATAGTTACTATCTTTGATTGTATCCACGTTTTGATCTTTATTTTTGAATTCTGCTTCAAAATTGGTTATTATGGAGTATTATTGAACTTGGATAAAACTGTAATACGAATCCTTAATATTTGTTCTTTTGTCTCACTGGATTCGTTTTCTTTAAAATATTTTTCATCACCATCAGTCTTAAATGATGATATTATTGAATATCTTTGGTCTGTAGTACAAAGATGAAAGATTTTTGATGAATATCTTTGGCCCGTAGTGCAAAGATGAACATGTGTTTAGATGAACATGACCAACTGATGAATATCTTTGGCCTGTAGTGCAAAGATGAATATTTGATTCCAGATATATATTGATTGATGTGACAAAGATAAAATATCGACGATGAACTTTTAAATTCATATATAGAAGATAGTAAATTTCATTCTCTACTTAACTCTTCTAATGAATTATTATTTCCGCTGCGAATATTGATTTAAAACTGGTTGTCTATTGTATTCCATTAGATTTTTTTCTGTTGAAGACTAACGATAATTTGTTTTATATTATCTTAGTCATAATATTCTTTACTGGGATAGTTGAGCTCACCCTTTTTTCTGTTCTATTTTTCTTCTCAGGAGGCGAGAATGTAGCGAGTACTAGTCGGGGTATGGAATGAAGGTTCTAGAAAGTCATTTTAATAGTCCTAACCATTTTTGTAAAATAATGTATCAATAATTATAATGAGGACTTATTTGAGTGTGTATAATGTCTAGATGACAATATTTGTATTTAAACTCACAGTTTTTATGTTGTATTAATAAAGTTGTATTTATTTATGTACCATGTATATTGACGACTCAGAATAGGTGTTGTATACCTATTTTGGGGAAGTCACATTGAAGGACTTTTTTAGTGACATTTTTTTTGGTTTTTTTTAGTACCTCCCAAAAAATGTATAGTAATTATTTCAACTGAAATTTTTGTAAAAATAGTATTTTAGGTGTAATTTGGATACATACAATAAATAGTATTGTACAAACTGTACATGCCCTGTTTCTTGTATGTGTGACGCCCCCAAAATTAGGTATACATCACCCATCTTGAGTCGCCAGATATATGGTACAGAATTCAAATACAACTTAATAATACAACTGTCGTGTACAATACAACAAAACATAAACTGTGAGTTTGAATACAAATATTATCTACTAGAGAGTATACAAACTCACAAGGAGTCCTCATTACAATTATTATCACACTATTTCACAGAATAGTGAGGACTACTAATGCATCATCTAGGACCATCACTCCGTTCCCCGACTAATCTCAGCTACGTTCTTATTTCCTGAAGAGAACAGTGAAAGAAAGGATGAGCTCAACTAGCCCAGTAAAAAATATTATGATTAAGATAATACATAATAATTTATCATTAGCCTTCAACAGTGTTAAACTGATAAAATATAACAAACATCAAGTTTAACTGCAGCGGAACAAGCAATCCATTAGAAGAGTCAAGTAGAGAATAAAATCTACAATCTTCTACGATTTAAAAGGTTTTTCATGACTTTTATCGCTGAGACTCAGCTTAATAAATAATCCACATCATTCCTGCACTACGACCAAGGATATTCATTAGTATCATAACCACAAATTATCTATGCACCACAGTCAAGGATATTCGTGTATTCATCAATGGTCATTATCACGCCAACAACTGTCCATCAATCCACTAAGGATCAATGAGGACTTTTTCCACATCATTTGTAACATTACGATCATGATTACACCAAATAATCCCTGATCATAATCATACCAAGTCCATTTATGCACTACAGGCCACAGATGACTTTCAACATAATATAAACATGAGGATGATGACAATGATATAAGAATTCAATAAAATAAGTTCAAGAATTAAGTTATTCAGGAACTAATAACGTCCAAATTGTCAATATGATACTATTTTTTAGAGTAAAATTCAAGAATGCTCAAAAAAATATTTTCATAAAAAGATACTGGATGAAGTGCAAAAATATCAAGGATATTCCACTAATTTCATGGAGTATAGAAGTCAAAACTTTAACCAACTGAGTATAATAACGACTGGAATAACAAAAGAAATCACCATGCATGCGGTAATTCGCATAGACAAGTTATTCTAACAGAATAATAAATAACGGAACCAGGTCAGACGAAATTCGAACCGACAGGATGTTCCAACAGAATAATACAGACGGAACTAGGTCCAACGTAAAACGCACATACAGGATATTCTAACAGAATAATAATAAAGACGGAACCAGGTCATGCGTAAAACGCACAGACAGGATATTCCAACAGAATAATAATAAAGACGGAACCAGGTCCAGCGTAAAATGCACAGACAGGATATTCCAACAGAATAATAATAAAGACGGAATAATAAAAGAATGTCACTAAGTATAAGGTAGTCCGCGTATACTAGTTATTCCAGCAGAATAATTAAGAATGGAATAACAGAAGTTGTCTTCATGAATACAAAAGAAATAATATCCCTTACTGTAAATGTGACGCCCCCAAAATAGGTCTATTTCATCCAACCCATTCTGAGTCGCCAAATACATGGTACGAAAATAACTACAACTTTATTATTACAACATATAAACTGTGAGTTTAAATACAGATATTGCCGTCTAGACAATATCCACACGCAAATAAATCTCCATCATAATTATTGATACATTATTTTACAAAAATGGTGAAAACTACTAAACAACTCTCTCTAGAACCTTCATTCCATAGCCGACTAGTACTCGCTACATTCTCGCCTCCTGAGAAGAAAAATAGAACAAAAACGAAAAGGATGAACTCAACTAGCCCAATAAATAATATATATTATGACTAAGATAATATACAATAAATTATCGTTAGTCTTCAACAGGAAAAAATCTAACAAAATACAATAGATAACCAGTTTTAAATCAACAACTGCAGCGAAAACAACAATACATTAGAAGAGTTAAGTAGAGAATGAAAATTACTATCTTCTATATATGAATTTAAAAGTTCATCGTCGATATTTTATCCCTATAACATCAATCAATATATATCTGAAATCAAATATTCATCTTTGCACTACAGGCCAAAGATATTCATCAGTTGATCATATTCATCTAAACACCTGTTCATCTTTACACTACGGGCCAAAGATATTAATCAGTCGGTCATGTTCATCTCAACACCTGTTCATCTTTGCACTATGGGCCAAAGATATTCATCAAGAAATCATTCATCTTTGCACTACAGGCCAAAGATATTCAGTAATATCATCATTTAGGACTGAGAATGATGAAAAATATTTTAAAGAAAAAGAATCCAGTGAAATAAAAGAACAAATATTAAGGATTCGTACTTTAAACAATTCTTATTTAAAAATACTTCATAAATAACCAGAGTGGGATAAAATTCAAGAATGATCAAAATATGGATACAATCAAAGCTAGTGTCCAGAATAAATATTTTGGACGAAAAGAAGAAATTTTATTTTTCGATGAATAGTGTCGTATACGTGAATAGTAATTCCGACACCAACACCAACAGATAAAAATTTCATAAAAAACATCATCATGTTTCGTGAATAGTACTCGTGAATAGTAACTCGTAAATAGTAACTCATGAATAGTAACTCGTGAATAGTAACTCATAAATAGTAACTCATGAATAGTAACCTGACATGAAAAAATTCTAAATTTGATAAAAAAATTCAACCAATATGTTGACATAATGATATTGAAGAAATAATATCATTTTTGAAAAAAATAACATCCCTTACAATCCCTTAAAATCCCCTTCCTCTAAAGACAGTACTTCTAGTTGAAACACCGGATATAGGCTATGACTTGAACTTGCACCGTATAGCAACACTAAAAGTACACTCACAAGAATACGCTCAATATATCGAGAGAGAAATAGAGAGAAAACTTCAGTTCTGGCGTGATTTTCAATTCTAACCTAAGCACCCTATTTATAAAAAATTGCTTAGAACACCAAAGTAGAAAATTTAATATAATAATAATATATATATACAAATTTGTCTACGCACCTAGAACCATCTGAATTCAGCAACTTGCATGTGTTTAATGAGGCTAACCAACACAAAAAACGTTTTTGTTAATTAAAACAATTAAAACTTTCAAAAATCAATTATTTCGGAACTTCAGAACTTCAATAATTCATAATAAATAGCTCTTTTGTCCGAAAATTCGAATCTAGCGAGTTTTTATAGAAAATTCAATTCTCTACAACTTTGCAGAATTTTTTTTTCCAAATTTCAAACAGAAATTAACCGAAATCCACAAACGGACGATTTTACAGGCTATAATCAAATTTCAGTCAATAAATGGGGTCCACCGACACACAAAACATGCTTTAAATATTTTTAGTAACAAAAATACTCCTCCTCCATATATACTCATATATCTCACATTCATCGTAAAAAATATCATCATTATTATATTATTAAAATATAATAATATATTTAAATAAATTATTTTATCAGAAAAAGATAAAATTTCAATTTTCAACAATTGTCACATTTAAAAAAAATTCTCCATCTATATTCACATAAAATTAATATTTTCCTCATCATATGAATCAATAATTAATTATTCACAAATAATATTATAAAATCACAATATTGACAACCATACAGTTCTCAGGAAAGAGGGGGCTTTCCAATAAGAATTTCTCCTTACTGGCGCGCAATTAGGTGACCAAACCTCTCCTTAGACAGAACTTTCTAGACATTGTCAATAATATTATCTAACAATATTATTCAGATAATATGAATTATTGCTTCGATAATAAAAAATACTGTGTAATGACAATTATTGAAACAACAGTAATATAAAATATCAATGCAGCAATTATTGAATCAATAAAATAAAATACTGAACAGTAATTACTGTAACCATTATTGAGTAATGCCTTCTTACGTAAGAATCAATAATTGGTGCAATACCGTGTGCTACTGTTTTTTAACCACCGAGTATTTTAACAGTATTAACGGTAACAACTACGCCGTTATTTTTAAACAACTTATATTTGTCGTTTTCTTCATCCAATCGTTTTCCGTTATGGGCCCACACAAGGCTGCCCCGTCGTACAAATATTCTCCAACAGCAAAAATACTCCACGACCAAACGAATATTCCCCGACAACAATGAATAATTTATAACCACTTGTTTATTCAAAATATTTGCGTATTTTACCCATAACTATCCACATTAATCAAATCAACCCTTACTATTTCAAAATAATAAATAGAGAAAATTTCATTTTATTAAAAAAAAAATAATTCGGGATCTTACAGTAAAAGAAAAGTATTCTGACTAGTAGGGCGAAGATATTCTTTAAGAAAACTTATACTGTTTTCTACGCTCAAAGTTTCTGAAAACTCTAAAGAAATACGCTCAAGATTATAGAAGAGAATTCTTTGAATTTCTGGTGTGATTTCAATTCTAACTAAGCATCCTATTTATATGAGAATGGAAGGGATACTGTTAGAAAACGGACGCAAAAAAAATATATCACGGACTTAACATCACAGTTTCACGGTTCAATATATCAGTATTCATTTTCAAAGTGTTGGCCAATTAGAGAAAACCACACATGCCACTATGGAAGCCTTAACCAATTAAAAAACACCCCACATCTCAAGTTGTCAACAATGCTGCATGATTTAAACAAATTGGCCAATAATGATCAAGCTTGAAAAACCATTTCATATCCTGCCAAATTTATCTACTAGACCACCACCACTCATCCACATGCTATATATATATATATTATAACTTCCTTTTGATTATTTTGAAACATGGGCAAATGGAAATCCAAATAATAAACAAAATTTATATTAAAGACTTCATAAAAATCCTTTCAAAATGTTAACAACATTTATCATCATTATTAAAATTCATAATATTAATCGACCAGGTCGTTCCCAGGAAAGAGGGTGTTTTCCAATAAGGATTTCTTCCTATTGGCGGCAATTAGGTGACCAAACCTCTCATTGACAGAACTTCTATACATCGTTAATATTGCAAATAATAATATTAATAATTTTCTCGTCTCACTTATTGATTTAATAATATATAAAATATTGACAATAATTGAATCAAATAATGTGAGATACTATGCAGCAATTACTGTAACAATAATTGAAAAAAACTGAGTGATTTCTCACGTAAGCATTAATAATCAATACTGTGTGCTACTGTGCAACTACGCGTATTACTGTACTATTAACACCGAATTTTCAACAGTTAACGGTAAAACTTCCGCCGTAATTTTTATAAAATATTTTTGTCTTTTTTTCAATCCGACAATAATTTCGTTGTGGGATCCACCAATGATTGTGCCGTCGTACGAATATTCCCCGACAAAAAAAATATTCTCCGACCAAACGAATATTTTATAACAACTTGCTTACTTTGTAAAATTTATAAATATTACCCACAATTATAACATTATATCAAATTTACTCCATAATATAAAAAATAATATTTATAGAAAATTCATCTTTATTTATAAAAGTTGGGGTCTTACAGTATGTATCTAAATTATACCTAAAACACTATTTTTTATAAAAAAATCCAGTTGGAATAAATACTATATATATTTTTGGAGGTATTACCAAAAAAATCAATTTTTTTAAAAAAAATATCACTAAAAAATATCCCTAGAAGGACTCAATTAATTTTGGTTGTTGGATAATAGAAAAAGTTTTTATTTAATAATATTTTTTATGTTTTTATTTTTGTCCTTCTAAAACACTAAAAGTCTAAAATGATGGTAAAATTAACTTAAACAATAAGTCTTGTCAGACCGGAATATTGGATATTTTTATTTTTTATTATTTTTTTTCTTAGCGACTCTCAAAAAATGTATAGTATTTATTTTAACAATTTTTTTTACAAAATATAGTGTTTTAGGTGTAATTTGGATACATATACATAAACAGGATTATACAATTTGTATAACTCTGTTTTTGTATATGTATTTAAATTACACCTAAAATATTATATTTTGTAAAAAAATTTGTTCGAATAAATACTATACATTTTTTGAGAGTCACAAACAAAAAATATATATTGAAAATGTCCAATAAACATGTCAATGTAGAAGGACTCTAACTTAAAACAGGTTTTTTTTATCTCCTCGACACTTATTTGACATGAAATCAAGTCACGTCATCAATTTATGACGTAAAAAATTGAAAGGTAGATAATTGAAGTGAAAAAATGTCAATAGTTTAGGATAGTAATTTATATTTAAGTTTTTTTTTTGTACTCCGCCATTTAAGAAAATAAAATTTAAAAAGTAAATTTGTGAAATTTACCATTTATTTAAATTTTGCAATAGTTAATATTTGTGACACACATTATATATGTACTATTTTTTTTATAAAAATATTAAAATATGAGTGAATAAAGTAGAAAAATTATGAATAATGTGAGAGAGGAATAAACATATTAATAATGTGGTCATTCTTACATTTTATTTGGGTTATAAATATACTCTTTACATAATTATATGGATTACGTCATGGTTTGTTAACGTGTTAAAGGAGTTGGTTAATGAATTAAAAGGCAAAGGGACAGATTAATGAATTAAAGGGTCACCGTAATTAATTTATTTTTAAAAAATAATTAATTTAATTTGCAAAATTAATTTAATTTTTATAATGTGTTTTAATTAAACTTTAAAAAAAACAATTATCTTAAAAATAATAGAGGATTATGGCAGTGGAGTGTAATGGTGGAATATAGGAGCAGACCAGACAGAGAAATAGATGAAGATGGGTCATAGAGGAAGAGAGTGAAAGATGGAAAAATAACCAAAGAGTTCTAAAATTAATTTAATAAGTAATTAATTAATCAATTATCTTAAAAATTGATTTCTAAATAAACAAATATTCTTAAATACTTATTTTTGAAATAATAGTGTCCACGTCATATGTCATGACACCATTAGTTTACACCTCACATGCCACATCACTCTTGGATTGAAAGGATAGGGTTCTAGAACTTTCACCTTTAACCTTTTCTAATCTTAAGCTAAAACGACGCACAACTCATTTTCTTTGTACAAATAAAAACCACACGAAAAACATAATAGTAGCAAGCGATTTTTCTTAGAAACTAAAAATTAATTCAACTATCATAAAACAAATTAAAAAAAATAATATGTAGTACCTTAAACTATATGTCATATTCTGCTTCGGTGATCCACCTTTTAATTTTATCAATTAGGTTATTAAACTATCAATTTTTTCCAATTACACAAATTGAACACGACACGTCAGCAATTGTCGACGTGGGTAATTGTGTGGGACCTTAATAAGCTGAGGCGGCAAAAAAATAATTTTTTAATCATTAAATAAACAAATCTGATTAAATGTGGGGGTAAAATGGTCAAAAAATAATTAACATTTTAAATTAAAATAAAACAAACATTAAATTCAATATATCAGTACACCTTTTCCATTTTAATCGATCGATCTCCACAAAACCCTCGCCGGTGATCGATCTCCACCATCCTCATCCTCATCCGCCATCAAATCACGTCGGTGGTCGCCGAAAACCTCTACATATTCCTATTATTCCGGTGGTTTTGATTCTGGGTTTTGATCTTGACTTGGTCCGGCTAATCAAGGTTTCTTCCCGATCGGGGATTCATGTTTTGTTTTCTGATTTGCTTAGTTTAGTTTTCGATTGGGTTTCTTTTACCGATATGACTTCCCGTGATTTTTGTTTTTGATCTGATCTCGTATTAGTTTCAAAATCTTGGATTGTGTGCATATTCAGATTGGTTTGTGTTGTCATCCTTTGATTTCTTTCTTTCGCCGACCTGTATATGTTTGTATTATCAATTTGAGGTATTGAAAATCATTTTTGTGTGCTTGATTTGGGTATATATGGCTTTGATTTGAGGAATATAGGATTTTGATTTCAATTGTTAGGGTTCTGTTTTTTGTGATGTTGAGTTCTAATCGACTCCGATAATTAACGGAGTAGATTGTGATATTGTAGGGAATTGATTTGATGAGAGAGAGAGAATGGTGGTGTTGGAAGATGCAGTGGAGGAAGGGGAGAAGATTGTGACAGTTTGTGGCGGCGTTGCGGGTGATGTTGACGGAGCTGAAGTTGTTGGTGGCGCAGCCAGTGGTTTGGAAGAGGGTGGCGATGAGTTTTCCAGCGGGGGTGAAGTGGCGGAGGTCGGTGGGAGAGAGCAGGACGTGGTAGGACGCGGTAGCGGAGGATGTCGGCGGAGGAGGAGGAGGCGGTGGAGGAGCGGAGGTTGGGGAGGAGAGATTTGATCCATATCTGTCTTGGTCGATCGATTGTGATTGTGAAGTTGAAGAACAACAGTGAAGAAGATGAGAAAGATAAAATAGAATATTAGAAATGTTAATTTATGTTTTGACTATTTTGCCCTTTGTTTAATAAGAGTTGTTTATTTAATAATTAAAAAATATTTTTTTTGCCACATAAGCTTTTTAAGGCCCCACATAATAAGCCACGTCAGCAATTGCTGACGTGGCGTGTTTAATTTATGTAATTAAAAAAATTGATAGTTTAATAACCTAATTGACAAAATTGAAAGGTGGATCACCGAAGTGGAACATGGCCTATAGTTTAGGGTACTAATTCATATTTAAGCCTTTATTTAATAACATGGACTATTGCTATTATTTCTAAGGTAATTTGATACCTCAAAGGGGGGATCATACCACCTCTCCACTTGGGATTATAATCCCTCATCAAATAACCATAGAAATGACAAAAAAGTCTATGGGATTAAATAAGGAGATTAATCATGGAATAAAATAGTCCAAAGTGAAAACAGATTAGTTAATCCCATCCTATATCTAGAGGTGGCAGCGGGCGGGCCCGAGCTGGGCCATTCGGCGAGCTGCTAATGTGAGACCCATGGCCCAGGCCGACCCGCTTCTTCTTTAATTTTTTTTTGTACAAAATCTTGATACACCAAAAATAGTAATAATAATAAATATTAATAATAAACAATAATTCTAATTACTTACATTAACTACATATCTCAGTTAATTAAAATTTTAATAGTATTATAATTTTAGATATTATTCTAAAGGCATGATTTAGGAATTAAATAAGTAGGGGGATTGCATAATTAAGAGATAATGATTGATTTACTTTCCAAATGTACTACACTGTACATTGTAATGTCACTATAAATAATAGTGGTCTTCTCCCTTCTTTCTCATTGATTGCTTTTGATTGCTTGTACACCTCCATCAAACTGAAATCTTCAAATTTTATATCTATATTATTGTGTTACAAATTTTGGACTTGCAATCTAAAAAATTAGTGGTTAATTCGGATTACATATTGCTAGTAATTCAAAGTATATAATCAAATTTGATTTTTTAAAATTATACTTTAAAATTAATATAATTTATTTAACTTTTAAAAATAATAAATACTGTAATTAATACTAATATATAGATAATTTTAAATTTTTATAATTATATTATCTAACTTAAACTAATAATTATTAGTTTTATACTTTGAAATTGAAGAACTATTTCAAAAGTTCATGCAATTGTAATTGTTTGTGAGCGTGTGTAAAGATATATACAGAATATATTGAGGGAATTAACATTTCTACCAATAAAATTAAAAGTAATATCAATAGTTGTTGTAGTTCAGTTGGTTTGAACACTTATTTATTTACTTACAAGTCTTGTGTTCAAACCTCATAACCTATATCCTATCCCACCCAACACACGTAGCCTAAGGTTCACATATCTATTACATATCTATTACAACAGTAATAGATGTACAAGGCACATTAACAAAACAAATTTAAGGTTCACATATCTATTACAACAGAAATAGATGTACAAGGCACATTAACAAAACAAATTTAAACTTGAGGCTGATACTGAACGAAACTTGTACAAATAAGATGAATGTCTCTATCCATCACATTCCCTTTGATACATAAAAAGTACAACATAACTTGCAAAGAAAGTACAACTTAATTTTTAATCCTGCGTGATTTCTTTACTCTATTTACACAAAGGTCAGGTGAGAATGACAGATCCTCAACAAAAAGGATTTAACAGTCAATGCCACATTGTTGACCTCTTGTAGCGGCTTTTGTGGCGTCGGATGTGAACGGATCGATCCTAACCCATAGCAGGGAGAATATGGAAGCGAGGAGGATGGACCAGACAATGACAATGGTCGGCGTACGATTTTGCCGACCCAACAAACCCTTGAGGAAGGGATACAAGTGGACAATGACCCAAATTGCAAAGAACAATTTGCCAAACAAAGGCCCCCACGACTGATATCCACTGTTTATGGCATATGAAACACCGGCAACTATCCCTACTAAGT
Source organism: Panax japonicus (assembly GCA_020205505.1). NCBI lineage: Eukaryota > Viridiplantae > Streptophyta > Magnoliopsida > Apiales > Araliaceae > Panax > Panax japonicus. The sequence continues at coordinate 61,491,431 of CM035109.1, read as the reverse complement.
TCACAATAAGAACTGTGGTTGGAGGGATAAGAAGAGCTGTCCATTTGAACACATAGAGCTCTGCGAAATCCCCATCCTCGTCGGATGCTTTTGAAGTAACAGTAAAGTTGGTATCAATCCCGGCAAGCACTTTCAAGAGCCCTTGGAAAACCGCAAAAAGATGAGCTGAAGTACCACCAATGACCCAGAACTGTTCGTTTCTCCACCAGTCGTCAATACTTACTCCACTCCACCTTAGTTCCAGTATTCCAGTTGTAAAAATGGAAATGAAAAGAAGAATAAACCACATGCTAGCAAAGTTGCTTATCTGCAGAAAAGTTGCTTTACAGGTTAAGGCGAAGACATTGATTGGAAGGGATTACTTTTTTAGTATCAATTCCAGAAGATGGTAATAAATTAGTAGGCAAATAAAGGAAGAGCATTGTGTCCATATGTGTGCGTTTTTGTGCATATTAGAGTGTTTCCAGTCCTGTTTGGAATCTTTCAACAAACATTTGCAGTAAATGAATCATGAACTGAAGTGAAATTAGTCACACCTCGGGAATGATGAATTTTCCAGTGAGAAGGCAGACAGCTGGAAGTATGCAATAAGCAAGTAGCGGGATAGAGGTAAGAGGATAGACAATGGTATTTATGTACGCCAGTCTCTCCAAGAGCTTCAGTTTACCATTGTAGCCATACCATATGGGGCAATGCCTGCTCAGTAGAATTTCAATGGAACCCAATGCCCACCTAAGAACCTGGTTAAGACGATCAGAAAGATTGATGGGTGCAGAACCCTTGAATGCTGGGCGAGGAGGCACGCAATAGATTGAAATCCACCCTCGAGCATGCATCTTAAACCCAGTTAAAATATCTTCAGTCACAGACCCATATATCCATCCAATCTGTTAACCAAAAGAAAATGTAGCTCTATCATAATGTATTCCAAAATGCACATGTCAATCCTTAAAAGGATATGAAGTTTTACATAGATGCATAATTGTAGTTACCTCTTTGCCCCATTCAGACTTGTCCTCGTATCCACAGCTAATAACATGGATTGCTTCTTTCAACAAAGTTGCAGGATTCGTTGTCGGTGGAATGCCCCCCTGCTCCATAAATGTAGCAGCAATAAAAACTGGAGATTGACCAAATCGCTTTTCTAAGCTCTTCTGGGACATAAGAAGTGACTTCTCATCATCATATCCTGTAAATACCAAAACAAATGATAAAAATTTATCACGTCTCACTCATCTTTTGAGGTCTAAGCTGGCTGAAATGAAGTACAAATATTCATACTAATAGTAGTTTTTTTACCAATTTACTGACATTACAAGGGCCTTGGTTGGTAAAACTGAGCCAATTATATTTCAACTATTTCAGAAAAGAAGCTAAGCCACAAGCGTAACTTCTTTATTTGGATGGGAAAAGGATTGAAATATCAAATCCGTTTTCCCACATGGAGGGGCAGGAGATACAGGAGTCCTGCCCCGCTTTTACACATGTCGGTGCTCACATGTGGATGGTGTGAAATTCATGCACCTCTGAGCATGAACTCAATTTAAGAAACTAATACTACTTGCTTTTTATTACCAGCGTGAAGCATATAAATATAAAAAACGAGATAACTGTCAAGACGAACCATCAACACCCTCTTCAATGTCTTCCATATTGAAAATGGGAATCGTGGATTCAGTTCGCTTTACTGCTCTCTTCTTATCAATATACTTCTTGTTTGCATTCCTTCCTTTCTTCCTTGAGCCGCAACAACTCTTTATAATAATATTTGGTTCCAAATCTGCCTCAGTTAAGACTGGATCATACCCATACAGAGCTTGCCTATTGAAACAACATCCTGTTCCCACATAGACTGGACCTTGGATGCCATCCAACCCTTTCAAGTTGATCTGAGTTATATGAGAGGAATGAACATGAAGTTAGTTTTAAGCATAGCAAACATAAAAAGAATATAATAGTAGTAAACGTAGTAAGAGAAACCTACATCAAAGAACACAATATTGCGATTAGCATATCGATCGTGCAAGTCAATCCCATCAAACCGTTGAGGGAACTGTACGTAGCAGGTTTTCTTTCCATAAGCCGGATCCATCATGAAACACATGGCTTCTTTTAGAGCTTTACTGTTATTGAAGTAATGATCACAATCGACGTTCAAAAGATATGCACCATTTGTAAGGACAGCTGACACTCGAATCTGTGATCCACAACAAAAAAAAAACTATAAAAATATAGACAAAAAACAAAGATTTATACAACATATATACCAGAAAGGAGATTATTATTTAATAATATTAGAACTGAAAACCAATGTGGAAGCACTAGTTTGGTGACTCAACATGTCCATCCAGCAATCCATGCTAAAGGGTAATATTTTTGTAGGGGGGAGAGTGTAGTTATGTAGTAATACAAACACATAAACGTTGATATTCATTGTCGAAGGGAATTTTCCCCATAATCAATGCACTAACCAGATTGGCAAACTCTTGCAACAATTGCTAAACTATGTCATGATCGAATAATTTTTGTAAAGGAAAATAGAAATAGCTATGGAGATCACGAACCAAAGCATTCATTGCTCCTGCTTTCTTGTGATGTTGGAATCCTGGACGCTTCTCACGAGAAACATAAACCAGCCTTGGCAGCTCATTACCATCTGTATCAAGGCCCCCACTATGGCCTAAGAAAACCTATCCATCCATCCATCCATCCATCCATTAAATAAATTAAAAAGAAAATCAATGGAAACAAATCAGAAGCAGAAAATTAGATAGAACTGTAATCTTAAATACATTTAAAACAGTGACGATACCTGGATCATTCCAGGATGATCCCTAGGGTTATTTCCGGGCCATGGAGTTCCATCTTGCATTGTCCAACCTTCTTCAGGCATCTTTTGTGCTTTAGCAACAAGCGCATTGATTCTTACTTTAAATTCTTCATATTCTCGCTGTGAAAGAAAATGATTTTTTTGTTATTACGATAATAATTAAAGTTTCCTACCAATAAGGATCATGTTGAAATGCCTAGTAACTACCCCCCCCCCTCTACTGACCACCACAACTTTAGGTTCCCCTTTCAAAGAATCAATAATATTACAAGAGCAGTACGCTGCCCATAAAAGAGGGAGTTGGGAAATGCACAACTTGTTCCACACCTCCACTGTCTTAGGTAAACCAGGACCGTCACATATGATGCGTCTCACGATGATGGGGATATTGCAATTCAATTTAAAAGAATAAATAAATATTCCTCAACCCAGAATTAGTCAACCTTAAAAGTAAAAAATTCATAAGGAATTTTATTTTAACACAGTTAAAGGTCTATGCTTTTCAGATATCAAAGAAAAAGATCTCATCCCCACAATTCAACGATATAGTAGTGGCAGTTGATCACTGGACCATGGGGATTACTATTCTATCAGAGTGCTATAGTTTTTTGTTGATATGATTAGAAAAAAAATTCAGTTCAGAACAATTATGAATCTAAGCACAGCACACTTAAAAGCTAAAAGGATTTTCATATCCACCGAACTTTTTTATCTTAATCTTCAAAATATTTGTAGAACATTTAGCTTTATAAACATCATTAGAAGCAACTTTTAAGAAACATAGTTAGCATGCAAGCCACTATATTATGGAAGCACCATCACTCATTGATATCAAAAGGAAAAATGGAAGCACCATTGGTCATCAGATATCTCATCAATTACCTTCATCGACCTGCGTTCTTTAACAAATGAAGGCTGTATTTTGTCCTTCAAGTAATCTATCTTCTGAGCAAAATAAAATTCAGGAGCCCTAGGCTCAATGTGGTGCTTCTTGCAGAACGGCACCCACTTCCTTGCAAACTCTGCTGTCTCAGAGAGGGCTTCAAAGGTCAACATTGCTGAACCATCATCTGAAACATAACAAGAAACTTTGTCGACCGGGTAATCAACGGAAAGAATGGACAACACAGTATTGGCGGTAACAAGAGGAGGCTCTTTGAGAGGATCCACTGTACTGACAAATACATCTACAGGTGCCAGCTGTGAAGGCTCCCCTTCCCTGTCATATCTGTGAAAGAATAAACAATATTAATGTGGTATTTAAACAATTTTCAAAGAGAACCAAAAAGCATAGAAACCATCAAACCGACCACCAATGACCAATAAGTCCATACAAGAGATGTATTATAAATTGGATAAAAGCTAACTGACCTTATTGCAAGCCTGTCTAGGTATGTCTCGCGATTAATGGGAGACCATTTTGGAAATTGATCCAGGAGCCAGGATAAGGCAAACCAAATCTCACAGATAACCGAAACAAGCCACAAGGGATAAGCATCTTTCACTGGATGAGTAACACGGTATTGCAAGAAGAAGCCCAAGATAATTAACCGGAGTATGATTACAACACGATAAGGGGTAAGGTGGTTAGAAGAAATGGGCACCACACGGCTCATAGGTTGGCGAGCATCATCAGCCCTGTGATACAAAGAAGTAGTCAACATTCTGGGAAGATGTATAGACCAAAAGACTACATTGACAAAACGATGATTCCATTTTTTATAACAGTTCATAATTTATCTCTATTTGACACTGTTAACGGATAAATCTTGATCATGATTATATTATAATACAGTCACAAACAGATAGAAATGATGTAAGATGTTCACATTTGCAATTCTTCTCCATTTGAACCCGAGCCCTCAATATCTCCTCCTTTGCCTTCAGTGTATCTGTTGGTCATCTGCATCATATTTTTCTCCTGCTTTATTTTCCAACCTTCTACCCTTTCCTTCCAGTCAACATTTCCAAGACCATAAGAATTCAAGTCCTTTGAAGGGTCCACAATTCTTACAGGAACTGCAGAGTTAAGACATATATAGATGACTAAATGAGTACAAATTTCAACAAAACTAACAGAGGTGTCAGTCATAGAAAATCAAAACAAATCAATTTCAACTTTTTGGTCCAGAATCTAAAAATATGACATGATCACCCAAAAAAGATAAAGAAAAAGGAAAAGAACAATGATTGGAGTTATTTAGTCATTAGATCAAGCTAGTAGAGCACCTGGCAGCCTTGGATCGATGTATGGAAGTGAGTGAACATGTTTGTCACCAGTGCCCAAAGGGCCTGATGTACTTCGTACTGATTGAGTGTCCAGCGTAGCACTGGGAATTTCACCAGATACCTGAAATTTCAACAAATACGCAAAGCACTTGAATTCTAAAAACAATAGAGAAGAATGGTTCCACTGACAATTGGCAAAAAAATCTAATGAAAATTCCAATATTGGAGTGAAAGGTTATCTACACAAGTATAATGAGCTTTGCATAACATCACTTCTTGCAAAGCATATATTTTGCTATGCTTAGAGAGTAACTGTTGTGCTTCCAATGCAAAACTCAACACTTGCTGAGTAACAAAGCATGAGTAAACCAATAATAGTAGACCAGGGAATGTCCTAATTGAAGTTAGAAAGCGGCTATAACAATCAATGCCCCAGAGAATTAACAAACAATGATCAGTTATAATCATGTTCTCTTCACTGCTCTTAATGCAACTCACATAGAGGACTCAATGGTGAACTCAAGGTACAATCAATACCAATTTGGACATGACTAGAAACATGTGCAGGATGGAAAGTACAAAGCCACACTTCAGTAAAAACCATGAAGGTCACACTGACACACTAATGACTAGTTGAATGCATCAAGATCAGTAATATCACTCACTGGTTGCCCATTGGTGAGAAGGGGAATAGGTTGTTGAGATTCATGTCTAGACGATGAAGAGAGATCAACGTCTTCTCCCTGCCATTGGCCTCTCGCTTGGCTGTTTCCGTGAGTATAATTGAATTCATTTTCCAAGTCATCAACATCCTCCTCGTCATCATCACCATCAACTCGAGGACTCCCTGATTAAAAGCACAATATAATTTGTTCAATCCCTCACATTTATCTATAAAATTTAGTGAGAACCCCATGAAACAGTTTTACAATCAAAGTAACCTTTGAGTCTTTTATATCTAGTCTTGCACTGGGGGCACGACTGATTTCCATCTCTCCTCTCATACTCATAACAAGGTCTGCAAACCGGAAAGGCACACTCATTGCAGGCAACAAAGGCATCACCTGTAGCTGTAAGTCCAACAATATCGCTACATATCTGACATAGCTTACCATTCAAATTCTTTACGGGCTTGGGCTGCATAAGCCAAAATAAAAATTTAAAATTAATAATCACTGATTAGAAACAAAAGATAGTCGGCTATAAAAAGACAAATGAGTGGTACAGTTACTTTATATGCTTAATTAGAAATCATCTAACCATAACCAAAAACTCTTTTCAAATCAAATGCATAAGCACATTAAGGAACACAACAGTCAAGTCGATAAGAAAAAGCAGATTTAACTAAAAGCTCTCAAATATAAGTTTTAAAACTCACTGAAATGAACTAGAAAGATATCAACCTTCAATCCTAAAGGACCTCATCTATCGTGGTTAAGCAAATAAATTAGCATGATAAATTTAGAACAATTCAATCTCAATCCCAGCTTTAGCATATTATATTCTATAGTAATAATTAGTAAGTTTCAAAATCCAACATTCTCACAAGATCAAAACTTCATTCAAACAAAATTGATCCATGAGAACAAAAGGATACAAAAAAAAATCAGAACTTTGAGGTTATTCATTCTTATACAACCAACATTCACACTTACAAAAGGAATCAACCAAAAATCAAAATATTAAAAAAAAACACCAAATTTAAGAGTCCAAATCAAAATTAAGCAGTACCCATTTCCTAGTTTTCATGAAAAGAACCAATTTTCAGCTGAAGACTCACTCTAGTAAACAGAACTCAGATCTAAACGCTACTTATACTGCAGATAATCTAGTAAAAGCTACCCAAAAGAATAATTTTCACACTTATAATCAAGTTATCCCATTACCATCTTATAATTTCATAAAAAGAATTAACATTTTTGCTCAAAACCCACTCACAATTTCATAAAAAGAACCAATTTTTTTTCTCAAAATCCACTAGTGAACAACTAACACTTAGATCTAAACACAACACCGAGACTGAAAACCCAATTGGGTTATCTCCAAAATGCATACCCCACTATCAGAATCATGCCGAATCCGCACCAATTGGTTCCTATTGTGCGATCCAGCCACCAAACCAGCATTTGCCTCCATTTCTTTTCAATATAAAAAGAGGATTACAGTGAAATGTACAGCAACAAAACTGAAACCCCTGTTAAATTATTGGTTTGTTTTGATACAGATCTTAAAATTCAAAGAAAATTTGAGATGGGGTTTTGCTCAATGGGGTTGTGTTTGATCAAATTGCAACAATGGACATTCTCTGATTTTTAGCCTAATCGACCACCCATCTCTCACTCTCTCTCCTCCTACTTTTTCCTTCCTCTTGATAAATAAGTCTCCGTCTTTCAACATTTTCTTAAAAAGATTATGTAATCAACAACGTAAATTTTAGCGGCTCATCCGGTAGCCAATATCCAACCTACTTGACGTTTATGTGTTAACTTTTAAATTATTTAATTATTTTAGCTGTCTTTTTTTGTTATTACATTTTTGAGGATAATAAAAAGTCATAGATTCTTACTTATTTAAAAATTCACGGCATTCATATTTTTACATTCTTTTTTTAATTAATATTTTGGTGAAAACACACAAATTAAAAAAATATAATTATATCTTGTCTAATTTCTGAATTAAGTATAAAATTGAAGTATTATTTTAGTAAAATTCATTAAAAAGTTAAAAGAGAAATATATAACATTTGACTGGCTCTCTCCAACGAATCATAGGATTGAATTAAAAATGAATCGGCTATAGTAACGGTTTTATCCGTCGTTATAGTATAGAAAATTGACTTTTTATGTTATAACGACGGATAAAACTGTCGCTATAACTAGTTCGTTCTCTATGATTCGTTGAAGAGACAGATTGTATAACATTTAGTATTTAAAGTTAGTATGAAAAATTAATTTATTATTTTTTCTTTATTAAAATTTATAGAGGACAAGTTTATTTGCTTGTATTTTTTACCATAACAATTTTTAAAAATAGATTATTTTTATTTTGTCAAATTTCTCGATTTTTATACAAATTAGAAAAAAAAATTATAAACCCTTTATAAAAATATTTTCGTAGTTTTAAATTTGTTTTGTAAGAATGAATATGAAAGTAGGTAAATTATAAATAGTTTTCTTTTTAAAAGGTAACATTTATTCTAGTTAAATATTAATTTTTCTTTAAAATAAAAAATTACAACAAGTTGTCTTATTATTTTAGAAGGCTATTTGTTTAGGATTGAAAACATTTAAATAGTTGAATCGGTCAGCTACTAAGTGCGTTTAATTTATAAAAAAATCGTCTGAATGATTGAATTGGTCAGATGATTGAGCTGAATGGCTAAATCAAATTTTTTTGACTGGATGAGTAGCTGAATATAAAAAATTATTAACTATTATATTAAGTAATATTAAATAAATTTATAACAACTTTAAATTTTTTCAGAAGAATAAAATAATAAAATTCAATTATTTAAATATTTCAAACATATAATTTTTTTCAAATTTAATTTATTCAGATTCATTCATTTAGTTGAACTATGGATGGAAGTATTGAACTAGACTAGAAGTGTGACATGAGTCGGACTGTCAATTTTGACTTTGTTATTAGCCTCACCAATAAGAACCGACCACGTACTTGGACTAACAGTCTGTCAGTCACCGATGGTGTAGAGATAGATTCCTTGCTGTGAACAGGCTGGAGTACTATAACGCGTCACCGGTTATAGCCGGTTGCTCTTCTCCGACAACTCCCGTGGCTGTCGGTGGACTTATTTTTGCATTTAATTTAGTGAAACTACGAAATTATCCTTGTTCCATCCATTTAAAGTAAGGTCATGTTTATTTTGCATAGATTATAATATAAGACTATATTCTCGTAAATTATATTTCTTATTAATGAGATAATTTAAATAATTTTATATTATATTTATTTTGATCAAAATTACTTAAAGGATTAAATAAAAATTTACCATTTGAATTTTCGTACCCTTACAACTAATAATAAAGATATTACATTCTCAATAGTTTGAGTATTGATATATATAAAATACATCGGTATTTTAAAACAAAATTAAAGGTTAATTTTATCAACAAATTTTTAATTTCAAATGATAAGTATTATAATACCTAATTAGATATTGCATTAAATAATTAACTCTCTTTTTAAATTATTTTATTATCCCATGACTAACAGTAATAAGTTATTTTATTATCCATTTTATAATCATGAATAAAAAATCATGGTGCGATATTTTTTAATAGTAGAGAAGTAAGGAGTATTTGGTAGATTGCCCATTTTTGGCCCCAACTGATTTATTTGGTAGCTGGTTCTTGTAAGATTAACTAACCAAGAAAATGATTGTTACAATATCACGTCATTCAAATGCTGAGTTGACTTGTGAAATATATATATACTAACGACAGTCCCGTGCTTCCGGTACTATAGACAGTAAAATTTATCTCAAATATTGGACGATTCAGATGATTTATTAGAATGAGCGAAAAATTCAAAATCATTTATATTTTGTTACATAGAGTAGATAATAACAAAAACAAAACACCTACCATAACAACTATATTTATTTAATTATTCACTCTTAAAGATGCATATATATAAATTAAAACAAGTTTTCACTCGTGCTAAAATTTCTCATAAAAAAATGAAAACAAGTTTTCAAATAGTATATTGTAAAGAAACATCATGAAATTTACTCCTATGAGTCCAACTGAAATCAATATTACACGTTATCAAATCAACAGACGAAAACATACTAATATTTTTTTTCTTTTAAACAATTTATTAAATTCTAAATTATCACCTTGCCTCGCACTTATTTTTATTTATTTTTAACTTTTTAATTGTAATACTCGGCTCATATGCATCAGTTAATGATAGTTGTACGTAAGCCTCCCTCCCACCCACCCACTCACTCACCCACCCACCCACCCACCCACAATGCTCCTAAGTAAGTGCCCTTCTTTGGGTTGGGACAACACTCCCCCTGGAGAGCAAGATGCCGGCCGAGATGGAGACCTTCTTGAGGCTTGTATTAGAGACTATTTAGTTTATATGACATCAGCAAATCAAATCATGTCTTTTAGTCTTCTATTACGTGGGCTATAATATAAAAAAATTAAAATAATCAATGAATTCAATAAAAACAAACAAACTATTATTAACAAAATAATTATAATTGAAGAATAATACATCGGGGGACCGTCATGATTTTACATCTAAACATAAATTAGAGAAATATTATCAATAAAAAATAAAAATCAAATACAATACTTAAAATAATAGTCCTTTTCCCTTCATCTTCTCCTGGCATCCCCCTTCACCTCCTTCTTGTTCAACCATCTCTCCCATTTAAATATATTAAAAATTATAATCCACCAAAAAATTTCATAGACTATATTACTGGTATTATGTTACTGGTATTATTATTATTATTATTATTATAAGAGAAAAGCATTAGGTACAAATTAAGTTTCACCTTATCACACAAAAACTTTGTCCCTACATTCCCCCCTCCCGCATGCCACTTGTAGTGTTCTTCAGTATCTGCAAATTTGTATCAAAAAACAAGGTTTTTTCATCAATATCTACTGAAAACTCCAGCTCAATAATGTTCATACCCAACAAGGCAGTAAACTTGTGACCACCAATATCAATTACAAACAATAAGCTAACTAGCTCGAAAAAGAGTATCCATGGTGAAAGTAATTTCAACCATTTGATTGGGAACAAGAATATATGTAAATCTGCAAATAAAACTCCTATCTAGTCTAGTGCACTTTTCCCAATTCCCAATTCCCAATTCCCAATTCCCAATTCCCAATTCCCAATTCAGATCCAAACATAGCCAGGTATTGATCATGGCACAATATATTTAACATCAGAACAATGCCACACAAATTAAATAGCCTAGTAGTGATGAGGACATGGCATGCGTGGATTCAAACAAGACTAAAGGGACGTGGTGATCAAGCAAGGCTAGGACAAAGAGGTTCAAACAAAGTCTCAATAGATTGATCCAAGATATTTGAGCTGAAGATAACGCAAGGAAGGATGAGATACAAATTTGGGTCAATTTAATACAAACCCAATTTTGATCATCCCACAAATTAAATATTCAGCAGATTTTTCAAGCTTTTCATATTACTATACACGTGGGTCAACAGACTTATCATTACAATTTGGTGCAACAACATTACTACACACGTGGACCCATAAGATAAAGGAAATCAGCATATATATAACATGTATATGTCACGTGAGCATCAACTATCAAGGAAATCAACCAGCAACTATCAATGAATTCAGCCACGAATTTGGTAATTAGCAGCCACGACTTCCTAACGCGGCTTGGAAAATAATTCGCACGCGACCAGAAAACTTTGTGATCTAGAATTAATTTTAAATTCTATTCTAATTAGGATTTTTTTTAATAAGAATTTTTTTCAATTTGATTTCTATTTCCTTATAGAAATTAGGGTTATAATTTATAAATTCTTATTAGGATTTAGATTGCTTTGAGTAGTATAAATAGAGGTCTAAGTTGATGTAATCAAATACATTATTCATTATTCAATATATTTTTGAGGTTATTCTCTTTTTTTGGCTCTTTGAAGAATTCCTAAGTATTTTTCTTAGTTATTTCTTTGAGATTCAATTTGACTTATCATACAACAATTCATAGTTGTGTGTGGCGTCTTCTACCGCATCAATCGTCGATTGTACCGAGATTACCGCTTCAATATAAGCGAGGGGTCAAGGTGTCGTTGGTGTCCATTCAACGCAGAATTCCGAACGCGAGCAATTGTGCCAAGATTACTGTCTACATATAGGTGAGGGGTTAAGGTGTTGCAAGCAATTCACCTAACAACTGTGCTAGAAACGATCGGGGCGGCGACCACCTCACGCAAGCGTGCCGTGGAGTCTATCATTTGGTATCAAAGCCAGGTTTTTCTAGCGAGTTACTTATCTTTAATTTTCTGTCGAAATATATATTGCAAAAAAAAAAAAAAAAAATTCATATTCTATTTTCATTGTGCTAACCAAACTTGTAGCACACCATCCAACCATCAAATTCCAACGAAGATTTCATACCGTTCCATCATCATCAATTCTGAAACGGAGCTACAAATTACAAATCTGAGGCATACAAGAGGAGTACAAGGCAATCGAACGGTGATTTTGTGGTATTTTGATAGTCACGCCATCTATAATTTTGTTTATTGATAAGTAATTTTGAATTGATTAGTAAAACCAAGAATTTTGCTAGGGAATTCAATAAGAACCTATTAGAGAGAATATTTGAGGTAAAAGGCTTAGTGGTGAGATTAATCGAGGGTAAAAGCCAATTTATTAAGAGTATACACGAGTGAACCATTGATTCAAGCGAAACACGTAAGGGAGTGGTGAGGAAACTATTTTCTACTAACCCTTATTTTGCAGGAAATATGTCTAACTCGAAGGATAAAGGAACTTATGAGGAACAACCCTCAACAGCTGAATTGAAATTCCAGATGGAGGCCATGCATAAAGAATAGGATTGAAGATTGAGAAAGACTATGGAGCAAATGCAAGAACAATTAGAAGAGATGAGGATGTCTATGGCTGAGCTATCCCAAAACACTCTTGGGATGCAAAACAAGACGAGGACACAACAAACTGACGCAAGAAAGGAAGACCCTTACGGTGAGGACAGTAGTGCAGCGGAAGATCATGAATCTAATTTTCGACATCAAAGACACGGAGGTGCTAGGGAAAGAAGAGGTCAGGACAGATAAGATGACAATTTGGATAGCATAAAAATGAAGATTCCAGCTTTCCAAGGCACGGGTGATCCTGAGACTTATTTAGATTGGGTAACCAAGATGGAGCGAATCTTTGACTGTCACAACTATTCAGACCTCAAGAAAGTCAAATTGGCCATTACGGAATTTTCTGGATATGCATTGATATAGTGGGATCAGTTGACAGCTAATCGGAGAAGGTGTGAAGAGCGGCCGATTACAACTTGGGCAGAGATGAAAGCTATCATGAAAAAGAGGTTTGTACCAGCATACTATCAACGAGAGATCATTCGTAGTTTACAAACTCTTAAACAGGGAAGTCGAAGTGTGGATGAATATTACAGGGAGATAGAGATGTTGAAGGATCGGGCTAATGTGATTGAGGATAATGAAATAGCGATGGCTAGGTTCTCGGCAGGACTGAACTGGGAGATTGCAGACTTGGTTGAACGACAACATTATTTGGAGTTAGAAGAACTGGTGCATATGGCTAATAAGATAGAGAAACAACTAAAAAGGCGAGGAGGACAACGGGGACAATCTAATGCTAGTTCATCATGGAGACCTAATTTGACAAAACGAGAGGAAAAGACAGTTACGTTCAAGCCAAAGGTGGAACCCAAGCAAGGATCAACTAGCCGAGAAACTCAAGGTAAAACTGAACAACCTTCTTTTGGTCGTAATCGAGATATTGTATGTTTTAAGTGTCAAGGCAGGGGACATATTTCTAGCCAATGTCCAAATCAGAGGAAAATGTTGTTACTTGACAATGGAGATGTGGAGACCGAGGGGGAAGATAGCGACACCGATTCTATGCCACCATTAGAGGAGATAGGTGAGGATGCGATACATGGTGAAAGTTTGGTTACAAGAAGAACACTTAATACACAGGTTAAGGAGGAGAGCAGTGAACAGCGGGAAAAACTATTTCATACTCGATGTCTTGTGAATGGGAAAATTTGTTGCGTAGTTATAGATGGAGAAATTAGGGTTACCTACTACCAAACATCCGCAGCCGTATCGTTTGCTGTGGCTCAATGATAATGCAGACATTAAAGTAACCAAATAGGTGTTAGTTCCATTTGCTATTGGTCGATATATTGATGAGGTATTGTGTGATGTGGTGCCCATGCAGGCAGGACATATATTGTTGGGTAGACCATGGCAGTTTGATAGGAGGGTTCAACATGACGGGATTACCAACGTATATTCATTCGTTCACGACAAGAAGAAGATCACTTTGTGTCCTTTGTCACCACAACAAGTACATGAAAATCAAATTCATTTGCAGAAAAATTATGTACAAAGAAAAGAGAGTAAAGAAAAGAAAAAGAAAGAAGAGAAAAAAACAAATATACTGACAAAAAAGAGTGATGTGAGAAGAGCTTTGATTTCTAAATAGCCTATGATTTTACTTCGGTATAAAGAGGCGCTTTTGAATACTAACGCTAATGATTCTTTGCCTGGTGTTGTTTCATCTCTTACATGAATTCAAAGATGTATTTCCTGAGGAGCTTCCTCATGGACTACCACCTATTCGGGGAATTGAGCATCAAATTGATTTTGTTCCCGGTGCGACGATTCCAAACCGTCCAGCTTATCGGAGTAATCCCGAGGACACGAAGGAGTTACAAAGGCAAGTTGACGAGCTGATGGGGAAAGGATTCGTGAGAGAAAGTATGAGCCCGTGTGCAGTTCCGGTGATTCTAGTGCCAAAAAAGGATGGAAAATGGAGGATGTGCATCGATTGTCGAGCGGTAAATAACATTACGGTAAAATATCAACATCACATTCCTCGTTTAGATGACATGTTAAATGAATTACATGGGTCTTGCATATTTTAAAAAATTGATTTAAAAAGTGGTTATCATCAAATTAGAATGCAAGAGGGTGATGAATGGAAAAAAGCGTTTAAAACTAAATACGGTCTTTATGAATGGTTAGTATTACCTTTTGGTTTAACTAATGCACCGAGCACTTTCATGAGATTAATGAACCATGTTTTGTGTCCATTCATTGGAAAATTTGTCGTAGTTTATTTTGATGATATCTTGATTTATAGCAAAAACTTCGAAGATCATGCATTGCATTTAAAATCTGTTTTAGATGTACTTAGGAAAGAAAAGTTATTTGCTAACGTGGAAAAATGCACGTTTTGTTCGGATAGAATTGTTTTTCTTGGCTTTGTTGTAAGTTCACAGGGAGTCCAAGTTGATGAGGAGAAAATACGTGCGATATGGAATTGGTCGAGTCCAACCAATGTGAGTCAAGTACGAAGCTTTCATGGACTCGCAAGTTTCTGCCGACGTTTTGTTCGGAATTTTAGTGAGATTACAGCACCATTGACCGAGGTCATCAAGAAAAGTGTAGGCTTTAAGTGGGGTGATGAACAGGAAAAAACATTTAATTTGATTAAGGATAAATTGACAAATGCTCCTTTACTTATTTTGCCTAACATTGCTAAAACTTTTGAGATTGAATGTGATGCTTCAGGTTTAGGGATTGGAGTTGTGTTGATGCAAGAAGGGAAACCAGTTGCGTATTTTAGTGAAAAATTGAGTGGGGCAGCTTTAAACTATCCTACATATGACAAAGAGATGTACGTTTTGGTTAGAGCTTTAGAGATATGACAACATTACTTGTGGCCTAGGGAGTTTGGGATCCACACCGATCATGAATCGTTGAAATATTTGAAGGGTCAACACAAGTTGAACAAAAGACATGCACGATGGATGGAATTTATCGAGACATTTCCATATGTTATTCGATATAAACAAGATAAGGAGAACGTCGCTGCAAATGCTTTGTCTCGCAAGTATGTTTTGTTAAATACTCTTGATACGAAATTGCTTGGGTTTGAACGAATTAAAGAGTTATATGATAATGACTTTGATTTCGGTGAAGAGTTTAAAACTTGTGAAAAGAATGTTGTGGGTAAATACTTTAGAATTGATGGATTCTTGTTTCGAGAAAATAAACTATGTATTCCTGCATGTTCTTTGCGTGAGTTGTTGGTTAGGGAATCACATGGGGGCGGTTTAATGGGACATTTTGGTGTTGACAAAACTTTTGCTGTTTTAAAAAAACATTTTTATTGGCCTCATATGAAACGAGATGTGGAAAGAATATGTGATAGATGTATTACTTGTCGCCAAGCTAAATCTCGTGTTCAACCCCATGGATTGTATACACCATTGCCTATTCCTAATGAACCTTGGATTGATCTTTCTATGGACTTTGTGTTGGGTTTACCTAGGTCTAAGCATGGTTATGATTCGATATTTGTGGTCGTGAATAGATTTCAAAAATGGCACATTTTATTCCATGTCATAAAACTGATGACGCATCTCATGTTGCTGATTTGTTCTTTAGGGAGATTGTGCGTTTGCATGGTATGCCTAAAACTATTGTTTCTGATAGAGATTCAAAGTTCTTAAGTTATTTTTGGAAGACCTTGTGGGGTAAATTAGGTACTAAATTGTTATTTTCTACTACTTGTCATCCACAAACTGACGGTCAAACTGAAGTAGTAAATAGGACTTTGTCGGCATTATTACGGGCTATCATTAAAAAGAATATCAAGCAATGGGAAGAATGTTTACCACATGTTGAGTTTGCATATAACCGTTCTGTTTATTCTGCTACTAATTTTTCTCCATTTGAAATTGTATATGTTTTAATCCTTTGACACCATTGGATTTATCACCATTACTTGTTTCTGAATATACTAACATGGATGGAGAGAAAAAGGCTGATCTTGTTAAGCAGATTCATGAAAAAGCCAGACTAAACATTGAACGGAGGACGGAACAGTACATTAAGCACGCGAACAAGGGACGACATCATGTGATCTTTGAACCAGGAGATTGGGTGTGGTTACATATGCGGAAAGAAAGATTCCCAGTTCAAAGACGGTCGAAATTGCTTCCAAGGGGAGATGGTCTATTTCAAGTTTTCGAGCGTATCAATGACAATGCCTATAAATTGGATTTGCTAGGTGAGTATAATGTTAGTGCCACATTTAACGTTACTGATCTAAGTCCGTTTGATGTAGGTGACGATTTGAGGACAAATCCTTTTCAAGAGGAGAGGAATGATGAGGACATGGCATGCGTGGATTCAAACAAGACTAAAGGGACGAGGGGATCAAGCAAGGCTAGGACAAAGAGGTTCAAACAAAGTCTCAATGGATTGATCCAAGATATTTGGGCTGAAGATAACGCAAGGAAGGATGAGATACAAATTTGGGTCAATTTAATACAAGCCCAATTTTGATCATCCCACAAATTAAATACTCCACGAATTAAATATTCATCAGATTTTTCAAGCTTTCCATATTACTATACACGTGGGTCAACAGGCTTATCATTACAATTTGGTGCAGCAACATTACTACACACGTGAGCCCATAAGATAAAGGAAATCAGCATATATATAACATATATATGTCACGTGAGCAGCAGCTATCAAGGAAACCAACCAGCAGCTATCAAGGAATTCAGCCACGAATTTGGTAATTAACAGCCACGACTTCCTAACGCGGCTTGGAAAATAATTCGCACGCGACCGGAAAACTTTTTGTGATCTAGAATTAATTTTAAATTCTATTCTAATAAGGATTTTTTTAATTAGAATTTCTTTTTCAATTTGATTTCTATTTCCTTATAGAAATTAGGGTTATAATTTATAAATTACTATTAAGATTTGGATTGTTTTGAGTAGTATAAATAGAGGTCTAAGTTGATGTAATCAAATACATTATTCATTATTCAATATATTTTTGAGGCTATTCTCTTTTTTTGGCTCTTTGAAGAATTCCTAAGTATTTTTCTTAGTTATTTCTTTGAGATTCAATTTGACTTATCATACAACAATTCATAGTTGTGTGTGGCGTCTTCTACCGCATCAATCGTCAATTGTACCGAGATTACCGCTTCAATATAAGCGAGGGGTCAAGGTGTCGTTGGTGTCCATTCAACGCAGAATTCTGAATGCGAGCAATTGTGCCAAGATTATCGTATACATATAGGCGAGGGGTTAAGGTGTTGCAAGCAATTCACCCAACAACTGTGTTAGAAACGATCGGGGCGGCGACCACCTCACGCAAGCATGCCGTGGAGTCTATCAAGTAGACTAATAGACTTTGGATGCAGTAAACAGGTATACAAGTTACCCACTATACCATGAATAAAACTTTAAAGTGGAGATCTCATATATGTATGAAATTGTCACACTAGCTTTTTATCTTCAATAGACCTAACGAAACATAAAACTTTGGCCTCTTCCTCCCCTTTGAATTCGTGCAAAAACTGTAAGGGTTCAATTGTTATAGTTAAAACTGCATAGGATGGAGCAGTAGCTCTGCTTCTTCTTCTCCTCCCCCCTCTTTAAAGTATTATCTACATAGGTATCATCATTTAATTAGTTTTAACCGGAAAGGTGTGTAAATTGAACTTTTAGTCTAGTGTATTTTTAACAATACGATTTACATTTTGTAAAATTTTCTCTGAATTTTTGATGTAACATTCTTTCAAATAATAATTATAGTTAATTTAGTCAAATAAAGAACTAAAACTGGTCCATGATCACATTTTTTTACTTTCTATCTTTTTAAAGATTACACTAAATATTAATTATAAGCATTTTGTTTGTAAAATGAAAGGTCATCTTCCCGTCCAAAGCCCTCCCCCCGTTAAGGTGAACCTCGAACCTTCAACCATTTACGGGTTTAAATCCTTCAACATTGCTAGGTCATTTGTGGTATACTCCACCAGCCTAGATCTAACTTAGTAAGAATGCATATGTTAATTCAAGACAGCAATGACCATGGGCCATGACCACGTTTCATGACTTTTGCACAAAAGACATAGCTTGGAGTATTTTATTTTAAATAGATTGATCTCCTAATTCAGGTTGACTCCTAACAGTATAGTCCCACCAAGTAACGTACCCCATTAATGAGAAGCACACTAAACTTCTATTCTTACAAGAGAATGATAAGACCATGTTCATGGTTCTCATGTTTCTTTATCATAGCCAATGAATTTTTATATTAGCCGAGTCCCTAATTAGGTTCCCAAAATCAAATAACTGCATATATTATTCACAATATTCTATGATGGGGTTATAATATTCCACAATGAGACTCCGAATGCGCAAGAAAAACAAAACACGGTTTAAAAAAGCAAATTTTTATTGCATTAGGAAAACTAAAAAATGTTCATGGAACATTTATTTATAATCATGACATGAAAAATTTTAAAATACCTTACAGGAGACATTTGTGCATGATAAATATTTCACAATGGCTTTCATAGAAAATAAGGTACTTGATTTGGGATGAAATTAAGCAAACCAAAAGTATATAAATACTTCATATAGAAAATGTTATTTGTCACTCATGCACTTAAACCTTTGAAGTCTTGGCCCCCATTGAACTATGTTTTCTTTTCATATATATGAACCCTTAAAATATATAATTCTCTTAAAGCCATCTTTGTTTTTACGACATAGGTTCAAGGTCCTGCTCGGTAACTTTAATGAAGTTTATTCAAAACTATGACATAATAAGATGTGAAACAACTGGTTTTATTATCACTATGAAATAAAAGTGGCATTACTTCAATATTCCATATGTGAATTTTATGCAAATTAAAACTACCACTATCCTACCTCAAAATTCTTATAAAGTATGCATACCAAGGAAAAATACACTCCATAAATAAGATAAGATGGATGGCCAAGTTATGTTTTGATAGGATGAATTGTGTAAATGAATAGATGCATGAAAGGTGTGAATTGACATACTTGTCGAAGCATGTTATTCTCATTTTGCAATGTGGACAACCTCTCATCAAGCTCGGAGTTCTTCTTCTCCAAATCTTTAACCCTCCCCTCCAATTCACCCAAGTATGCCTTCTTCCTTTCCCTTGCTTGCTGTGCTGAAACTCTGTTCCTCAGCAACCTTCACAAATACAACAAAAAAGTTGCCGTATTGCCACTAACCAACTATACACAAGGGCAAAAAATGTCTTTTAGTACTATACCTCTTGTGGGTCCAGACTAAATCTAGGATCTTGCCACGTCATATCAAGGTGGGACCAGATGCTGACATGGCAAGATATGATTGGAGAGTTGACCAAAACTTAGACCAGCTTACCTCTTTAACCTCTTGTTTTCTTTGTCAGCTGCGCTTCTTCCTCTCTTCCTTGTACTCTCCCCTGAGCCCTGAACCCGATCTGGACCGCCATTTGAACTGGTGTCCCGACCGGAAGCTGACCCGCCGGCTGCTTCTCCGCCGAACTCTGGCACTCTTCTGATTTCTTCATCACTCTCCATACCTTGACAAATAAAATAAACATTAAAAATAATCACTTAAAAGATAAACAAATTATCACATTATATTGTATTAATGTATACTCTTGGCTACTTGGCGTTGATTACAACATCTTTATGTAGAATCAGAATTCCTAATAAATTTCAAATACCCAGATGAAAAAAATCCCATTCAACAAAACCCAGATGGGAAATCCCAAATTCTCTTTGATTCCAACTCCAATTTTTTTAGGAGAAATAGTTTAAAGTGCTTCATGATCAACACAATTATCTTACGAACCCATTTGAATTAAATCTCCTGATAATTAGAAATAGTACTTCTTTATTTCTAGATCAACATTCTTAATATTTTTTCTTTAACTCAAAGATGGGAAATACATCTTTGCAGAAATGAGCTTAAATTTCACAATTTCAAATGAAAATTATTACATACTACCTTCCTTCCAAAATATAGGACCCAATTTAACTTTTCAAAGTTAATTTAACACATTTTCACATTCAAAATTAATATGATTCATTATATTTTAAAAACATCAAATTTTCTAATTAGTAGTATTATTCAGAAATTTTCCAATTAGTATAAACAAAATTAAAAATTTCTAAAATCTGACTGCAAAAAAGTCAATATTGATTTATATTTTGAGTTGAAACTTTACCTTCTTTGACTTCAATTTGAAGAGCAGAGGTAGAAGATCTTTCACTACTAGAAGGTAAACTAGGAGCAAGTGAACTTGTTGCTGGCTCTGGCATTTTTCCCTCCTCAGCCAAATCACAGGAAAAACAGAGAGGGGTGAGAGAATGGGGAATAATTTTGTGTTAGAGGAAAGAGAGAGAAAAAGAGCGGGATGTTAATGTTATTACACTACATAAAGAAAGAAAAAGAGTGTACACAAGAGTCGTTGGATCTGGATTTTATCTACGGTTATAAAATGGTTAACGTGGAAACAGTGAACCCACTACCACTTGGGTTGATCAAAGGGTGACATATATAAATCGTGGAAGAACAAGGTCCGTTAGATTAGGAAATGATCGTACGGTGAGAAAGTCTAGTTTCTATACTAACTACTTTTCTGTAATTGCTGAATGCTGGACTTGTCCATTTCATCTTCTTTCTCTTTCTTGCTGGAAATGGGGAAAGAAAAGAGAGTAGAGATACCCATTAATAAGTTTTGATCAGGGGTATTTGATAAAAATTGAATGAATCTGAATTTGAATTTGAATGAGCTGAATCTAAATTTGAATCTGAATGAGCTGAATCTGAATCTGAATGAAAAAAATTGTTTGATAACTGACATATCTTAAAGATCTGAATGACATATTTTTAATATTTTACCCCTCTGGAAAAATTTAAAGTTGTTGTAAATTTATTTAATATTACATAATATAATAGTTATTATTTTTAATTTTTTTTACTTCATTCAGCCAACCATTCAGTCATCCAGACCAAAAATTCAGACTTAACCATTCAACTAACGCATATGATCGATTCAGCCATTCAGACGATTTTTTTCCAAAATAAACGCACTTAATGATTCAGCCACTTACCGATTCAGCCATTCAAACCCATTAAATTCTAAACAAACAGCTGGCCACAAATTGGGGGGGGGGGGGGGGTTAACTTTGATCCTTTCTAATAAGATTTAAATAAATCAATAATATCTACTTATTTTACTCCACGCAACTGGACTGGTATATATATAGAAACTAGACCTCATAACAAAGAAAGAGAAAAAATAGTCTTTAATCCTTCAACCCTGAGTTGAACATTAATATATTGGACTATTATACTTTTGTAAAGAAAAGGCAATCAACTATATGTATTTGTTTTAATTACTTTACAAGATCAAAAGAGAATTATATATATACTTGTGTCTCAATTCCGATTATAAATATAAAAAACATTGAAATTCATACTAGATACTACAATTTGAGTCCATAAACTGTATTTTGAGACAGATGACACAACAATCAAACATTCTAGGGATGGACAATGAGCTTGTTGAGCTCTTACTCCATAATTCTACTTCTCTTCCTAAACAGAATTGAAGGGATGATGCTCTCTGCATGCTTAGTATAACTATATATCCCAGATAAAGTACAATAATTAATTAGCAATATGACTGAATTTTTTGACTCACATAACAAGAGAGTACCAATGAAAATTATCACCACATTAATTATACCCTTCCAGTTCCTTGGGTGAGACAGAGAGCAGAGACTGATGCCATGCACAAAGAACACGTTTCCTTTATATGTAACAGACCAACTATCAGCCCACACGCACCATAAATGGCCTTGCACCTCCGAAAATCCTTTCATCTCTGTCGTCTCCCATACAAGCTTGAATAACCCAACAGCTCTATCTAACTGCTTGACACCACTCCAAACCATCTTCTCCTCATCGGATGTCAAAATCTTCCCCATATACAAGCAAAACTTTTTGCCGACATCACTTCTGTAGACTCCACCACAAAGATTTAATTTGATATCTCTCACACTGCCATAGAGATAGTACACTAGAAGAGACAAGTAGCCTAATGTCTTTGATAGTTCCTTTGTCACCAAACTTTCTTGATACCGAGTTTCCTTGTAACCAATATTTTTATCTATCAAAACTTCCTTGATCTGAGAGAGCCCTTCTTTCATGACCTATAAAGCTTCAAGATTTGTGACATGTAAAACTAACTCCTTTTCATTTCTTAAGCAGTTGATAAGATCATTAAACATCTCAAGAACTTCTTCCCAATTATGGGAAGAAAGGTGAACTTTCATTGGTGAAGCTGGTAGCATCCATGCAAGAAGTTGAATCGGGATCATAAGAAATGGAAGTGGGTAAGAACTTTAGACAAGTAATGACTATTTGCTGACCCATGTTATCAACTTTTCAAAGATCGTGATGATTCATAAAATCTATCATCGATTTCAATGCATGCAGTGTGGGCAAATCGAGAGACGCACTTCCTTCCTTTGTTGTGTTGAAACATTCAAGAAGTTGCACACCATGGTGAGTGAATTCACACTGATGGGCTGCCTTTCACTTGGTTTACTGAACAAGGCAGGTGGTGCACCCTTGTCATCACCACATCCTTCTATAATGATAGTTGAACTGATGAATACCTAATAAAGGCTCTGGCAAGTGACTTAAAAGTATGTCAATCTTGTTAGCAATGGTACCATTTAGAAGGCATGCATATTTTGGTTATGGGTTTCAAGCTGTGATACAAACATCCACGCTGGAGTTCATAATTCATAGTTCTGTTTGGTTTGGTCCCAGATAGAAGTTTCTCTGCATGTCCCTGATTTATGATGATCATGATGACTCTGCATTCTGATTCAATTGCAATTTTCTGGCATTTATCTTACAAATATTCTCTAGCTTTCGGTATCCAGCTTTAATATTTCATGACATAATAAATATACTTGGACTTTTCTTTGGTATCTATGTTATGTATGTACAACTGCCAGAGATATGATCTTTGTATGAACATGTTCTGGTAACGATCTTATATTTAACAAACAAGTAATGTATATTGCTTTTAAATAGCCATATTCAGTTCAGTCCGTCATTAAAATAGTAGTTAGGCCTCTTTTTTTGAGCATATGCGTGACTCTCGATCATTCATCGACTCTACTACTTTAACAACATTACTCAGTTAAGTTATGTCTTTTGCCAATCATCAAAATCTAGGCGTCTCCCTTTTTTTATGATAACAAAACATTACATATACTCCATAGTTTAACCAAGTAATAACCATAAAGCAATTCACATAATAATAATAATAATAATAATAATAATAATAATAATAATAATAATATGTAACCATTCAATGTTATATATCCATCCATAAACATCCCAAAGATCTGAATAGAATATATCTGAATCAACAGAATTAACAAAACAAACAGAAGAGTAAAAAAATAATGAACATAAGCAACTAACTCCATTAATTAAATTGAACAGAAACAAACAAAACTAATACAATGAAATAATATGCTGAATCAAATGGTTGGGTGTTATTTCATACTGATTGAGCTCAGAAATATACATTGCATCACTGACAAGTCAAAATAATGTCACACAAGTAAGTCAAAATAATGTCACACAGACAAATCACACATTGGATTGCGAATCCAAATGTATGCGAATTGGATAGGTGTGTTTGACACAACATAACAAATCCGCATAACAGAAAACTAGGGTCGACCCATACGCCTCCTCACAACAAAACACCAAATGGCTGGCTTACTCCGGAGCCCAAAACGGAGACGTTGTGGACTAATCACACTGCCACGAAAAATGTCATGCATCTCCCTCATAGGTGGTTATAACTCAGGTATACCTTACAATATATTCTAACAAATTAAAATATCATGTCACAACACATGTGACATAATACTAATAAAAATAGATACCGTGTCACAACACATGCGACATAATACCAATAAAATAAATACCGTGTCACAACACATGCGACACAATATCCACAGAAATAGGATTTTAATGTATTAAATCATAATGTCTTCAAAAGAAGTTAACAACATATATCGCTCTACAAATATCAAAATAAATATTAGGCATGATAACCTAATTCAAAGAGTACAAATACGAGTTTAATGTTTAACCCCAAAATGAAACTATTATATAAATTTCACAAGAAACAATTATGTGAAGTAATAACATAATTCGAAACAAGGAACAAAACAAACAAATCAAAAATTAAAGACTATCGCTGAATGAGTACGAAATCTGGATTAAGCAAGGTAATACTGATCAGAAATTATATTCTAAATGTAACTCTTTAAATCCCCTTCGTTCGAACTAATTACACAAATTAATAAATTATGTGTTAAATTGCTAATTAACAATTTCTTCTTTTTCTTCTTCTTTTTTACTCATGTTATTTTTATTATTATTATATTTACATAAATTCTCAATTTAAACTTCCAAATAGTTTAATATAATACCATAACAAATATTATAACAATTAATTTCTTGATATAGACTTATTAAAAAATCTGAAATATAAGTTTATTTTAGGTACAACCCTCTATATATATTTGTATATATATATATATACACAACAGATCAGGTCCGAGAGTCCGGACCTGATCAAAAAACGAACCCCAATTTTTTTTTTTCATAATATAATATTTTGGGTGTGTTTTTAATACATATACCAACCAATGTATGTACAGTCTGCCCAGACTATACAGAAATATTTTGGTATAGGCATCCAAATCACGCCCAAAACACTGTATTATGTAAAAATTTCAATTCCATAAATTTTTTATTTTTTTTAGTTGTTTAAAAAAAACAAAAAAAAGTCCAGATTTTAAACATGTCCGGGAGTCCGGACCGGATCCGACCTCTCTATATATATATATATATATACAGAGAGGATCAAGAGCACTCTCCTTAAATAGCACTCCGCCTTAAATAGCACTCTACAATCAAAACGACGTAGTTTTTGGAGGACGCGGTGGCATTTTTGTAAATACGCGGTGGCATTGTATTTACAAAAATGCCACCGCGTCCTCCAAAAACTACGTCGTTTTGATTGTAGAGTGCTATTTAAGACGGAGTGCTATTTAAAGAGAGTGCTCCTGATCCTGACCGTATATATATATATATATATATATATATATATATATATATATATATATATATATATATATATATATATAATACAGTAGCCTCCGTTTCAAACAAAATAGTGATAATTCAATTCATAAACTTTTAACATATATATATATTCAGATCAAAAACTGATTTATTATTTAAATTATGAAGTTACTTCTTTTCTCTACATGATGTCATGACATGTCACTATTTTTTTAACACAAAGACTTGGGGATGGGATGGAGTAATCTGGAAAATGCACAAACTCTATAAACAAAAAAGTTATGCACAAAAAAGTATATAAAATATAGAAAGTATAATTATTAACGCTTGAATTTGTCTTCCCGTTCAGTTCAACCACCAACTTGAACGTGAATCTATACAAAAACGCTACTAGAAATATTATTTGACGGCTTGGGCCGTCAGTGTGAATAATAAACTGGTCTAAGTAAGTTAACAATGTAGATGACAAGTATATTTAAACCCGTGCCTGAAGGCACAGCGAAACGAAAAATTAGATTAAAATTCAAAAAGTAATATATTATCTAAAGACTCTTTGCAACTTAAAATAACTTACAACCACAATATTCAACCACCAAAACATCATGTTCGCTACTATTTTCAATAAATTTCGACAGAGTTTCATTTTAAAAATAGATATCCAGAAAAATCTAAACCTGTCTACAAGGAAACTCTGTCGAAATTTCTTGAAATTAGTAGCGACTAGCTTGATATTTTGGTGGTTGGATGTGTTGATGATTGAGTATGTATTAATTTCTTCATATATGTATTTTTTTGTGTTCCGTATTTTGTAAATTTAACTAATTATGCATGGTTATGATTATTTTGGGTATGGAATAATGATTTTTTTGGTGGTTTGGATATGTGTGGATGATTGTAAGTTATATAGACATGTTTATATTTGTCTGGATATCTATTTTTAAAGGAAATTTTGTCGAATTTTTTGAAATTAGTAGCGACTAGCTTGATGTTTTGGTGGTTAGATATGTGTTGATGATTGTGTGTTCCGTATTTTGTAAAGTTAACTAATTATACATGGTTATGATGATTTTGGGTATGAAATGATAATTTTTTTTGTGGTTTGGATATGTAATGATGATTGTAAGTTTTGTAGACAGGTTTAGAATTTTCTGGATATTTATTTTTAAAAGAAATTTTGCCGAAATTTCTTGATGTTAACTAGCTCGATGTTTTGGTGGTTGGATATGTATTGATGATTGAGTATGTATTAATTGTTGTGGTGGTAAGTGGTGGTATTAATTTTCAAAGGAAACTCTACCGACTAGCTTCATGTTTTTCATTACGCCGTGCCTTCGGGCACGGGTTATTGTTATTGCTAGTATTTAATAAATTAGAATACTCTGTGCAACTCTATTGTTTATCTTGCATTTTTAGTCAGCACACCGACGTAACCGAACCTCGATTTCTAGCAGCAATCATGTAGTATGGATTTTAATTGGAAGAATAACTATCATGTATATAGAGTTTGTATTTTGACATTTGTTTTAATTATAATTGTGAAATTTATTAATACTTGAAAATAATTAGATAGGGTCTCATTTATTACACATCTCTCTAATATAATTAATATTAATAGTTGTTCGCAGTTAATACACGACCCACCGAGTACCTATATGAGTATTACTCTCGGTGCATAGTTTATACACAATTACACATAATATTATTTACTAGCGGGGTCCCGTGCCTCCGGCACTGTATGGACGGTGAAATTTATCTCAAACTTTAAACGGCTCAGATGATTTATTGAGTGAACGAAAAATTCAAAATCATTTGTATTTTATTAGATAGATTGAATAATACTGTGGGAGTGTTTGATAAAAATTGAATAAATCTGAATCTGAAAGAAAAAAGTTGTTTGACATGTCTGAAACATCTGAATGACAGAATTTTATTATTTTACCCTTTTGAAAAATTCAAAATTGTTTTAACTTTATTTAATATTACTTAATATAATAGTTAATATTTTTTTCAATTGTTTCAATTTTATAAAAAAAAAATTTTACTTTATTCAACTGCTAATTCAGCCAAAACAAATCTGACTTAGCCATTCAGCTCAATCATCTAACCGATTCAACCATTCGGACGATTTTTTTCCAAAACAAACGCACTTAATGACTAACAGATTCAACCATTCAACTATTCAGATGTATTCAGTCTTAAACAAATAGCCCCTATATGCACAAATAGTAGGACCAATGTATTGTCGTCTACCAACGAAAATGTATAAAACATTCAATCATATGTCGTACTTCCTATTTTATCTTCCTTTTTATACTGTTTTTGTGCAAAACTTTGTATGTATAATTTATATCGATCCACAGCATTACTCCATTCATTTCTAAATTTCAGTGGAAATATTTAAATTGCAAAACTTGGTTTTGGTGGAGCTGGAGAATTTGTTATAGCTAGCCTCCTTCTTAGGCCCTTTGGGTTTCATTTCATTTTAGCACTTGTCAACCAGGCCTACAAAAAGATTAAAACATCTTTACCCCTCAAAAGAAGTTGGTAATAAAAACTCAAAAAAGTAGGGCTTTTTTTCTGTCTTCTTTTTTGCATGGAGGATAAAAAGATAATTTTATTTTGACCATCACAGTGTTTATCAAACTTTACCCTTTTATAATTACCAAAAAAGGACCTTCAGTACCCTCTTCTACATAATCCAATGAATTGACCAGCTTTGATGCATTTTGAGGCACTCTTAAACTTAACATATCATGATTAAAGGTGTTCAAATTCTTCTTTCAGGATGTCTTGTCATTATGAGAGTGAGATTAATGAAACAAATAAATACATATGGCCCAAAAAATCATATATTTATATAACAAAATACAAATGATTTTGAATTTTCCGCTCACTCAATAAATCATCTGGACCATCCAAAGTTTGAGATAAATCACACCGTTCATACATCTATCTAATAAAATACATCTATCTATCTAATAATCTAATAATAATTTAATAAAATACAAATGACTTTAAATTTCCCGTTCACTCAATAAATTATTTTGGTCGTTCAAAGTTTGAGATAAATCATATTGTCCATACAGTGCCGGAGGCACGGGACCCAGCTAGTTTATATAATAAAATACAAATAATTTTGAATTTCTCGCTCATCTTAACAAATCATCTGAGCCATCCAAAGTTTGGAATAAATCTCACCGTCCATAGTGTCGGAGGCACGGAACTGTTGCTAGTATATATATATATATTGTTAATTTCTACGCACGCACAGACCAAAAAAATCGAACCCTTGACCTCGTGGAACCCATGAGGCAAGAGTTACTACTGGGCGTAAAATCAAATTTATTTATAGTCGAAGAGGATCAAGTGCATACCCCTTTATTTAACATACCTTGCTCACTATCTTTAGCGACAGACCAGACGACGATTCGGTCCGTCGCGTATATTAAAGAACCTTCGTCTTAGCTTTTAGCGATACATCGAACCGTCATCATAACATATAAACCGTTTATCTGTTCTATAACGACGTACCAAATCGTCTCCCAGTTCGTCGTTAAAGATAGTGCGCAAGGTATGTAAAATAAAGAGATATGCACCAGAAATAGACTGTATATATAGCTAGACTGTATATATAGCTAAGAATATATGATAAGTAATATATAGCTAGGAATATATGATAAGTTTACTTGTCAAAATATATAAACTTAAGGCAATATTAGTTAGTTTGTTCAATCGATTTGTTAATCCAAATTATATATTGATTGATTCTTCAAACTTAATTTACCCATAGGTAGAATTTATAACTCAACATACTATTTTTTTAATCCCCCTATTATGGACAGATATTAATGCAAATTAATACCATGAATCACATGAACAATTTCAACAATCTCTCATAACAATATTAAACAAGCCTCTTACCTTCCTCAGTTCTTTTTCTTAATTGATATTTTAGAAGAAAACACAAAAATTAAAAAAAATGTAATTAACGTGTTAATTTATCTAATTGAATATAAAATCTTAATATTACCCTTTTAAAATTTATTAGAAAGATGAAAGAAAATAAATTAGTATTTAATGTAATGATAACATAAAAAACTAAGTCCTTCGAATTTACAATCCACAAATAAAAATAATTAAACAACAAATTTCACTTTGTAAAAAAAAGAATATATTGAGGAAGTATAATGTAAGACTCACAAATGAATAAGAAATAAACTCACGTAATAAGTAATAATAAAAAAAATGAAAATCTCACTTAACAAGTACTAGATAACAGAATATAATTCAAATATGAAACCTAATAATTATAAAATCTTAATATTAACCATGAGATTAAGACATCACAATCTGACCATACTCTTGAGTCTTGTCTCATTATTTTCTTGAGTTTGGTAAAAGTCAAAAGGGAAAACTAAATTGGGACAAAGGGAACACATATTTGATGGAGTACTTTATATCATATATATATATATATATATATATATATATATGTTTGGATCAAGTGCATACCTCTTATCTTACATACCCGTGTTCACCCCCATTTAGGCGACGGTTTCCGTCATACAACCGTCGTCTATACTTTTAGCGACGCTATATGCTGTCCGTCGTTAAAAGTATAGACGACGGTTGTATGACCAAAACCGTCGCCTAAAGCGGGGTAAGCACGGGTGAGTAAAATAAGGGGTATGCACTTGATCCTTACTCTATATATATATATATATGCTGAAGATTACACAAATAAATGTGTTTTAAGCAAATGATAGACAGATGCATGATAGTGGAGGTACTTCACTAATCAAATTAACAAACCACATGCATGAGGTAGTCTTACATAAAGCCTGTTTAAAGACAGAAAAGAATCTTGTTAAAAGCTAGATAATGGAGTCTAGTAGGAGACACTTGAATATGTGTGGAAACTAGCTTTTTGACCATTAAGCTCTACTCAATAAATGCTTGTTAGGTCAATGAGGATATCCAATCCATAAAAGGATGTTAGCTTAAAAGTTTGGGAATCCAATGTGAACTATATATATGGTGGTGCATGCATTGCTCACACTAGTTTTAATATATATATATATATATATATATATATATATATATATATATATATATATATTATTGATTAAAAATAAATATACATCATGCATCTTTATCGAAAACAACAGTCAAGATTAAAATTAAAAAAATTCACGTATGCTACTATTAGTAGCGGACGATAATAATATTTTTAACGGTATTCGTTACTATTAATAGTCGACGACTCCCGTTATCGACTATTATTAGTTGTTGACGTAACCCGTCATCCGTTACTAATAGTAGCGGATGTAAATTTTCCAGTTCGGTCGTTGATTTTTATATTGAACGATATATATAATATATATGTCTATTTTTAATTAATACTAACAAATACATGATATGAATCCTTAGTATATGACTATTATGTTCTTTTTTTATTGTTCCGATCATTTTTTCCTTAAGAATTAACATGTGCAAGTCACATGCATATTTCTACACATTTTGACCACTCTGCATATTCATTGTCGTTTTTAAAAAGTATTTATTACTTTAAATACAACTTACTCTTGATTAACATAAATTTAGTACAACTTTGACTGTATTTAAAAAATTCTCTCTCATACCGTATATGACAAAATTAATATTTATCCTGATTAAAAAATGATTTTATTAATATAATGAATTGGAAGAAAAAAATCTTCCATTAAAAAAGCTACCTAGTAGTATAAATTAAATAACTACGTAGATTGCGTTTAAATACTATATAAAAAATGATTTTATCAATACTATAGTAGTTTTTTTTTAAATTAAATTTGTTTTTATTTTGGGAGGACAATTTTTTCATCTGTTCTGCCTGTAATAAAAATTATCCCATTTGTCTCTTAATATAAGTCTTTTTAGAGTTGTGCAAAAGTATTAAGGAAATGATTGTATATTATTAAATATAATATCAATTGTCTATATAATATCACTAGCTTAATAATTTATTATTAATAATTTAATTCCTTATATACAGATACATACCGGTTAGTTTCGTGCCCTCAATTTTGGACCTCTCTCCATCTATTCTTCGCGTCCTCACCTCTGGCAACTCGATCGGATGACCCGACCTGAACTTTAATTCAAGAGTCGACTCATGTAACGACTCGGGTCAAATTAATCCCGAGTTCGGAACAAATCTTGAGTCAAATTCTAAGTCCAAATCGAATCAAATCTATCCAAATAAGATCTTAAATCACTAACTCAATAATATCTTATTGGGTCATTTTAGTCTACCACATACTCACTCAAAAAATCATGACTCAATTAATGTACTATTATTAGTAACTTAATTCCTTATATATACAGATATATTTTTTTAATATTTTTCGATGTGAGAATGGAGTGTTACAATAATTTTATAACGATGTTTGTAATTTAAGAGTCATAATAATGGTTTCCGCATGGGTATAAAAGAAAATTCAAAACTAAAATAGCTAGCTATCATTTAATAAACGCATAAAAACTTAAGTAACATTTGACGAGTCCTTTTCTAAGTACTTCTTCTGACATTCCTTTCCTGTTTTCTACTTATTTAATACAAAAAGAAAAACTACATTATGATAAAAATATGTACATGACCTAGACGTACTAGATATTTATAATTTCATTTCAATTTTGTATAATAAATTTTGAGAATTGATATTTTATAAGGGAAATTTGATATTTTCTAAGGAAAATTTGATAATTTCAAAGATTTTATTCACATGAATATGATGAGTTATTTATTATTCATGTGTAATTATTAAATTCACCTGTAAAAATATTAATTTTTTAATTGTACGTGTATATGTAATACCGATACTATCGTACAACCATACACCAAACTTAGTAAGATGTTTTCTAGTGTAAAGGCTTATCCAGTTGATCTTAACTTTGAGTAAAATTGGGAAGAAGATGCATGTTTATTAGGGTTTTCATTAAGGACACCCTAGACTCCCAATTACATTAATACCCATCAAGT
This sequence comes from Panax japonicus, assembly GCA_020205505.1. Taxonomy (NCBI): domain Eukaryota; kingdom Viridiplantae; phylum Streptophyta; class Magnoliopsida; order Apiales; family Araliaceae; genus Panax; species Panax japonicus. The sequence continues at coordinate 61,458,555 of CM035109.1, read as the reverse complement.
TAATAGTCTTTACAAAGAGGTGCCTGCCTTATACTAAACACTTCCAAGAATTTAGGTAACATTGAATTAACAATACTCTTTGTTATCTAGGACAATGATTAAGATACTCAGAGAGAATTAGTAGAATCGATTGTAATGCATCTTAACAACACACCTCTTAATGCATCTTAACATTCTACATCTTTGTATTAAAAGGTACTCTGAATATATAGTTTAGACTCATATTTGTATCTTAATTATTCAAATGATCTCTTAATACAAAGATATAGACGGTTAAGATGTATTAAAAGATGGACTGTTAAGATACATTAAGATACAATCAAACATCACCTAGTAAGTAAAATTAATACTTTTAGATATTACTCACTGCGATCCTTAATATAAGTCTGTTTAGAGTTGTGCATAAGTATTAAGAAAATGATTGGAAAATATTAAATATAATATCAATTGTCTATATATTGCATTTGCATTGAAAAAATAGAGTATTATTTATTGGACACAAAATAGTGAGAGAACCAAAGTTATATTTAAAATTTGGGTTATATTAGAAATTAAACAATTAGTGCTTACTTGAAATTCTCAAACAACTTATATTAAGTTAATTATATTAAGGAAAGGAGTGAGTAATTCTTTGGAATTTATATGTTGCTTAAACTTAATTATTGCCTAGGTTTAACAAAAAGTTCTGCTAGTTCTTGTCCGTAAGTAACTTACATAATCTTTAGTATTATATTTCCAGATTATTTCAGTGTTATATGCACCTTGGTTTCAAATTAAAAATTAATAAACAACTATCAACATATAGATTCTTTCTGAGTTTTATACTAGCCGCCAGAACTGTACTCTGCTTGAAATAATATATATAATGCTAAAAGTGAAAACACGTACAATGAAACCACTAGAACTGCATGCATGCATGGCTATATTTCATATTTAAAGAAAACTCACAATTAAAATGAAGGATTCAGCTCTAATTCAACATCAGTTATCAACCATAATTCATCTAAAAAACTCCCTAGCTATCAGAAGAGATGATAATCATCCAGGGGATAAAAAGAAAAAGAAAAAGATAGAAGGGAGAATTATAAAATAAAAGAAAATGATAGGGGCCGGTAGGTTTAAGGACGTCAAAAAGGAATGACTCAGATATCATCTTGGCATGGTCTTCTTGATTAATTCTCCCTCCATCATTTTCTTAAATTGCAGTACCTGAAATTGGATTCATGCATAATTAATTATTTTCTATACATATGTATATATGTGTGTGTCAGATTGGTATGTGTAAAACGGAAGTGGTTACTATGAAGTTTATTTTGAGGTAAGTTGGTCAATTGACAAATAAGAATACTGACACGCAAGCGAGGTTGTATGTGTGTCAGTATTTTATTGGCCAATTGATCAATTTACCAAAAAAATAACTTCATGCTAACCGGATCCGTGGAAAACGATACCAAAAAAGAATATTATTTTTTTTATTATTACAAGTAAGCATTAAACTTAATTACCAAAAAATCAAGAATATATGGCTAATATAATGGAGATTTGCTACCAGCTTCCCTTGGTGCATTGCATCTGAAACATTCCATTCGGCTAGCAAAGTTGTGCTCGTTGCAGCCTGTCCTGCTTAAATGAAATATAGTTGCACAAGAAATAAGAAATTATTTCAAGCATTTCAAATACGTGTGTGTATGTTTCTTGATTACACACCATCTTTTGTGTCCTATAATTAATTAAATTTTTTTTATAAATAATATTTTTGACAATTCACATTTTTATTACCAGTAGTTTTGAGTTTTGACATTTTACCATTTTATATATCAAAATTTTATTAATTACATCGTATAAAGTGTATGAAAATAGAAGTTAATTTGAGTGTCTAAAATACATACAATATATATATATATATATATGTCATGAGAAATGATTATATATTTTACTACTAAACCAATGTTTAATTTTTAATTAAACAAAACAAAACAAAAGACTAATTAAAATTATAAAAAATTAGCTTTTAATATCCAATTTTTATTTAAAAACTGGTTTCAAGGGAAGGAAAAAACAGGTATAAAAATTTTATATACCTGCTGCAAATCCAGTCACCGGATTTCCATCCAGAGCGGCCACTGCCACTTCCACCACCACCACCAAACCCAAAACTTCTTCCCCGAGAAATATCGCCGCCATCAAACCCCCCGCTGCCATTTTCATCCTTGAATACACCACACTTGAAGCAGCTAGAGCGGCTAGCAAAATTATGAGCACCACAGTTGCCAACATTACAGTACCAGTCACCAGGCCTCACATCCGGCCCAGTAAATCCAAAAGATAAATTTGCCCTCCCTCCGAATCCAAAATCTCCGCCGCCGTGTCTCGGCTCCCCGCACCGGTGGCACGAGTCCCTCCTCTGGAAGTTGAGGTGTTGGCATGACCTGCAGTTCCAATCTCCTGGTCTACTCATCTTAATTTCCTGTCACATTATTTTATATCAACGCCAAAATATTCTAAGCAAAATAAGTATGTTTGTGAACTTTTGTTTTCAGGTGGAATTAAAGAATTGCCATGCATGAAATATATGTATATATATATATATATATATATATATATATATATATATATATATATAACAAAACTCACCTTGATAAAAATAATGCCGGGCTATATATATGAAAGAGGGATTGGTCAAGGAATATGTGAATTTGGTTTGATGGTGGGATGGTATATATAGTTGGTGAGGACTCGGAAATCGAGGCAGCTAAGGATGTTCTTTTTGATATTCTCAGTTGAACAAAGGAATCACACCAAAAACTAAAATTAATTAAAGGAAATAATGGAATAAGATTGGATTGTATAGATGGAAATTAATTATTGTCAAGTTTGATAAAGCTCATGATACATCTTCTTTTAAGGCTTCTAAGTTGGGAAGTAATGAACATTGAACACATACCAATAAATTCCTCATCATTAAAATATGTCCTTCCTCTAGGTTCTTAATTTGAGCCTATATATTTCTTATTTTTAAGGGTGACTTTAAATATTGAATTAAAAACTTGATCAAATGGCATTCATGTTTGTCTACTTAGGGTTGGATAACGAAGAACAAATCCCTATTTTTACCAGACCAAAATTAAAGAATATTCCATGAATTTAAATCTTTCCAAAATGAACCCACTATTTATTCCTATTTCAAAATTACAAAGGATGGGTTAATTATGTTTCTCTTTCAATAATATACTCTGAGACCCACATTGTTAATTAAGGGTCACCATACTTTAAAAATAAAATGGAGAATATTCTTTAAATTTGAATATTCCTTGGTTGTACTTGACCCTCAATCAAAAGGGTCATCAATTTTCACAACATATACATTATAACAGCCTTAATGCACTTAGCTTTCAATTGGAACAAACAATGAAGCATAAACCCTAATATATCCCTCATAAATATATATATATATATATAAAACCCTAGCTAGCTCCATATAACACTAGTAAAACATTAAATATGAATATTAGTATGTGTTTTATAACTAGGAGTAAGTCTGCAGTCGTGCATGTCAGATTGGAAGAAATGAAATCCAAACTGAAGTTAAAAAGTTGCATGGTTACAACTTCTATGGACGTTGGTTTTATTAGTTATTTATTGTTATAATTAAGTTATTCTAAATATAGTACGTACTCGGTACTCCTTCCGTTTTAAATTATTCGACCACTGTTGTTAACTTCAGTTTGAGACTTTTTCTATACAAAATTGATGCAATACGTTAAAAATTATGAAAATAATTAATCTCTCTTTTTGTTGTTGTTGTAATTAGTGGTCTTTTTTAGCTAGCTAGTTTATAATATAGATAATTATATTAATTAGAACTAAATGAATCTATCTAACAAAATACAATTGATTTTGAATTTTCCGCTCACCCTAATAAATCATCTGGGCCGTCCAAAGTTTGGGATAAATCTCACCGTACACATAGTGCCGGAGGCACGGAACACATCTAGTATATATATATATATATATATATATATATATGACTATTTAAAAATATTTAAAATTGATTTTTTTTAAAAAATTATTTTTATATTTTGAAACAAAGGAAGGAATTAAGTATATGAAGTACTGGAACCTCCATAGTTTGATTGAGATATTGAAAGAGAAAGGCAATGTAGAGTTTGATGAAGATATAATAGTAGTGGAATATAATAGAGATGAGATGAGAGGTAGTTACAAAATCAAAGAAAGTGAAAATTAATGGTAGAGTATCGATAAAGATAGTCGAAGCTGATGATGGAAGAGAAGTCTTCGAGGCCCAATTTGACCATCTTTTCTTTTTCTCCTAACATTGAATTTGGCTTTTTGGCTGTCACATTTCCTTTTCCCCTATCATATATCCCTCTTATTCTTAATTAATTATTCTTTATGAACCAGTCGGACTTTGAAACCCCCCTCCCCTCCTCTCCCTCTCCCTCTCCCTCTCCCTCTCCCTCTCAATCTACATATTGGACAAATTATTTACTCAGAAAACAAATTATAATTAATTATAACTGATAGAACAAGCATAATCATAAAGAAAATAAAACAAGACAAAACAAGTGAGCGTTTTGTTTGTTTTTCAGTTTCTTCGTATTTTATCGAGTCCAATTCTCATGTTGTTGGAACTTGTGACTCATAATATATATAGAAGTCACTGAAAAATGCTAGTCTGTCGCTTACGGTACATGAGTTTCTGCTATGGTGGCGCGGAGAGTGCTGAGTGAATGCTTGGAGTAGCGCGGGGAGCGCCGGTGAAGCTATTGCCCAGGTAGCGTGGGGCGCGCCACGGAACGCCTGTGAGCGGCGCGGGCCGCGCTGGTCGGCGGACAGAGATTTTATGGGTTATTTTTGGAAAAGTAATTACGGGTAATTAAACATAATGTGAAGTAGGGTTAGAATATGATTAGTAGGTATATATACTATCTATTGTAAAGTCATGTGTAACCAATTAATCATCAATAAACAACAAATCGCCTGTGAAGTACCCAAATTGGAAAACCATGTAAATCTCTATGTTATTCTTAATTCTTTATCGTTTGTGTGCGTGAGTATGATCCTATAGTCTAACACATGTCTTACATACATCTCACTTTCATATATATATATATATATATATATATATAAGTAGTGCCAAAATGTAAATATATACTATATTAAGGAGGATGGATTATTTGATATTATCATCCCTGTGACGCCCCCAAAATAGGTCAATTCCATCCAATTCATTCTGAGTCGCCAAATACATGGTACAAAAATAACTACAACTTCATTAATACAATTGTCGTGCAGAATACGACAACACATAAACTTTGAGTTTAAATATAAATATTGTCTTCTAGACAATATCCACACTCAAATAAACCCTCATTACAATTATTGATACACTATATTACAAAATGGTGAGGACTACTAAAATAACTGTCTTGAACCATCACTCCACACCCCAACTAGTTCCCGCTATATTCTCGCCTCCTGAGAAGAAAAATGGAACAAAAAGAAAAAGGGTAAGCTCAACTAGCCCAGTAAAGAATATTATAACTAAAATAATGTACAACAAATTATCCTTAGTCTTCAACAGGGAAAAATCTGATAGAATACAATAGACAACAAGTTTTAGATCAACAACTGTAGCGGAAACAACAATTCATTAGAAGAGTTAAGTAGAGAATGAAATCTACTATCATCTATGAATTTAAAAGTCCATCATCAATATTTTATCCCTGTAACATCAATCAATATACATCTTGAATCAAATAGTCATCTTTGCACTACGGGCAAAAGATATTCATCAGTTGGTCATGTTCATCTCAACACTTGTTCATCTTTGCACTATGGGCCAAAGATATTCATTATAAAATCATTCATCTTTGCACTACAGGCCAATGATATTCAGTTATATCATCATTTAGGACTGAGGATGATGAAAAATATTTTAAAGAAAACGAATCCAGTGAAACAAAAGAACAAATATTAAGGATTCGTACTTTAAACAATCCAAATTCAAAAATACTTCATAAGTAATCAGAGTGGAGTAAAATTCACGAATGATCAAACATAGATCCAATCAAAGATAGGAATCATAACCGACAATCTTGGACACAGAAAAAAAAATTTAATTTTTCTGTGAATAGTGTCATATTCGTGAATAGTGCTGTATACGTGAATAGTAACTCCGACACTAAAAGATAGAAATTTCATAAAAAAAATATCATCATGCTTCGTGAATAGTACTCGTAAATAGTAACTAATGAATAATAACTCGTGAATAGTAACTCATGAATAGTAACCCCGACATGAAAAAGTTCTAAATTTGATAAAAAATTCCAACCAATATTTCAACATAATGATATTGAAGAAATAATATCACTTACGAAGAAAATAACATCTCTTACCTCAGAAAATAACATCCCTTATCTCAATACATTATAAAACGGCATGACATGCAACCGATAATTGTATTGACCTAAGATATGTGTGTCGTATTTTATACGTCACTTAATAATTGATTTTAGCGAACAACAATAGGGTGATGAGAGCCCGACTTTGAAAGCGTCAAAAGTGTACCCCATTAAAATGATCAGGATAGTTATCTTCTCGTTCTTCTTTGGAGTCTTAAAATATTTGCTGCTGTATTTTATATGGCATTGTAACAATTTGAGTTTGGATATTGTCTACGAGACAATAGTGTATTAAAACTCACAGTTAACTATGGTCGTATTCTATACGACAGTTCAACAGTTGTATAAATGAAGTTTGTATTTGATGTTTATAATGTGATATCTAGCTACTCAAGATGGGTCGTGTGAACCTATTTTGGGGGCGTTACATCAATTCTAACCTAAGCACCCTATTTATAGAAAATTGCTTAGAACACTAAAGCAGAAAATTTAATAAAATATTAATATATATATATTAAATTTTCCTATGCACACACCAGCTCACAACATCAGCCATCCACCCACAATAAATAAGAAAAATATTTTTCTCAATTATTTTATTTAAAACTCCTAATAATAATAATTAATTAATTCGGAACTTCAATAATTCATAATAAATAGCCATTTTTCAGAAAATTCGAATCTGACAACTTTTTATAGGAAATTCAATTCTCTACAACTTTGCATAAGAAAGTTTTTCCAAATTCCAAACAGAAATTGACCGAAATCCACATACGAACGATTTTACAGGCTATAATCAAATTTCAGTCAATAAATAGGGTCCACCGACACATAAAACATGTGTTAATCATTTAATGCAACAAAAATAATATTCCTCCTCATATACTCATATATCCCACATTCATTGTAAAACTATCACCATTATTATATTATTAAAATATAATAATAAATTATTTTATCAGAAAAGATAAAATATCATTTTTTAACAATTATCACTTTAAAAATTTTCTCCATCTATATTCACATAAAATTAATATTTACCTCATCATATAAATCAATAATTAATTATTCATAAATAATATTACAGAATCACAGTACTAGCAACCAGGCCGTTTCCAGGAAAGAGGGGGCTTTCCAATAAGGATTTCTCCTTACAGGTGCGCAATTAGGTGACCAAAGCTCTCCTTAGACAAAACTTTCTAGACATTGCCAATAATGTTATCTAATAATATTATTCAGATAATATGAATTATTGCTCCGATAATGGAAAATACTGTGTAGTGATAATTATTGAAACAACAGTAATATAAAAAAATCAACGCATCAATTATTGAATCAATAAAATAAAATACTGAACAGTAATTACTGTAACAATTATTGAGTAGTGTCTTCTTACGTAAGAATCAATAATTGGTGCAATACCGTGTGCTACTGTGCAACAACGCGTATTACTGTGTTTTAACCACCGGGTATTCCAACAGTATTGTGAAACCCCAGATTTTATGAATAAAGAATTAATTTTCTCGAAATAATTTTTTAATATTATGGTGTGAATTTGATATAATATTATAGTTGTGGGTAGTATTTATAAATTTTGCAAAGTATGCAAGTTGTTATATTATATTCAATTGGTCAGGGAATATTCTTTGTGTCAGAAAATATTCGTACGACGGTACAATTATTGGTGGACCCCACAACAGAATTATTGTCGGATTGAGAAAACGACAAAAATATTTTATTGAAAATAACGGCGGAAGTTTTACCGTTGATACTGTTGAACTACTGGGTAGTAAAAGTACAGTAATACGCGTTGTTGTATAGTAGCACACGGTATTGATTATTGATATTTATGTGAGAAGTCGCTCAGTTTAATTCAATTATTGTCGATTAATAATATGAATTATTATAGCGATGATGACGTTTTGTTTTATTCGTATTATTAACGTAATAAAACAGAAACACCTTTTTATATAAAACAGAATACTTTATTAAAGTTATTCTATAAATAGAATATATTATATTTTATTATGCATAGTGTTGTATAGTGTTTTGCATAGTGTTGCATAGTGTTTGCATAGTAAAAATCTTTTTATATAAATAGAATATATTATATTTTATTTAAAAGATTTTTCTTTAAATATGGACCGTCAGATTAAAGTAAAACAATCTGGACCGTTCATGGATTAGTTACTATGCATTCCATTTTCCTATAAATAGAAGCTCATTCCTTCATTATTTTCTTACGAATTCATTGAAACTCTAGAGAGAGAAATTATAGAGAGAAGTTATAGAGAGAAAATTATAGAGAGAAAGAAGAAGAGTATTCTGCTACTTCACTACTTCTATATCCAGTTTCTGTTACGGTAAGGGATATTATTCTTTTGTATTCAAGAAGAGAACTTCTGTTATTCCATTTCTTTATTGTTCTGTTGGAATAACCTGTATACGCGGTCTACCCTATACTTGGTGACATTCTTCTATCATTCTGTTGGAACATCCTGTCTGTGTGTTTTACACCGGACCTGGTTCCGTCTTTATTATTATTCCGTTGGAACATCCTGTCTGTGTGTTTTACACCGGACCTGGTTCCGTCTTTATTATTCTGTCGGAATATCCTGTCTGTGCTATACGCCGGACCTGGTTCCATCATTTATTATTCCACATTTATTATTCTGTTGGAACATCCTGTCGGTGTGAATTTCACCTGACCTGGTTCCGTTATTTAGTATTCTGTTGGAATAACCTGCCTGTGCGAAGTTCCGCATGCATGGTGATTTCTGTTGTTATTCCATTCTTTATTATACTCAGTTGGTTAAAGTTTTGACTTCTATACTCCATGAAATTAGTAGAATATCCTTGATATTTGCGCTTCATCCAGTATCTTTTCAGGAAAATATTCTTCTGAGCATTCTTGAATTTTACACCACAAAACAGTATCGTGTGGACAATTTGGACGTTATTGGTTCATGGACAAATTAATTCTTGAACTTGTTTTATTAAATTCTTATATCATTGTCATCATCCTCATGTTTATGTTACGTTGAAAGTCATCTGTGGCCTGTAGTGCATAGATGGACTTGGTATGATTATGACCAGGGATTATGCGGTGTAATCATGACCGTAATATTACAAATGATGTGGAAAAAGTCCTCATTGGCCCGTAGTGCATTGATGGACAGTTTTTGGTATGATTATGGCTATGGATTCTCTTCGGCCGTAGTGCAAAGATAATTGTTTTATGGCATGATCAGGACCGTTGATGAAAACACGATTATCTTTGGCCCGTAGTGCATGGATAATTCGTGGTCGTGATACTAAAGAATATCCTTGGCCTGTAGTGCAGGGATGATTTAATGATGTGGATTATTTATTGAGCTAGGTCTCCGCGATAAAAGTGATGAAAAACTTTTTAAATCATAAAAGATAGTAGATTCAATTCTCTCTACTTGACTCTTTTAATGGATTGCTTGTTCCGCTGCAGTTAAACTTGATGTCTATTGTATTTTATCAGTTTAACATTGTTGAAGGCTAACGATAATTTATTTTGCATTATCTTAGTCATAATATTTCTTACTGGGCTAGTTGAGCTCACCCTTTCTTTCACTGTTCTCTTCAGGAAATGAGAACATAACAGGGACTAGTCGGGGAATGGAGTGACGGTCCAGAGGATAACATTAGTAGTCCTCACTATTCTGTGAAATAGTGTATTAATAATTGTAATGAGGACTCTTTTTGAGTTTGTATATTCTCTAGTAGACAATAATTGTATTCAAACTCACAGTTATGTTTTGTCGTATTGTACACGACAGTCGTATTAGTAAGTTGTATTTGAATTATGTACCATGTATCTGACGACTCAAGATGGGTGATGTATACCTAATTTTGGGGGCGTCACAAGTATTAACGGTAACAACTGCGTCGTTATTTATAAACAACTTATACTTGTCGTTTTCTTCATCCAGTCGCTTTCCGTTATGGGGCCCACACAAGGCTGCGCCGTCGTACGAATATTCCCCGACAGCAAGAATATTCCACGACCAAACGAATATTCTCCGACAACAATGAGTATTTTATAACCACTTGCTTATTTAAAAATATTTGCGTATTTTACCCACAACTAATCACATTAATCAAATCAACTCTTACTATTTCAAAATAATAAATAGAGAAGTTAAATTTTCATTTATAAAAAAATTAGGCCTTATAATCCCCACGTACAATGCATTAATTTTATTGGGGAATGGTAAAGAGAGAGCTGTCACGCACTGTTTTCAAACCCGGACCGGACCGGACCGCCGGTTCAACCGAAAAAAACCGGACCCGGTTCACTCAACGGTCCGGTTTGGACCATTAAACCATTTATGCTCAAAAACCGTTCAGAACCGGTGAACCGGCGGTTGAACCGGTTGACCCAGTGAACCAGTGACCGGTTCACCGGTTTGACCGGTTCTCTCTTTAAAGATTAAAAAAAAATATTACAGATTTTATTTTATTTTAGTAATTTAGTTGAGATTTTGTTTGGTATTTTACATAATTTTGCATTCATTTAATCAAACACTTGAACTTGTGGTTGAATTTCGGAATTTGAATGTATCTTAGAGATGTTTAGTTTTTTTTTTTGTAGATAAATTGATTAATTTTACATATTTACTAAATATTATATACAATATATAATAATAATTAATATAATTAATTATTTATTATTTATTACATATTAATGACGTCACTGAGTCAATAACGGTCCGATCACTGGTTGGACCAGTGATTCATCCACTCAGTAACTTTTCCGATTCGATGATCGGTCCGAGTTTAAAAACCTTGCTGTCACGTATCAATTAAACTGTGAAAAAAGCATAAAGAAAGAGCCGCGCCGGGCCGGGCAGAGCCGGGGACTGATTCGATTCTCTTTGGGAAATGCCTCCATGCATGACCGTACCATGACCAATACCCAATGCCCCTAACCTAACGTATACATTTTCTACTTTCTCTTTAATTTCATTTTATTATTATTATTATTATTATTATTATTATTATTATTATTATTTTAATTAGTATGAGCTGAATGCTCACTTTTCTTCTGTGGATCGAGCTGAGTATTAAATTGCTCAAATTTCATTTCTTCTTCCAATCATAATATATTCATTCCAACATTGCTGTAATTGTGATATTATATGTTTCTTTTCTTTATACTAATAATTATAATCTTAATTTTTTTATAGCTTTAATTCAAATTATTTTTAGATTCCTTTAATAGTTAGTATTTGACTTAATATAAGAAAAGTAATACTACAAAAAAAAAGGACGAATTATAAAACTATGATACTAATTTTAATTTTTTATTTGAAATGATAAATAATAAAAACAAATTATCTATTTAATTGTATTACTAGCAGTATACCCTATGCAAAGCAGTCTTATTCTCAATTCTCAAATTTTATATTTTTTATATATAATATTATAAATAGAATAAGTAACAGTATTACTTTTGATTTAGCAGGTTATTTTGTTATTACAGGTTAATATTTACCGAATTTTATTAATTAATTAATTAATTATAATGATCAATTTTTCGTTTAAAATTTTTATATTTTAAAGGTAATTTTTATATTATTTTTAAAAATGATAGTTTAATAACCTGATTAAAAGGTCAATTACTGAAATAAAAAAAGATCAATAATTTAGGATAATAATTTATATTTAAACCTATAATCAATAATAAAAAACCTATTAACCTGAGTTTTGATGGATATTTTCATGACATGTACCGAACATCTCTTAAAAAAATTTAAATTTTGCACCAGTAAATCTTATTGTAAAACAACAGAAATAATTAATCTCGTGCAAATTTATATAATTGAATTTTTTTTGTTACTAATTAAGTGGATAAGTATTATAAATAATTTTTTTTTATAAAAAAAATAATTAAATAATATAGCGGGTCATCTTTATTATCATAAGTAATCCTATATATGCATGTACTTCGTGATTATAATTAGCTAACAAATTTTCGCAATAAATAACACAGCTTAATAACATAAAGAAGGACATAATAATAACAAATGGAAAATGATATGCCGATAAAATATATATATATATATATATATATATATATAAATTTTATAATAAAATTTTTTTGCGGTTAACGTGAAATTTTAAATTATAAAATAAAATAATATATATATATATATATATTATATCTCACGGTCTGGATCTTAAGCTTACCTCTTATCTAACATTCCTTGCATACCTCCCTTTAGTGACAAACCGGACGACGAATCGGTCCGTCGCTATAGGTTCGGTCCGTCGTTATATGTTATCCGTCGTTAAAAGTTAAGACGAATGTTCTATACAGCACCGGCCCTGGGCTAAAGCCCAAGGTGCCCGAGCTTTAGGCCCACTAAAATTGGCAAATTTTTAGGAGCCCCAATAGGTATTTGTGTTATGTATATATATACTCAAATAAAAGACCTCAACCCACGTCAATTTAAATTTAAAGGCCCACAAAAAATGTACCCAATGAAATAGGCCCAAATTTCAATGACAGACTTTGTAATAATGTGATATCTAAATTATGCTTTAGAAATATTGAAAAAGTCGATTATTATATTTGGTATTCTTTCGTATTGATGCTCTTTTGTTCAGGAAAAATTTCTTAAATTTTTTATTGTCTATTTTAATAATAATTCGCAAAATGTCCATTTTTTTGTTGTTGCTTTAAGCCTTTAGAAACTCAGGGCCGGCCCTGGTTCTATATATAACGACGGACCGAATCGTCGCCCAATCCGATATTAAAACAGTGTACAATGTAGGTTAGATAAAAGGTAAACTTAAAATTTAGGAACAATTACATATTTTAAAATAATTACAACAATAGTGCACTCATAAAATATTTACAAAAGTAATAGACTTTCCATATTTATTTATAATATTAGTGCAATTAGAATTTCTTAATTTAAGAAATTAATATGCAATTAGTATTACTTAATTTGACCCGCCCAACTCATTTACAGTTAAACCAACTAACCCCTATCCATCCAACTTCGGCTGTTGCTAGCAAGCTCTGTTTTCTCTCTCATCCATAGTCTCTTCAGATCTCATCACCTCAATTTTCAACTACCAACCCCACTTTGTATGAAACTCCAAAGACGATGATGTCACCCAGAGTTTTGAGAAGGTGATCAAGTTATTTTTCTAGCACTTAGATGATCTCCACCATAAAGTTACTCAGGCAGCTCTTTCAACACTTGCCGATATTATTCCAGCTTGCCAAAAACCCTTTGAAAGTTATATGGAAAGGATTTTACCCCATGTTTTCTCACGATTAATTAATACGAAGGAATTAGTAAGGCAACCATGCACGACGACATTGGTAATTGTAGGCAAAACTTATGGTGTAGATTCTCTTCTGCCATCTTTGCTCTAATTTATGGTGTATACAATATTAGTACTATATCAGCTGCCCATTTTTTGGTATATTTTTTATGAATGTTTGGTTACTCACAAAATGTAGAATTGTTACCTTTGTACGAAGGTTTGGCTACCAACTGCATAATATTCATAATAATTTTATTTTTAAAATGTTATTTATACGTTGGTAGCCAAAAAATCATAAAAAGGTAACCAATTCGGTTTTATTGGGTTACCAATTAATTATAAAAAAATTTAAGAACAATTTTCAAGTGTTACGTGCAGATGGTATCCGAAATGCTATGTCTAAGTTTCTAATTATGTAGTTGTTAATTACTTATTAATAACCTTTTAAAAATAAAATTATTTTGAATATGGTGCAGTTGGTAGCCAAACCTTAATACAAAGGTGACTATTTTAATTTTTGCGGGTAACCAAATATTCATAAAAAAAAATTGTTCGTGATTTTCTCTTTGTTCGGCTACTCCGAATTCGTTGTGGATCTGTTCTTGCTGGTTTGGTAACTCCGACTTCTTCTTATTCGATTTGTTTTGGTAACTTCGATTTCTTTTTCTTATTCTTCTTCTTCGATTTGTTTTGTTTTTGGTTGTTCGTGATTCCTCTTTGTTCGGCTACTCCGAATTCGTTTTGGATCTGTTCTTGCTCGTTTGGTAACTCTGACTTTTTCTTTTTCGATTTATTTTGGTTGTTCATGATTTCCTCTTTGTTTTGTTTACGATTTGTTTGATAACTCTGAATATTTGAATTTGAATTATTATTTTGAATTTAAATTTATTTTTATTGTTAGATCCAAGATATTTGAATTTGAATTATTATTTATGGTAGTTATTTATCCTTGATTTTAGGTTTTCTTATTATTATGAATTGAATCCTATACTAATTCCCTAAATTAAGGAATCCTAATTGCACTAATATTATAAATAAATATGAAAAAATTATTATGTTTGTAAATATTTTGGTGATGCACTAATAGTGTAATTACTTTCTAATCTATCTAATAAAATACAAATGATTTTGAATTTCCCGCTCACTCAATAAATCATCTGGACCGTCCAAAGTTTGAGATAAATCCCATCGTTCATACATCTATCTAATAAAATACATCTATCTATCTAATAATCTAATAATAATTTAATAAAATACAAATGACTTTAAATTTTCCGCTCACTCAATAAATTATTTTGGTCGTTCAAAGTTTAAGATAAATCATATTGTCCATACAGTGCCGGAGACACGGGACCCAGCTAGTTGTTGTATATTTCTGTAAAGAACCCAAAAATTTATACGGTTATATCTCATATATCACGTGCGTTGTCATTTAGATAGATATATAAATTTGTGGTCATACCTGATAAGACTCGATAACAAATTAACAAAGTGATCCGTCCGTGTGGAAGCTGTGTTGAAGATTGGGCTTTTATTGGGCCTGTAAAATTTGTAAGCTTGAAGATATTTCTTCCCGCTCAAGGCTATTATTTAAAAACGCGGTTTTTTTTCTTTCATTTTTTCAATTTCTTTCTCCTCTCATCAATTTTTTCATCCCACATTTCTCTCATTTTCGTATCATTAATTCATTATAATAAATTTTATTTTAACTGAAAATTGGTCACAATTCATTTTATCGTTTCAGTGTAGGAGTTTAGGAGAGAGAAAGCTAGAGAGGAGGGAGAAGCCATAGGATGCAGAAAGAGGTTGTTAGGGTTAGGGTTTTACAAAATGGACTTATCTGAAACTGATAAGGCTACCATCTTCCCCAATTCATCAGATTCTGCTTCAGTTCAAGTACATTAATTGTTATTTTCTCTGGATTTACCATTCAATATATAGAATCTGTTATCTATGTGTAACATAAATATATGTATCTATGTATGTGTGTGTACATATTTTTTGTGTTGTAGATCCCTTTCTAATTTACATTTTTGGTTTTAATTAATCTTATGGCTTTTTTGTTAATGGGTTTTGTTTTGAAATGGATTTGGGGATTAGTAATTACTTGTTGCTAAATTGGGGGTTTAGTTTGGTTTAGGATGTTGTGATATTTTAGGTAATTGGGTTTAAGTCTGAAGTGTTGGATTATAGTGATGTATTTAGTTGTTGAATACGGTTGGTGGTTAGTAATGGAGTGGGTTTGATTGTAAATTAGTCACTTTTAGGTTTCTTCTTAAATTGGTGTGACGGAATGTTTTTGTTAAATTATGCGATATGATATTTCTAAAAGGATATGTGATGCTTGAACTTTATGTACTAGAACGGAATATTATTGCAGAATTGCAAATTGAGGAACACAGTGGGAAATGAAATTGGACTTAATTTAACATTTATAAAGCAGTTGACCAGTTGTTCAGCCAAAATTATATAGAACAAGCACAATTTAGCTGGATGTTTGTACACGGTTTTGTCAAGCTGTTATGTAAGTTTGTTTGGTTACTATGAAACCATGTAAAAAGGAAATTATGGTTAATTGTACGCATATATCGTTTTTCTTGTAATTGACATTATGGAGAAAATTTTAATTTGTCTGGTTAGGTGTGCAAAAATTTGTCGATTTGATTATTTGATCTTGGGATGAATTAAATGTTTTTTTAAATATATATTTCCATATGGCATTGTTAAACCTGCCCATTGATAATGTAAAATTAGTTGGGAAAAGTCCATTTTTGGGACATTATAGATTTTCTTTACTAATTTCTGCTAGTTTCCAACAATTTATTGAATACTATCCAATCTATATTTTCTGTAAGTGATGATCCATTGGTGTTTTGGTTTACATCTGTTTAGACCCTGACGCTGGTGATACTATGAAAAAATGATTTCAAAGATATTTAATTTATTATCTTATTTAAGTATCTCATTGTATATACTTCTTGAGGGGAATTTTTGGGAGAACTGCTGAGTGAACCACCATTGTTTATGACTTTCTTTTTTTGTAATCATTAAATACTCACTGTTGCTCCCTTTGACTCAGGACTCTCCTATTTTTAATTATATCAACAACCTATCTCCTATAAAGCCTTCCAAGGCTGAACCAGTTGCTCAAGGTTTTCCTGGACTTAATTCTCCTCCCCTTGTATTCACATCACCACGAATCAATTCACAACATCCATCAAGTTCTCTTACAAGGTTTGGTGTGTTCTGAAGTCCACTATAGGAGTATTTCTTTTGAGATTAAACAATAGGCTATTGGTAGCTCTTACTTGAGAACTTAGCATGGTAATGTTTAATTTTTCAGGCCCCAATTCCCTCGATTATCCGGTGATGAATTACCTCAGCGGGATGATGATAAAGATAATCATACCGGTAGAGCTATATATGAATCTGGCGAACCAAATACCCAATTTAGCAATGAATTGAATTTTTGCACTGACAAGGGAAATGATAATAACGGCTCTGCGCATGATGTTTATGAGTACCTTGCCGATCCTTTGGAGGTGAACTGTGGTGATTCTGGACAGTTATCCAATACAAGTTTGAAGCATAGTGATGATGCCCCTCCCTCTTCAAAGGAATCTGCAGGATACGACAAAGATGTTATAGAAAAAGATGTGAAGAAGGCAATGGGTGCATCTCCTGACATCTTAGAGCAAGGCAAAGAGGATTGTCAAGCAAAGTCCTTGTCCACTTTGAAGCTTGTCGAAACAGATGGTAAGAAGAGAGGCGGTGATATTTCATTTGGTTTGTCTGTAGACCATGCTTCTGAAGAACAACAAAAAGAACATTCAGAGACCAAGGTAACTGTTAAACTTTCTGCTTTCACTTTATTGCTTTAAGGGGAGGATATTACCATTTATTTGTAAAATTATATATAGCCTTGTTTATACATTGCTTGGGTTTGATAGATAATAGTATTTAAATTGCAGAATGCTGGACATGGCCGTATGTTTGAATCGATTTCAACCTCTCAGTTGCAAGAATCTATGCCACTTGTGCAGGAGTTTAAATATGAGACAACCAGAGTGAGCTCAAGTGAACAGAATATGATGCTGCATGATTCCAAGGTATAATAAGTGATTATGCGGACTATTGAAGGAGAATAGTTTAACCAAGCTATCCATTACACTTATTATAGAATCAATGAGTACATTAATAATCTATCTTTTAAGATATATAGAGTTACTCTCCTCAGAAGGGATTGGCCTCTTTATTGATTCTCTGTCCTTTTTTGTCAACTTGGTTCTATGTTTCTCTTACTTTTTTCTTCTTGTTCTAATCTTGAGAGTTGAGACCTCTTCAGTTTGACAAATTTCCTTCTGCTATATTTATGTTGTGGTTGCTGGTCAGTATAATAGTGCATAGCATTAACTGTAATCTTTAATTTGGTCTTTTTGCTGTGAGGCTCTGGTCATCATTAATCTTTGGTAAAGATGCATGTATCTTTCACCTAGGCAAACTATTTTATTGATTTCTTCCTGATCCTGACTTTGTAACGCTTGTTTGTTTCTTCTTAAACATAAAATCTTAGAACATCCCCGTAATTTGACTTTGAGAGCGGGGTTAAGTCTCGGAGTTTCAGTAGAACAAGCAACAGAACAGAATGTTGTACCTTATATTGTGTGAGAATCTCATAGCATACCATTCACTATAACAGGAATGCATCATGTGGTGGCCAAAGCACTCCAAGCATGACAGTTTTTGCCTTTCTTCCATGCTTCTTGAATTGTTGGCAAATTGCAACATTCTATTGAACACTTGCTTTCCCCCCTCCCCATCCTGGTCTGGTTAGCATCAATTTTAGCTATTGTGGTAGAAGGAAACTTACTACTTTTAACAACTATCATTAGTAGAAAATATTTGGACCTGTTTAGTAGCCATTCGACACATGCCATCCAAACTGCATCCGTGCTCATTGGTTTGAACTTTGTTACTTGACAATTGCTAAAATATAACTGCAATGTTTACCTTGGTTTCAGAAATAACATTTTTTAGATTAAGAAATATAACATATCAGTATATCATACACAATATAATATTATAATATTAGCCATGGACATTCCATGTATAGCATAGAATTGACTCATGAAACTTGATTACTATTGTAGAAAGAGCTCGTGGTTTTAAACTGGTGGTAATGCTGACAACTTTCACACTGGTGTTTATGCAATACAAGAGAAATAAAAAAAGGCCTGTGTCTTGATTTCTTTTTACTTTTCTCATAAGCACACCTTTTCTAGGAAATCTTGTTTTGGAGTAAATTAATTGCAACGGTTAATGTAGGCCAGTCAACCACTGTTTAGCATGCGTAGGCGTTGTCTTCAATTTGGAGAGGTGCACCAAAATATTGTAGTAAATAGCCCTGGTTCTTGGAATCAATCAAATGCTGCAAGTGATTCAAGATCACCCGCCAGTCCTGTGGATGCAGAGGTTCTAGAATCATCTTATGCGAACATACGTGCAGCTCCCAGCAGCACACAACTGGAAAATATGAAAAAATCCGTATTCTCCATGTTTCCTGCTCAAAACTTTGGTAATTCTAGTTTAGCAGTATCCAAGCCATCAGGTATTGGCTTGCACTTAAATAGCATAGTTAGTGTGATGCCAATGGGTTGTGGTGCAAGTGCAAGCATAAAATCAGCCGAGGAGGGTTACTTGAGTGTACAAGGAAAAAAGTCAATCTGCATTACGAGCTGTCATCTAACTGAGAATGCAAGGAAATCCTCAACTTCTTCCAATGTGGATGAGAATTTATCAGTAAGAACTGAAGAAAGTAAACATAATATTCATGCCTCTATGATAGCAAGCTCGGCAAATCCATTTTCCCACAGTCTGAAACCTCTGTTCAATCCTGTGTACTTGACAAAGCCAATTGATGATCATGAAACTCCATGTGATAAAAGAAAGTCTATCTCTGAATATGCTGAACGCATGGAGGAGTTCACTCAATCAAACCCAGGAAAGAAAAGGCAAGACTGCATGATACTCTTCACGATTTATTGGTTTTTATGATTGTCTAATTTAATAATTATTACCAAAAAATTTCAGAAAGAAGACATTGGTATCTAATGATGGAGATGGTTGCAAACGCTGCAATTGCAAGAAGACCAAATGTTTGAAACTGTAAGTGATTTGAAGGTGTCTTTTTTGACTTTATTCTTCTCTATTACATCATCCAAATTGTTCCTTGCAGTTACTGTGATTGTTTTGCTGCTGGAATCTACTGTGCTGAACCTTGTTCTTGCCAAGGGTGCTTCAACAGACCTGAGTATGAGGATACAGTTCTTGAAACAAGGCAAAAAATTGAATCCCGAAATCCGCTTGCATTTGCACCAAAGATTGTACAGGGTGCCATTGAACTCCCTTCAAACAGTACTCAGGTATGATGCACTATTGATCTAATTCTGATGGATTTTGTTGGTAACTGCAGTTAATCAGAATAATTTCTGCAGGAGGATATAAATCATTCCACACCTTCCTCGGCAAGACACAAACGAGGGTGCAATTGCAAGAAGTCAATGTGTCTGAAAAAATACTGCGAGTGCTATCAGGTTTTCCCTTTTTCTTTCTTTTATGCCATTGGTTGATCTATTACAGCGTTGCAGTTTACAGTATCGTTTTGGTGTCAAAAAGTCGAATGTCGGATGCTCTGATGGATGCCGGTGTGAAGGATGTAAAAATGTCTATGGCAAGAAAGAAGGTATTGTTGCCCCATAGGATCCCTTTCTTTGTTTATGCAATGAAATGTGAATTAGATGCAGAATTTATATTTTGTGTGCATTGCTTTGCTTAGGTTGGACTTTGCACTGGGCTCTGAGAGACCCCCCTTATAATTTTGAGTATATTAGTACTTGTCTAAGTTGAGGGGCTTTCCCATGATTCTGTCTTGTGAATCATCTTCAATCAATGAAGAGGCTATACTTCCAAATTGTTCATGCTCTGTTTAAGGGATTTTGAATTGAACTGAATAGTTAATTTTTTTTTAAACCACCTCTGTAACTGGCACTTTCATCATCATCCTTCTGCTTATGACACTGGCACCTGCACCTGAAAGCTAGCACCTGGAGAGCTACATTTAAAATGCCATTCAAATCCTTTTTGCTCCTGGAGATCTCATAGATCTGTTTCCTTATATTTTAGAAGAGAAGATAAAAAATATAAGCAACTAGGGAGTGAGCTATTCTTGTGGTAAAGCAACGATGAGCTGATTAGTACATACCTCTTAAGGCTTGATTCTTCTGAATAAAAAGCAGGAGAAAGTGGGCATCATTTACCAAGTCCCCTACTTCTTGAAGCAATAACATATTATCATATAGTCACCACCAAAAGAACAAATATACCTCCAATACATAAAGCATCCTTGGAGGTTAAATATAGATGCTAATGCAAGGTTGTACTAAGTTCCAAGTGCCTTAATATGCATAAGAAAACTAGAAGAGCTTCATTCCTACTCCCAGTTTTTTTTTCTCTTGAAAATTTGTTTAACCTTGTCTTCTGGTCAATTCATTTTTTGTATGAGCGTAACAAGAAAAACTACTCCCAGTGTCTCCCTGCCCTAGTTTGACTTTGTTGCATTGGAGCTGGGATTTGGCCTAGGTTGATGCTTCAGTTGTCGTATATTCTCTAAAAACTGAAGTTCCTTTCGAGCTTGGCTTGAATCAACTTAATGAGTGATGCTTCTTCTGAGGTAAAGTTGTTCAACTGGGATTAGCAGGTGAACAAAAAGGTGTTAGAAACCCGGTAGACAATGTATATTAATTCCATACTTGTACCTGTTAAGTTGTGGACTACACGTGTTGGGAATTAAGTCAATGCAAACCACATAATAAAATAAAGAGAGATAAAATAGCACAAGATTTAATGCGGAAAACCCTTAAAGGGAAAAACCATATGCCAAACAATCCTCCTAAGTTTTACGCCCTAAAAATGGAGGTTCCACAATACCGCGACACAACTTTTTGCACGGACTAAAAGTTGTAAAACCCTCTCACCCTCACACAAACACAAAATCCACTCACACCCTCTCTCAACTCTTAGGAGGCTACATGACTTTATTGTTCTACACTTCAACAACTCAGCATAATACTCTATTTATAGAGTACCCACAAATCTCTTTTCCTATTCAAAATAGGACACTTCCAAAATAAAACTCCTACTACAAATAGATTCCTTTCCAAAATAATACTCATATTAAAAATAGGTGTTCTTCCTTTCCATATTAGCAATTCTTTTCTTAATAGGATTCGAGGAATAACCAACAACATGAAGACATAATATTTGTGTTCCTTAATAGACATTTTGTTTTGCAGCCTCTAAAACACTTTATTTGTAATGTCAAACTTGAAGAAAGTGTTATTTTCTAACTTCCAATTAAAGATTAGCTTTTTGCAAGTTTACTTAGGGTGGAATTCATCCGACCTTAGCCAATAAGTAGTGTTCAAGATCAAATTAATCAAATGGTGAATTCCTTGGCTGAGAATAAATTAATGGTGAATGCCTTGGTTGAGAAGAAAAATCTAGCTTCTTTATCTGGCATGTTTTTCACAATATTTGTATTTAGTTTCGAAAAATAGAGGTGGTTTTTAGAAAGGTAAAAAAGCAATTTTCTGTGGCAGATGGATAACAACGGTCACATGGGAATAGATTATGCGAAGAATAAAATAATATTTTGAGA
This sequence comes from Panax japonicus, assembly GCA_020205505.1. Taxonomy (NCBI): domain Eukaryota; kingdom Viridiplantae; phylum Streptophyta; class Magnoliopsida; order Apiales; family Araliaceae; genus Panax; species Panax japonicus. The sequence continues at coordinate 61,436,100 of CM035109.1, read as the reverse complement.
AAGCAACCGGAAAAAGTAATAATTCCACCTCCTACATAGGGGGAACAAATTTTAAGCATAATTACATTGATTTAATTTTTAGTATTCTGATTGAAGGGCATGTTGTTTGATATATGTGATTTACAGTGGTACATCTAAATGCAGTTGTGCCATCGTAGTTCTACATTTCTTGTATTATTATCTATATTGCCTTAGAAGAGGAGTATTATTTTTCAGAATGTAAAATACAAGTGATCAGAAGTAGTTTCAATCGATTGCAAGTTCTCTAAATTATAGTGCTTCTTATGTTAAAATTACATGTTTACAATATTGCTTTATTTGTGAACTAGATTTTCTCTATTTTGCTACTTAGGAAGTATATATATAATTTTTTTTTCTTTCAGAATATGGCTTTAGTAAAGATAATGTCAGCATAGAAGCGGCCAACAAAAGATCAGATACAACATTCTATGAGAAGCTGGATATGGTGGCAACTAGAAATGGTTTTTTACAAACTGAGTTCTGCAATCCTCATAATTTGACTCGTTCGACGCCATTAATCCAGTGCTCAGAGTAAGATTCCTTTCAATATTTTTTTGTTGCTCTTTTTTTTTTTACTTCAGATTTTTCTCTTGTTGAAACTTGATATTTTTAACTCTTGATCTTTCATCAAACTCCATTGTCGCTGGTTTCCTTCTGTTTACATTTTATTAGTCGTGGAAAGGATGCATTAAAATTTGGGGTTCCTTCTGGGATATTCCTTCCATCAACAGAATCTGATCTCGCCTTCTCTGCACCCCATGGGAATCCCCCAGGTTCTCCTAGAAGTTCTGATAGCCTAGAAAAAATCGAGGAAACAAGTACAGATATTTTGGATGTAATTTCTTTTGACCAGGAAGTGTACTATGGCAACTCAGAAGGAGTGGATGATTTCTCAACCCAAGGACTTGGCGATATAAATCCTTTCAGTATTCATCAAAATCCTCCTTCAACGTCCATGTCTTCCTTAACACCAATGCCGAGGGTGTGGACAAATGGTTCAAGTGCTCAATTGTGTACTGGAAGTGGCCCTTTTTCATCTGTTAACTCCCTTCGGTGGCGTAGTTCATCAATCACCCCGATGGTTCTGTTTGGAGAGACCGAACTTCCCTGGATTATTGACTCTGACAATGTGCTCTACAACATAATCGAAGATGACCACACACCTGAGATACTAAAGGAAAATCCTATACCAATTACTGCAGTAAAAGTAAGCTCCCCAAATAAGAAGAGAGTTTCTCCTCCTCATAGTCGCTTGCATGAGCTTGGTTCTAGCTCTTCAGCAGGGCTGAGAAGTGGTCGCAAATTTATATTGAAGGCTGTTCCTTCTTTCCCTCCTCTTACTCCATGCATTGATGTCAAAGACACTATCAGTCGGAGTACAAATGATCTAGACTGTAACAAATGACTAAAAATGAATCAAGGTGAGTGATGGCAATTTTCTATTATAATTTGATAGTTTATTTAGTCAAGATTCTTTCAACTTTTGTTTGCCTTTTATTACTCCCTCCATTCCACAAAAAGTGTCATTTGCAAAATTTAAAAACATTAAAGATGTATTTTTTGTTCCATATTTACCCTTAAAAATAAGTTAGTTTGTAGTGGTGGCATAATAGTAAAAATATTGTTCCAAATTTACCCCTGAAAGTTAGTTTGTTGTGGTGGCATGATAATAAAAATATCAAGATGGACTTGAGGACGTGTCATTTTATAATACTATCAATAAATGGATCTCTTTTCACGGGACAGAGCTGTATTATTAATTTATTATTCTTAATTAATAGTTTACTCCATAATTTTTTTTATCATCAAAACTCTAAAGTTTTGTTCTTTTCCTGCTTCAGCATGCTTGCATTGATCAGTAATATCAAATAGCTTTTCATCATTGGACAAGGTATAATTTGCTCCGTCAGTCCCAAACAGTGTTGAGGTATGTATTATGAAAGCACTTATAACTTTACATGTATGTGCAAATATAAATTGTAATCGCTGCTTCTTATTTTAATTAGGAAACATTCGTTGTATACTAAATCTTGAAGCACAAAGATGGAGAAAAGCCTGCTACTGCATTTTCTAGCATAGCTGTCTATAGTGTCATCAAAGTGAATATGAAGATACTTTCATACTACACCTGTTTTTCAGTTAAAAAGCATTATCACTTTTGTTTCTGAGTCGGGTTGAGGAGGTTTTCGGATTGTTTTTAGGCCAATTACCGTAGCCATATTTCTTGTGCAATATATGGTGAAGTGGTTGTAATGTTTCATATTGGAAGGCAATGCTCTTATATGAGAAAAATAAATAAATAAATAATCAGTTGAAATGGTCATCATTAAATAGAAATGATGCAATCCTTGTATTTAATATTTACTTGTGGAGATGGTCTCTGGTTAATCCCATGTGTATAGTGATGCAAATGATGCTTCAGTTCATAATTCAGTTTGCGAGGATTATGTTTGTTCTACTGATGTAGTGGGTTCTTCTTTTTAATGGCTTCACAAATGATTCTTCAGAGCACACACTCCATGGTGATTAAATTTAAATTTGATTATTGTGGCCTGTGATGTCAGTGGATTGAACTATATCATTTTATTTTTATTTTTTTGGGGGGTAGCTAGCCTTGCTTGCCAGATCATGGGCATTGTGCAAAATATGGTTATGGGTTGGTTTTGGTTTTCAAAATATGGTTATAGTTCCATTTAAGAACTAAAATTATATTAACCATTTTTAATATGGGTTATGTGGGATGGAACTGTATGGTTATGGTTAAAAATCATACTAACCATATTAATCATTTTAAGATGTTTTGATTTTTAAATGAAAATTTTATAAAATGAAATTAATATATATTATAGATAGAGAGACGGATATATGGGGTGGGGTGGGGTGGGGTGGGGTGGGGTGGGGTGGGGGGTTGAGCTTCTTGAATATGTAAATATAGATGGAAAGAACTTTTGATTTGGATTTGGAATAAAATATGGGTCGAAAAATAGTTAACCGGGTTGGAACTATATTTCTTTTTAAAAATATGGTTCTAAACTTTAACCAACTCAAATAAATAAAAACAGTTAACCAACCCAAATAAATAAAAAAAGTTAACCAACTCATTTGGTTCCAGTTAATATGGGTTGACCTGACAGTTAACCAACTATATTGCCAGGTCTACCAAGAGCCTAGGAACCTTTTAGATTTTGTGTTACTGGATCATAAACATAACGTGACACCACTCTTCTGCACATTGTTATAGAGAGAAGGTAATAACATTATTTGGGACTCTCTCTTTTTTTTTTAATGAAATATTCTATTAATATTGGATTTAAGGGTACATTTCATCATTGGACCTAGGGGAAATAAGAAGGGGCTGGGAGAACTTGGGGAAAATTTGTCTTCTTCATGTAATGTGTTGGTTAATTATTAAATCTTTTAACTTCTTCTGGAGGTAGACTCGAATATGTGACTTTCATAATAAAAGGAAGGGGAGAATAATAAAAAATTGTAAATAATACTGTAATTTTTGGGCTTATCAAAAGCGGAATTTGTGCTTGTGGAAATTATGGAGAAATCGAGAATGAAAAAGAACGGAGTTGAATTTGTTGATTCTCAAATATGAAGATATCAAATGGGCTACATCAAACTATCATGCCCTAACCCATAACTCATCTGTGATATTTGAAACGTTTTCGTAGTTATATTGCGAATCTTTTAGATAAACTTCTTAAAGAATTAGAAGGCAGTAATTTGATCAAAAATTTAATTTTACAGATGATTCAAAATAAAAACATGTCATCCCATTCAATCTAATAGGGATGATGCCTTGGATCTGACATGTCGCTTGGGAATAGTAACATGAAGCTCAGAATTATGAATGTATTCAATACTCCTAAATAACAAGGGGAATTGATTTATGGTCGATTTCGTAACAAAAAAAAGGCATTTTAATTAGGTTGTCACTCGAGAATTAAAACAACTCAGGACTATTCGAGTTGACCAACCTACCAATTTGAGACAATTCAAGACTACTTGATCTTACCCACTTATTATTAGATTATATATGGCAAACCAACTGTCACTAAATTATATTATTAAACAACCCAATTTTTAAAATTTCAACGACTTGATTGTTTAAGAATTTTTTAAAAGGACTATTCGAGTTGACTCATTATAGATAGACAATCCTCTTATAAGAACTACTTGAGAAACCTATTTTAAGATTATAGATGGCAAGTCAACGATCACTAAACTATATTATCAAACCAATTTCTAAAATTTCAACCGAGATTATTTAGTTATTTAAGAGTTTTATAGAAGGACTATTTGAGTTAACTCACTATAGATAGACAACACTCCTTTTATATATATATCCGAGCTTAGTAGATTATAGATGACAAACCAACAGACTAAACCATATTACTACCTCCATTTCATAATAATTGATTTTTTAAAAGAAAAAATGAGTTTCAACTTATTTGTTGTTTACAACTTTCTAGAAGAATTATTTACTGTCCTATATTACCCCTAACTTCTTTCATTGTCTCGATAACTAAATTATTTAAGAGTTTTTTAGGAGGACGCATACGCAATTCCTCCCTTTATATATAAGAATATGCTTTGCAGGTTTGAAATTTTACATTTTAATTCTTTTTTTTATACAAAAAAGTACAAAATTCTATATAAAAATAAATAACGTTTGAAGAAAAGGAACTTAAGAAAGTAGACAAATAATAATAATAATAATAGTAATAATAATAAAAATGGACATCAGATAAACTAAACGATAAAGGCATAACTAATGGAAAATGTCCCTTTGGCAGAAAATCCAAGGCTGTACAAATATCCTTCAATGCAACGTCACAGAGCCTGAAAACAAAGAGCAATCGGAGGGGAAACTCACTGTAAGTACAAGTAATCAAAATGAGAGCAAACACATCCAGCAACTGAATCTAGAAGAAAATTAACAAAGTCCATGAACTTGATCCCAAGTAAACTGGAAGGAAAGGGGAGGGGGAAGACGATTGTCACAAATAAAAGAAAGTCGATTACTAACATTAAAGAAATTATCATAATTTTCTTAATACGAAAAAAACAAAAAGATCAAAATTCCAAAAGGCCTCTCTAAAGCATGGCTGCATATATTCTTCAAACTAAATAAAGGCTAAAAGCACTCCTCAAAAATACCTATTACCACAGTACTTGAATGCACTACTTGTAACATCCATTATTCCACCATACATCTTCAAGCACACCCACAATCTTTGCAGTACAAATTTTTACTTATTATCCCACAACTCTGGCAGCATGTGCATGAACCTGATTTCCACACTGGAACATGAAATCCTCCAGTCATAATTTAATCCAAGTTTGCCCAGGCCGCCACAACTATCCTCTTACCTCTGGCCCGAGTCTGGAGAACCATCTCCGTAAGAGACTAGACCATTCTTCCCAGGTGGGCTTTCAGAAGGTGACCTCGACTTTTCCTTCCTAGCCCACGTAGGCGACTTCAATTCTGAGGACCTGGATTCCGATGGTGACCTCCGCCTCTCAACACGAGGGGACACACGGTACCTAGACGTCTCCACAGGAGATCTGCTGCGTTCAGGACTGCGACTATAACGACGGTTACGGTAGCGAATTGGACTCCGTGATACACTAGGACTCCTGGTCCTGCTTCTGCCTCTGTATCTGTTAGCAAGTGTAAAGGATGTCAACCTAATTGGAAGAAGTATACACGAATTATTAAACCACAAAGTTTTTCTCGGGTCTTGCAATAACAAATCCAATCAGACACTCACAAGGTGTGTATTTCTATGTAATTGTAGCAGCTAAACAGATCCATTACATATTTAGATAAATGAATCACCGGCCCATCTCTTCGATATTGTAATCTTACAGTCTAGAATATGTAATCCACAAAGGACATTGTAAGATCAAATTAATTTTAAAAAAGATAACCAGCTGAGTCGTAGAGAGCACATTTTATACAACAAGTAAAGGGTGTAAACGAACCGAGCTTAGTATTGAATTGTCCAGATTTGGTTCACAAAATTTATTGAGTATAAAATAAGATTTCATTGAGACTTGTTTAGCTACCAAGTCGAGTATGATCTCGAATAGAGTCTGAGCAGTTTGAACTAATATGATCCGAGTGTCAATAGAAAATTTAATTTGAAGAGGTTCGAATAATTTATCGAACTTTAAAATTTGAATGAACCCGAACTTTTTACTCATTTTACAGCCTTAGCAACAAGATTTAATTACTTCATATATTCCAGAGAAACAGGTCATCATATTAAAAATAAAAGATGTCATGCGGGAGCAAGTGTTTAGGAATGCAATTCAGGGGATGCATGCTCAGAAGGGACATAGGATGTCCATAGACGGGCCAGTGCTACTTGGACCAAACAGACAAGGTGGAATAGATGAAAGGAAATTCGTCACCTGGAACATTTCTGATTAATCAGAGCTCTGAAAAAATATATAATACAAAATACTTGCTCTGCTCCAAAACATAAGAGCAATCTTGACTTTTTGTAGTCAGTTTTAGACATTTCCAAATTCAAATTTGATATAAATTTAGTCGATACAATTATGAATTTTGTAAAACTACCTAAAAAGTACTAATACTTGCAAGATTTATTGTTTTCAAAACTTAAATAAGTCGCATCAATTTTGAATTTGAAAATGTCACAAATTAACTTTAAAAAGTTAAAATGACTCCCTACCTATATTTTGGAACCCTGAGTAAATTAGTTTGGAGTTTTGACGGTTACATTTTTTTATTAATTAAGAAGAGTAACAAGTAAACACACAATACACATCACGAACCTTGGAGGAGTTCTTTCTCTTGGTGGAGTCCTGTGTCGCCTGGGGGATCTCCTATAACTTGAATATCTTGTAATCATAAATAAAGAAAAAACATTACATTGAGCGGCAACATTTTATAGGAAATCAACAAACACTAAGAGCATTTTTTGGTTACCTGTCACGATCACTTCTGCCATAACGATATGACCTTACAGGAGAACGATCTGGAGAATGGTACCTGCGTGCATAAGAGTACCGCTGACTGAAACCCCTTCCTCGTCGGATCCGCTTAGGTGAACCATCTAGCGAGGGACTTCTCGATATACTCCTTCCACGATCTGCATAAGGTGATCTTGCCCTTCGTCCAGTACCTACAGGACTCCTCGAGATACTGCGGCGATTATTCCTCGCAGGTGCTCTAATTGGACTTCGGCTAACACTTCTCCTAGAAGGGGGGGCCCTACCTGAGCTTCTGCTAATGCTTCTTCGAGATGATCTAACAGGGCTTCTGCTCACACTTCTTCGAGATGATCTGACGGGGCTTCTGCTTGCTGATTTTCTTGACAACTTTCTGGAGGAGGTTCTTGGAGGACTTCGACTAGGGCTTTTCTGAGGTGGGGATGATGTAGGACTCCTGGTAATGCTTCGTCGAAGTCTGACTCGCACTGAGCTTGGGCTGATGCTTCTTCCCTCCTTGGGCCTTACGGGACTTCTGCTAATACTTCTAGCTGGGCGTCTGCTGCTTCCACTTCTAACAGGGCTTCTGGTGATACTTCTGCTTCTTTGAGAGAGCCGCGGGTGTCTTCCACCAACACTGGGGCTCCTGCTAACACTCCTTTTGGGACTCGCGCTCTGGCTCTTGCTAAAACTCCTTTTGGGACTCGTACTCTTACTCAAGCTCCTTCTAGGACTTGAGCTTCGGCTCCTGCTCATCAACTTTAAATAAAATACCAGATCTGGAAGAACGTGCAAGCATAAAGAATAACTGAGGTGTGATAAGAATGGAAAGTAGACCTAGATTTGCCCGGGTGATCATCTACTAGATCAGGTTGTCTCTCTGCACTCTTTTCCAATCTATTTTCCAATTCAACCCCATTGCTCTGCCGTTCTCCATTTTCCTTGGGGTATTCACCCTCCTCACTTTCGAACATATCATGGGCATCCACCTTTTTATGACGAAAGGAATCATCTTCCTTCTCAAAAAAAGGAGACTGATTTCCAGCTGCATGCAAATGCACGAGAAATTAAATTAAATTCAGCATAACAGAAGATAAAAAGGAAAATATGATGCTGCAAAAGAATCGAAATGACGGCGAAAGGAAAACAAAGAAATATGCTACAAAATTATTTTTTGAACAAATAAAATCCATGGAAATGCTATTGCCTTTGGATTTCAAAATTCAAACATCTAATCAAAATCAGAAATGACATTCCTGAATACACGGATAAAAAAATCAAAGATGAGCAAGGGTGTGTGACATGTTGATAATGTGAATACTCTGATCTGACAGGATATTCTGGGACCAAAACATGTTGAAGCAATTTAAAAACTTTGCTGAAATCAACTTTTTCTCTTTAATGCATAAGAATGTCATCATAACTATATGTGCCAGCCAATAGAACAGCAAACTGAGAACAAGGATCGAGTTGTTTAGTGTACTTTATGCTTTATTTTTTGTAAACCTCAATATGCAGGCAAACTGTCTTTATTTCAAAAAATATCTGTATACAACATGTTCATTAACCCCTAAAGAATGACACCAAAAATAAGAAAGCATTCCTAAAAAAATACTCCCTGTTCAAAAATTAGAAATACATTTTCCCTTTTGTCTGTTGCAAAACTAGGAGATGTGATTCTATTTTAGATTACAGGAGACAAAGTTCCTAATATGTCACTACTTTTATGCATAGTTGATGAAGTACTATTATGCCACCACTACATTTATAGCCAATGTTGGGGGATAAGTTTAGAAAAATAAAGTCATCTTTAAATGTCATCATTTAAATATATTTCTAGTTTTGGAATGAAGTATGACATCAAATTCCTAGATAGGCATACATATATTCTATACATTGTTCTTTGATATGCCACATATTCTATATAATATTTAAAAAAATAGAGATATAAGACTGAACGTATGAACTCTGGCAATAACCAAGTACAAGTAATCTTTCCAATAGAAAGTTTAACAAACTCGAGCATACCAGTTATTTGAGCAGGATTTTTATGCTCTCGATCCAGTTTATGGACATCACCATTACCATCCTTTGAGGTACTTCCAATTTTGCCCTCACTTTCACTCTTAGTCGAACTGTCCAATGCCCTACAAAATAAAACAATGGAATAATGTCAGGATGACATATCAAAAGAGTTTTTATCAGTAGATTCGGAAAGACAGACTTGTTATGCCAAAGAAATCAATAAATCACACCAACCCCTGTAAGTGCACTTGGATGTCCCCTAAATTGCAATAATTTATGGACCTAATTCACTCAACTTGGGGCATATGGGTATCCTATTACAGCCTAATTTCAAAAGTTAGATCCCCACATTACACCTTTCCACTATAAACATGGAACTCAAGGATTAACTATCAGCATCTTCTTGCATAGCAAGCCTCATTAAAATATTTGTAGTTCTATTCACTTTGGAAAAGGAACACAAACACAATTAGGTCAAAGCTACGAGTACCACCATTTCACAAGGTCAATGTGTACGAGTTGGACGTTTGACACACTTTCTGCAAAGAATCACTGGTATTGAAAGAACAGAACCTAGGTTTATTGGTGTTCAAATCTACCAACTGAAGCGATCTAAACAATACTTTGACGACTGTATAGAAAGTTCACAAGCAATGCAAATTATCGTCCCTCATATGAATACATACATACATACATATATATATATATATAAACACACACTAAGCCATCAACAAACTGAAAAAAAATATTTGAACTAGTAAAGTAAACAAAAAACAAATTATTCATTAAAAAAATATAGGCGATAGATAACACAGATCTGTTGCTATAATCTGCTTTTAGTCACTCTAGAAAGTTAAACCAAATCTGAATTTTCTAAAACTTGCGTCAAAACTACATGTCCCCAAAAATATTTATACTTCATATTAGACTGTTACATTAAAAAGGGTTTCTCAGTCAATTTAATTATATATATATATATATATTAATTCCCATATTTCCCTAATATTATAACACTCCAATCATGTGTTTTGTTGCCCAACTTTGTCCACTCAAAATCATATGGTTAAATAAAATCTAATGTTTGATCACTATAAAAAGAATTTAGCAAATGAGAGAACATATTTCCAATCAATGTTCTGAAACAACCTTTTTGATCTGCGCTTGGATCTCTTATCACGCATCTTACGCCTTCTGTCACGACGTCTATCCCTCCTTTTTCCACGCTTATAGCGGTCTCTCTTGGAAGATCTCTTTCTCTTCTTACGCCTATCATCACTTGATGAACTATTGTCAGACGACGATGATGATGTGTCTGAATCCGAGTCACTGTCAAATTCAGATGTTTCCATCTCGGTATCTGAGGAGCTATCAGATTCAGAAGTATAATATTTTCTTCTCTTCCTTCTATCTTTTGAAGATTTCTTATGCTTCCCTTTATGTCGCACTTCAAGACTGTTAGCCTCAGAAGAAGCATCCTTCCCATTTTTCAATTTACTCACTTTCCTTTTGTCTGCACAGAAAGACAACAAGTTGAGAAGCAAAAGATTAACAGAATGAAATATTATATGCACAGACAAAGTAATCTAAGGATTTAACGCACCAGAAGTCTGATTTTCATTCTCATGCTCACCGCACTTTATGATCTTCACAGTAGCAGTTGGTCTTCCTTCTTCATCACCAACATTTTCAATCTTTTTCAAAACTTCATGTCCATGAATAAGTTTTCCAAACACAATATATTTCCTGTTGTGTATATACCCATAAATAAATTCATCGAGTAACATGCAAATTTATTCCGTGAGAGGAACAAATAAAACTAACATAAACCAATTAACAATCCATCTGATATTATCACAGTACCCTGAACCAGTTCAACTAGCATAAATAAAAGTGATAGATCATTAAGAACATAAAAGATAAACCTACCTGTCAAAATGGTGATTAGCTTTAAAGGTAACATTGAATAAGGAGCCACGTGTATCACGATCTGCAATGGCCATTGATAGAAGACCAGGCTCATCATGTTTTAGTTTGGGTAACTCATCTGCCAATGTTTTACAAATGTATGTTAAACACTTGTAAACTCACGTGTATAAACAACATTAAGTGTTTGACAACCTAATAAACTAAAAAAAATTGCCAATGAATATAGCTCAAACAATCCAGCTCAAATGCACAAAGTAACAATATCTAAATCCTCACTACTAACAGCATAGATGCAATGCATTGAACCTCATGCAAAAAGATGAAGTGCACAACAGGAGGTCCTACTTTACGACAACCATAAAAAGCAAGATTCAAATGAGAGGGCAATCTGACTTGTTATGCCACTCACATTAGCAGACGTTAACACACACACATATATATCAGAAGTATCAATCAACGACACCTATAGTATACAAAATAAGAAAGGCTAGTGGTGAAGGACCTGTGCAAAACACCAGTAATAGTGACAGTGGTCCGATAAATGTCGCGACTAATCTGAATACTGATATCTGTGTGAAGCTTTATCTTCTCTTTCTTACTTCCTTATCTATAATGCGAACTGCAATCAGATTTTAGCCTTTTTATTTTCTTTTCATAAACAAAGTGCATCCAGCCCCTTTCATTCAACCAACTGATACTAGCTCAACAGCACTAATATTTTCACCATCAAAATTCTACCTTATAACTCATAATCAACAAAGATGACCAAAATTATTGTTCTCAGTTTACGGTTCACATCCTACTAGTCTCCTTAAGCCTAAAACTTAGCGATGCAAGCCCTGAATGAACTCTACCACGCTACCATTGGCCTATAGGTTCACACTGAAATCACCAAACATACATTATTTTAAACTTTTCTGTACACTTGAAAAAATTATGAGTAATGCTACGGTGACAAAGATGGCTACAAAAAATGGATACAAAATGACGAGTCGGATTATAATTAATTGATGTTCTCCACACATGGGTGGGTCCAACGGTTATAACCAATCACTACCATACACATCATTTTGTATCCTCTTTTTGCATCCAATCTTTCGTCAACAAAGCATTATTGGAAAATTATACAACCAAATACTTTCCTAGTCCAGCCAATTCAAACCATAGCTGGCCCAACCCAAATTCTTCTTTAACTTTGCATAAAGATTGAAAAACTTCTCAAACTTAAGCCACAATAAATTCAAGCCACAGGCAGCACAACTGATTCACATACAGCAAGGTTGAGCTTGACAAGTTTGTTACTTTCTGATGAGGATGGTGGACAATGCGAGTCGCAGCAGAGATACTACTATGATAATAGTAATCATCGGTGGAAATGATCAAGACAATAGCAGTGTCTTTGGTTAAACAAATTCAGCACCAATGAGGTTTCAAGAAACAAAAATGTTATCATGAGGCCAAGCTCGCTGACCTCACCATCACAACAATTAGAACTGCATGAGACAACGTGCTTAGCTCCAACAACTGCTAGGTTTCTTATGAGTTAAGTGAGTTTGACCTAAAGCAGCATTACTCTTCAAGAAAATACACTCACTAGCACTTGGTTTTTAAATGTAAAAAATCTCCCCAGAGGTTTGTTTCTTTATAAAATAGTCTTTCATCAATTAAATAGCCATTTCAGAGGTATTATCATTTCATGAGAATTAGCACGTTTCATGAAACCTCGAGGATAATGGTGCTATTTGGTAAGGCTTTACAATACCATATAATGGTGCAAGTGCAACTAATAAAGTCGTCTAAACAATACCACGAACTTACTTACTAGCGTAAGTAGACACAAACACCACCACCCAACTACAGGTTTCCAGGATCACTAGTAACATGTAAGATGATTACACCATAGAAGAAAATGTTGGAATAAGATCCACTATACTATTATTTTACCAGATTTGTGTCACATAACCAGACTATTCAGCAGTTACATTTGAACACATAACAAAGCTGTCAAACAGCAAAATTTATTGAACAGGGAATTGTAAAATGAAAGTACAGTTCAACCAATGAACAAATATGTACAATATACCATACACTTGGGACCCCCAAATCAAATATTGAGCCAGATCAACAGGCATTATTTAAACCAGTTACAAGATGGAACATTTCGATTTTTCTAAATGAGTAAGAGGGGACATCTTGTATCCTGGAAAAGTAAGCAAATTTAACACCATTACCTCCAATACTTATCTCCCACATCTTCAAACTCACTACAGAGAAATTAATAGAAACTATGAAAGCTATACAAGTGTATCAAGTAAAAAGGGAAGTAATATAAAATATTATCCAAGTTTTACTGTAACTTTTACATTATCCAGATACTTGAAAGACATACTAACCAAAAATCAAAAGGTGCATAGACAAATAGACAAAATATCCATACACCCTACCATTTTAAGTGAAAGATATACAATTGTCCAATTTCATTGGGTCGAAGCTCCCATGCAGCGAGAATAAGATCAAAGTCAGCCCCCACCTTCACAGGCAACGCAAAAAGGAAACCCATTTGCTCTCAAGATATAAATGATTTGTGCGAAAGAAATATATATAAATGTTCATGCATGACTATGTGAAGAGTTTAGTCAAGATTCTATGAACAATCTGAATCATACTTTCAAAAAAGAAATATAGCCCTGTAAATTGTAACTGACTGCTCCATGTAAGCATCATCACAAGGTCAACAAAATTAATTAAAGAATCTACATCAAAAGAAACAATACACATTCATTCTCACCTGGAAACTTCTCCCCATATATGCTCTCTCCATAACTCCCTGCAACAAAGCAAATAAGATCTAATGATGTCAAGAAACATGTTACACAATGACTTTTAAATTAAAAAAATGATTAAAGAAAAGCACCTAACACAATCATCAAAACATGGTAACACCAAAAACTACTACTCCGTGTAATTAGCAATCAAAATTCCATTCCAAAAAAGGCAGCTGAAATTAACAGTTAACTAAAGATATTTCCCATTGCTACTCAGTTTAAAATTTCAAGCTTAGTTATTCACAGTCAAGGCCTCCTTCTTTCCCTACAGCCAAGTCTAATATTTTCTAAAATGGTACCACCGTAATTTATTTTATTTTCTAATTTTGATAAAAAAAAAGAAAAAAAAAGAAAGAATTCTAACTTTCATATGGAGGTCAAGAGACGTTTAGCGACACAACGGGCAAAGCAATGATAGGAGATCTTCCTAGTTTATCTTTATGTCATTTATCTCAGAAAATAAAAGCTTATTTATAGAGCCAATGTTGTGCAATTTCAAAAAGCTTAAATTATGCGTTGGTACATACCTACCTACATACTTGCACAAAGGACAACACCTGTGTGAAGAAAGGGTTAAAACTTAGATCTTACAGTATTGTGTTGAGTCGCCTCGTGTCAAATAAAAGTTCTAAATTTATGGAATTTATCCATTATTGCACAACCCACATTTCCCTGACGAGTAGAATATTTCTACCTTACCACATAACAAGGGATTAGGACAATTTGATTCATTGATTTTAAGTATTATATAACACAACTACATAGTACAAGGACTATCATTCACCTCAAATCATATCCTTCAAAAATATAGATCAGGTACATCAGAAATACAAAGTACTACTCAGAAATACTTACCATCGCGTTTATGCAAATCACCACCCTGTAAAATAAGTATCAGATGTTACTCTATTGGTAGTAAAGAAGACAAGTGCCAAAAAAATAAGGATGTGCTCAGTATATATGAGGATTGAAAACTTTGTAAGTACAACCTTAAAACTACATTACAATAAAAGCAATTGTGCCTCCAACCCCTATATCCTACATCATAAAAGCGGATAGCTGACTAGTGACTAAAAGACTGACGCTCTTAATACATTTGTCAACCTGAATACCGAGACAGGTGGAATGGATGAAATTCAGTCTTGATGCAAGTCAGATGAATAACATACCTGAGCCATGGATCCTTTAACAATGCGATGGAAGAAGGATCCTTTGTAATGTAGGGGTCTTCCAGTCTTGGAACTAAGTCCCTTCTCTCCTGAACATTAACAAATCATTCAAAATAAGAACATCATTCATTCAAAATAATAACAATAATAATAACACTAATATAATTTAATGTAGTAGGCAAAAAGAAGACTTTATTTAAAGAATTTTATCCATGAAAAGATAACAGAATTAGACTTTTTTAGTAATTGGGACATTCAGACAGGCATGAGTAGCTAAACCTTGGATATACCAAAACAAAATACATAATATCTAACGAGATTCCAACATATCCTTTTTCAGAGTTGAATGATTTACAGAATTGATGACTGACTATCCCAAAATAATTGGCAAAGTATGTATATAACACTATTGAACCATACAGACTGGCAGTTTTTTTACTAACTTTAACAATTCAGTACCAATTACTTGAATGATTCACCTGTACATAGTGCACGGAAATTTTCTGCAGTCTTAGGAACAAGATCAGAGAAAAGCTGAGGATCAAAGAGAAAAATTAATAATCATACACATATCTACCTAAACAAACAATAGAAGAAATGTTACATGATATACTAGTTGGTTAATTTAAAACATATTAATACCTCAAAAATCATTCTTTCAATGGGATCCCCATCAATTGATACATCCAGGAAAACAGATGGATTCTTCTTGCTCATTTTCTTCGTTTTGCAGTATAAGTCTGAGCTAGCACCACCAATAATCTGACAAAGGCATTTCAAATCAGTAATGATGGGAGACAAGCCCATATGACTTGGTGGGATGGAGCAATATAAAATGCTTAGGAAGCCTATGAAATACAAATAAATTCAGTTGTACTTAATATAATTACTTTATATATATTTTTACTAGTTATCTTATTAGAATCCTTAAGAAAAATCCAGAGTATCAGAGCCCCATTTCAACCCTTGGCCATGCCAAAATCATTGTCACCATCCTAACTTAATCTTACTACCCCATCACAGCCCAAACTAGACTAATTTCCATAGGGCACTGTTCTTTACCTTTAACCTTAAATCCAAAACCCCCACCATAATCACAATCATAAAAACAACAATAGACCTAGACCCAAATTCCATATTTCTCTCCACCACAATTTGCCGCTCTAAATCAGCCCCAAATTCCCCAAACCCTAACAGCCGCCCTGAAGTAAACACACGAAAAAGTACTCACCTTTGCCGCTGCCGTTGCGTCGCCGGCTTCCTTTGCTGGCGCCAGAGTCTCTCTCCCTCTGCCTTGTGTTGTGCCGCTTATGTAAAGGAGAAACCCTAACCCTACTTTCCTAAAACTATATTTATAACCTTCACAATTACCAATAGATACCCCCAGCTCATATTTTATTACATTTTCTCGGTTCCCACTTTCCTTATTTTTTACTATTAATTATTTATTTACCCATAGTTTTTTTCTTAATATTTTTAATATGTTCTTATTTGAAGTTCATAGTTAAGTTGAAACCTAAAAATAAAATCATAAACATAGTTTTTAAGTTATAATTTTTGTAAGGCCTCTTATAAATAATAGAATTATTGTGGAATAATAAGTTAATATATTCTTAATACATATAATTATTTAGAGTCTAAAATTAAGTCGAAACCTAAAAGTAAAATACTAAATATGATTTTGATGTCAGAATTTATTGTGTAACTAATTAATTAAATAACTTCTATAAAAAATAAATTTTTTGTAGAATAATAAGTTACTATTAAATTTGTCAGAGTTTTGATTCTGGTTAAATTCTAGAGAGAAGACTGAAATAATAGGAGGAAAATAAAAAAAAATCAATTTTGACTAATTATATCTATAATTATAAAACAAAACCAAATTCAAATTTTTACATTTGAGAAACCACAACAATGGCTCAGATTTAATCTCTCTTAATCTAATGACTCGTGTTCCATCTTACCCTTAAAAAAATCCCGTCCAAACTCACCCTTACATCACACGTTACCCTTCCCTAATCTTTTCCTCTATCTTCTCTCTCTGAAATTTGGCAAAATTTCTCAAATCTTTCCTTCTCTCTCTGAAATCTCTGGAATTTGGCGAAATTTGGGGAAATGAATAGCGAGGTCACTTCCGTCGGAGGAGGGAGAGGTCGGTCATAGCCGTCGACAACATCCGTATCGTCAGCTCCTGATTCCTCTGTTACCCCCCAGGTTTGTTTATTCCATTTTATGAAGAAGGTTATTTAATTAGGGCACCTCAATTTGACATTTGTTAGCACCAAAACTCTGGGATACAAGTTGCAGAACTTAACATGTCTCTTTCTTTCTTAGTTTATGCCTACCACGGAACAGGGTTCACCGCCCCTTGAACAACCAACCATCAGCTCACATACTTTAAAAATATTTCTATCTAATGATTATTTAAAAAATACAATTGATTTAGTCTTTCCATTTTTTTGAATAGAGCTCACCGCCCCGAACAATTGAACAGAGCTCACCGCCCCTTGTTTTTTTTTTATAAATTTATATATTTTAGTCTTTCCATTTTTTTAGATTTCTTTCTTTTCCTGCATTAATCATGTTTATTGACCTTTCTTTTGGGGGGTAAAAGGTAAAAGTATATATTAGTGCACCCTGAGTTAGAAAGTTTCATGTATATATTGTTTTGCAAATGAGTAAGGTTGGTAAGTTGGGTTAGTCTTAAAATCAATTGGTGTATTATATTATATGTTGGAGTTATGATTGATTGTGATAATTGGTTGCTATGGACCAGAAATAGAATGGCTATGGTACGAAGCTTCCAAAACAACGCACACATAATGCTTGACAAAATTACGCAATGGAGAATCAAAAGTTAATATATTGAGCCACTATGAAGCACTATTTTGTGCAAATGTTTCATAAACCATGGTCTTCATTTATAATCCTTTGTTGGTAAAAGATACTCCATTTTTTATACTCCATTCTAAGAAACGTGCACCCTTTTTACTATATATATTGCTTTTTTTATATAAAAAAAGATGCATATCTTTTAAGACTATTAAATGACATGGTTTTCTTTATTTGTCCCTACTTGTTACTATTATCATTTCATAATTATTTTAGAGATGCTTTCTATCAAAATTAAAATATAAAAAACTTGATTTTGGAACAAAAGGATATGTGACGAGACTTATTTTATTCTAGCATCACTTATCACATTAACATTGTGTTTGTGTTATTTACCCAAAATGTATGGTTGTTATTTTATATAATAGGCAGGTATACCATCTATATAATATCCAAAATTCAGCAGCAAGTTATAAATTGTTGAAATAAGAAGGTCAGAAAAGAAGCTGCTGCCCAATTGCAGCAGCAAGTAGCAATCATCAGTAGCAGCTTTGACTGTGTTGATGAGCCATTTTGGCTTTATAATTTAATTGATAGTTACCCATAAGGTTTAGGTTATACTTTCCTATATAGACATGTACATGAGAGGGCATCTAACTTTGGGGTCGTTAAGCTAATAGCACGCACACACACAACAACACACATTTTGGTGTCTTTTAATTTGGCTGCTTTTATTTTTATTATGAAAAATAGGTTTATGTTTTATTATGCATGTTAGATTGGAATGGATGTTGAGTTCGTTATTATTGAGTGTTCATTTTGTAAAATTTATAGGCTAATTTAGGTTGTCCTTTTCCTTAATTTTGGTTTTGGGAATTGGATGTGTATTATGTTTGATTAAATGCATGTTAATTGTATGAAATTTATTGTGTAGATACAACCATTTCAACTGCACAATCATCGACTAAATTTATTGTATGTATTATGTTTATTTTAAATGCATGGTAATGTAGTTATTAAATGCATGTTAATAACTTATTTGTTTTAATTTATTTTCATTAATGTCGTGACAGATGGATGGCGATTTAGAAAATACCGTATGATAAGTTTTTTTACTCATCATTTTCTTATCTTTTATCTAATCTTTTACCCACTTATTTACTATTCATTATTTTTTTGTCTACAGGTTCGAAGATTTTGTCATAATAATGTAGGAGCCGTATACGTGAGGTAGTGTATCGTCACACCTAATTCTCATTCATTTTTTCTTTTTTCTTTTTTTGCTTTTAAACGTTCCATAATTTGAAGCATCGATTAATAGTGAAACCTCAACCTTATTTATAGCATACCTTTCAAGCTGTTAAATTCAATATGCTATTGATCGAGTATATTACTATAGAACATTAGTAAACAATATGTTGGATGCAACTGTGGTTATGTTGTTTTATTTTTTGCATCAAACAAAACTTTTATTATAATTATAATGTTCATAGATGGTTAGGTAGATAGTTTTGTTAATGCAACACTTTATTGTCATGCTACCTCATATTCAAAATCAACCAAATGTCAATTAAGACAACTAGCACGTTAAATCAGCAAAATAATAATTATTTTTTATGAGTTTGTGGTTTAGGCACCAAACTATAATGTTATATCAAAATCAACATTGTCGCAATGTGCAAGGCTTGCTGCACAAATGCATAATGTTGGGAAAGGAAATAAGTGCTCCAAACGTCAATTGGGACAACTTGCGCATCACGAAAGAGAGCGATTAAAACATTGTGTCCTCGTTCAGCCTAGATTTTTTCCTTCTTTACCACCGAGTCGTCGTCGCCAAGTATGACTTTGACTACCAAAATTTCTCATCCTATAACAGACAATATAGTGACAACAAATGTTTTAGAGTCATCGTCAACCACCTTGCTTCAAAATCTTAATGAAGACACTACAACAGATGTTTTGTGACGCCCCCAAATCCGGGTTATCTTTAACTCGGGTTTGGTGCTCACGATACTATTATACCCATTTATAATAAAAGAAAACTATCTTATATTACATAACTTAAATCCCAGGTTCTATAGACCTTTACATAACTTACGAATTTAATATCATTACACAACATAGTATTAACAATATTTATTACATTTACTACTTAAATAAGCACATGCGCTTAATAAAAGACTATTCAACAACTTTGCTCTTTCCCTTGTCTTTTCCAGATGGACCAGCAACTTCATTCTTAACTGAAAACATTTATATTTAACGCAAGGGTGAGCAAAAAGCTTGCTCAGCAAGGAAATAAGCAGCTAAATATAATGGAACAAAAATATTCTATCAATGAGGATTCAATAATAAATACTGAACAAGATACTTCTTTAAAAGTGCTGAGTCTGAAAATTTTGACTTTAGCATGCTGTAAGGTCAAATGACCAGTGAACTCTTTGCTAGAATTGACAGTAATAGTACTACAATTCATGGATACATACAGTTTATAAAAGCTGATATATATCCTAGACTCGTACTTTAGGGGATCAGCCTAAGTACCCTACATTGTGCACAACATAACAGTCTAATGACACTTTACATGTCCTTCGGAATCATATGTCCGGTACAATATGCCCCTATAAAAGGGTTGTTCATTCACAACATTATATAAGAATCCATACCATAATAACAAAATGGCTTGGAAAGCATTAACTGATAACTTCATGAATAATATCAATATATCTCAACAATTGTCTAACCGAAGTAATGGTATTGACATACTTTCAATGTAAGCTCATTCGAGATAGAAAAGTTGATATCTATTCTTTTGAAGCTGATTGGAATAAAAAGGCTTTTTATCCTTATATGATTGATAAATAAGGACAGACAGTTCAGAAATTAAAGAACCTGTCCACTGCAGAATAATTGTTCAATAAAGAGTAAGAGTTAGAAACTTGCCTCGTTTGTAGACTACTGATTCAGCTTAATACGTTCTCACAGAGCCTACACAGTCATTTGCATTTTCAAGCTTATTAGCTAATTAGCTAAACCACAGAGCTTGTGTATGATCACACATCACATAATTTTAGTGGTCAAGTTTGTAGTTAGATTCCTATATTTTATATATTTTTCAAATATCTCACCCATGTTGTTCATATTAGTCAATTTTCACTTTGATGGGGTTCGCCATACTTGCAACAAGTAATAAGAATCATATTACAGTTATTATTTGCATTAACCAAGCATGTTAGCCATATGGTTAAGTCATATATCACGTAGTTTCAGTGGTCATGGATAGATTTCTTATATATAATACATTTTTTCAAATATCTCATCCATGTTCTTATTTTCACCATTTTTCTCTTTAATGGTGTCATACAACATGTTTATAGCCTACATCTTATTAGGATTTTAAAACATGAGTGTTTTAGTTCTAGCATACAAAAATGCTTTTGTAGCTTATTAAAGGTATTTCCAATATCATTCTATGCCTAATCCTTCACATTTTAATTTCAATGCCAATTAGCTAATTAACAGTTTCCTGTGTTTTGACAATAAGGATCTTAATGAAGTTTAAGTTATTCTCAGCTTTAACTGAATTTGGCAAGCCTAAAACTGCAATAGCAGTTTATTTAGGCCACTTCTATTGTTTACTGCTAATCAGTCACATAACTTCATCTTTATCACATTTTTCTTCTCAACTTGCAAACCTACTCAAACTACAACGAATAATTAGCTTCCTAAAATTACAACTTTCAACCAACATGGTTACCTAAACTGTTTTAGCAGTTAGTTGCTATCAACTGCTGCTGCACATAGGCAGCAGCCCTCCCTTCTTGCCAACTGCTGCTGCACATAGGCAGCAGTTATATTTGATCATTTCATGGCTTTGAGTTCTTCCTAATCTTAGTTTACTAATACTTTATTCGAAAGTCATATAACTAACATTTTTAATTTATTGGGGTAGTTCTAAATCTGCAATAACCTACATTATTCAATCATGTTAGCTACCAGATCTTTGCAACTGCAATTGGAGGAAGTCAGATGAGGAGAAACAGCAAATCCCCACATTTAGTCTCCAATTCTCTAAATTTTTGCTTGCCATTTACTGATTTTAGTAAACTAAAATTTTGGTTTATATAGGTAAGTGTATTCACCTATTTAGCAAAATAAGTACTGTATGGTTTAGTTTCTTTAATTGCATTGACTGAGAACTCAAGAGAGTCCCCAGCTCATGCCAACTGAGAGCTTGAAAAGCTGCAACTATTGCACAAGATTGATGCTACCGTGGACAGCAACTGAACCACTGACTTCATACCGTCTTTGGCTTGAAATTAAGTTTTCATTTTGGTTAGGCATGTTGATTTACTTTATTAATAAGCTCTTATAGCATACCAATTACCCCAGACCTTAATTCTTTCTAGAATTCAAATTTTTTTTCCTAAACAGCCCACTGGGGACTTTTGACGAACACGTGACGTGCACAGTTTAAAATTTCTGGTGTCATAGACATTTGCTCGTGTAAGAAAGCCAAATTTTGTCTTCCTTATTACTCCTCAGCCCATCCTATCTCCTCTACTCAAATTCAGCACATAACACTATCACAATGGCATTTGTCAAATAGCAGTTCATAAAAAAAAATATCATATAGCAGTCCTTATGTCTATACCAGCCTCTTTAGGTAAGGTTTAGTGCTAAGGCATCAAAACAGTCCTTATAATACAATGGCAGTTGGCAAAACAACACATATAGTGCTAGCAGTCGGTCATCATGGAAATATAGCATAGCAGCAAATTAGCATAGCAGTCATTTTGGCACACAACATTTAATACATGAAATTTTAAAGTCCAGGATAGTCTTTATGCCCATTTCAAGCCTTTTTGGCCAGGTATGATACTAAGATGCCAAAACAGTCTTTAAGCTTCTAGTACAGGATTAACACATCATACACATGCTATATAATCAATGTTCGTGATTTAAGAATCTAAATACAAGGTTTCTAACTTTGGTTTTAAAACAGACCCCCTCATAGGCCCTAAATTACTACAAGGTAGCATGCTTGGGTAACATGGAAACAAGGGCTGCCTATATGAATCTATTAGAAGCAAGGCATAATCATCATAATAAACTCCAATAACAGTAGCAAGCACTGATATGTATGCCTTTCTATCACAAAACATTTTACCTACCATATTTTCATGGTTTAAAGCATCTAGAGGCAAGGTTCTTAAGTTTCACATCAAAACAGCCCCTCAATCTCTTAATCACAATGGTTATAAAATCATGTACTTGTTATAGACTATATATTCATGATTTAAAGACTTGTATACAAGGTATTAGTACTCAAATATAAGCTTCCAAAATAGTTTTGTCAAACTAACTATTTCAGTCCAAAGTGGTATAGCACAGCATACTAGTCCAGTCTTATTGCACTAACAGTTAGTATAACACAAGGATGTTACTCACAGCCAGTCAACACATCAACGTAGTACAGCAGCAATATAGCAGTCCATTTAACATCACAGCAGTTCATATGGTAAATCACAAATCATGCTAACAGAATTTAACCATTAACCTTAGATATCCCTGTGTAAGGCTTTTGATTTCTCATATTTAATATAGTTGATACCAACAGCCCTCTTACAAACATTTTAACAAGCAGTTGGGGTGCAGTCCTTATATATGCATATATTACATACTTTCTTAGCATCATTATCTCCCAGCCATATGGCTTAATCAATATCAAGCATAAAACCAAACTTATCAGTACAAAACCCAACAGTTCAAATACATGAAAGCAGTCATTAAGTTACCATAACAGTCATACACGTTTTCTAGTTATTGACAGTTCAGTTGCTACCCAGAATGGAAAGCTTAGAAAGGCCAGAATGAGCTTACCTTGCTACTTCGAATATTAACAGTGGTTGAAGCTGCTCAGTTCTTCTTCACTCTCTAACCGAAACTTTTCCCACTCAATCTCTATATAGTTGTATAGCTTATAGTTTCTGCCAAGTAGTGAAGCTAAATTCGGCAATAAGCCTGGCCCTTTTATGGCTGAGCCTGGCTCCTTCTACTGTTAACTACATCATCTCTAGTTGCCCCTACTCAGCCACCCTACCAAGCAACTGCACTCAGTCCTAGCCTAGCTAATTTGGCCTTTACCCAGCCACCCTAGCAGACCTTAGCTTACCTGCTACCTTATCCTCTGCAAGTGTAGCTGACCTGTTGTTTGTTTGTTAGCCAAACTGATCAAGCTAACTAAGAATTTACGTAGAGTCTGCATAAGCTACTAATCACTGCCTAATGTAACTATCTCAGTTAACTACCTTCCTATATGGGCTGATACATGAAGCTTAAGGGAGGCTGGCAAGGAGATTGGGCTGAGTTTTTATGTTTGTTGGGCTAACAAAAATGTAATTCACATATTTTAGATAAGTATTGGCCCTTTATTCAAAATAAAAAAAAAGGCTTGCAACATATGCTTGGGCTGGCCCAATTTATGAACATGGTCTTTTATTATTTTCTCTAACAACAATAGTTAGCACATATTATTGATATGACTATTCCAAGTAATCTTAAATATTTCAAGATGGTGCACTATTTCTTTATCCTACATAAATCAAGATGCTAAGTAAACTATTAAATAACTAATAGTTTAGTCACAATAAAAAGTAATGACAAAACAACAACAAAAAAAAAATTATACGCAAAATTTTACCTTATAATAGTTGAATATTACATAGGATTTTCTGAGTCATTACATTCTCCCCTCCTTATAAGGATTCCGTCCTCGGAATCACAAGTACAAGGTTACTCAAAAAGGTGGGGGTAACTTTTCTTCATCTTTTCTTCGAGTTCCCACGTAGCTTCTTCAGCACTGTGATTCCTCCATATCACCTTCACAGAAGGTATTATTTTGTTTCTTAAAACTTGCTCTTTCCTATCAATGATTTGAATAGGAACTTCTTCATAGGTTAGATCTTTTTCAACCTGAATTGGTTCATATCGGATTACATGCTTGTGATCTGGTTTATAAGGTCGTAGTACCGATGCATGAAATACGTTATGGATGTGACCTAGTTCCGGAGGTAAAGCTACTTCATAAGCCACTTCACCTATTTGTTTCAGTACTTCGAAAGGCCCTATGAATCTTGGACTCAGTTTTCCCTTCTTTCCAAATCTGATTTTTCCCTTCCAGGGAGATACTTTTAAAAACACAAACGATCCTATTTCAAAGTCTCTCTTTTGACGGTGCAAGTCTGCATACTTCTTTTGCCTGTCTTGAGCTGCCACCAATCTTGCTCGTATTACTCGGATGATTTCTGCAGTTTGTTGAACCATTTCTGGTCCCAGCAATTTACGTTCTCCTACCTCATCCCAATAGAGTGGGGTTCTGCATTTTCTCCCGTACAATGCCTCGTACGGCGGCATCCCTATACTGGCGTGATAACTGTTATTATACGCAAACTCGACCAATGGTAAGTGATCATCCCAATTGCCCTTGAAATCCATGACACAGGCTCTCAGCATATCTTCCAGTGTCTGAATTGTTCTTTCGCTTTGGCCGTCAGTTTGAGGGTGATACGCCGTACTTAATTTTAACTGTGTCCCCATACGTTCTTGCAGACTACGCCAAAAATTGGATGTGAATCGCGGATCTTGATCAGATACGATTGATAATGGAACGCCATGTCTTGATACAATCTCTTTAACGTATAATCTAGCCAATTGATCTAGATTAAATCTGACCTTAATTGGTAAGAAATGTGCTGACTTTGTTAATCGATCTACGACAACCCATATAGCGTCGAAGCCTTTCTGTGTGGTTGGAAGTCCCACAACAAAATCCATAGTTATGTGTTCCCA
The DNA here is from genome assembly GCA_020205505.1 of Panax japonicus. Taxonomy (NCBI): domain Eukaryota; kingdom Viridiplantae; phylum Streptophyta; class Magnoliopsida; order Apiales; family Araliaceae; genus Panax; species Panax japonicus. The sequence continues at coordinate 61,410,479 of CM035109.1, read as the reverse complement.
TTTCCATTCCGGAATTTCTAACGGTTGTAGCAATCCGCTTGGTCTCTGATGTTCAACTTTCACTCTTTGACAGGTTAGGCACCTACTGACGTATTCTGCCACTTCTCTTTTCAAATTGGGCCACCAAAAGTGTTGCCGAAGGTCTTGGTACATCTTTGTGCTACCCGGGTGAATTGAGAAATTTGAGCTGTGTGCTGCTTGTAAGATTTCTTCTTTTAGGTCTGGTACTGCTGGTACCCATACTCTTCCCTCAAATCGTAATAATCCGTCTTGATTGATTTTGAACTTGGTTGTCTCTCCATCCTCTATCTGTTTTTGCAACTTTTTGCATTCCTCATCTTGATCCTGGGCTTCTTTTACTCTGTCCAACAAAACTGGACGCATCTCTACGTTGTACAGCTTCTCTTCCGGCTCTCTTGGATATTTCACTTCAATCTTCATTTTCTCCATTTCTTTGATGAGATCCTCTTGATTTGTCAGCGTCTCTAATCTTTCTCGTCCCTTTCAGCTTAGAGCATCGGCGACTACGTTAGCTTTCCCAGGATGATACAAAATTTCGCAATCGTAGTCTTTGATCAGTTCTAACCATCTTCTCTGCCTCATGTTTAATTCCTTTTGAGTGAAGATATACTTCAAACTTTTATGGTCGGTGTATATCTCACATTTTTCGCCATACAGATAATGTCTCCAAATCTTTAGAGCGAATACTACGACTGCCAGTTCCAAGTCGTGCGTAGGGTACCCTTTCTCGTAATCTTTCAACTGGCGAGACGCATACGCAATGACCTTTCCGTGCTGCATCAAAACGCAACCAAGCCCTTTATGTGACGCATCGCTGTAAACAACAAAACCTCCCGTATCGTCTGGTAAGGATAGCACTGGTGCTTCACTCAATCTTTTCTTTAATTCTTGGAAACTCTCTTCACATTTTTCTGACCAAACGAACTTTACGGCTTTTCTGGTCAAATTTGTTAAAGGTCCTGATAATTTCGAAAAGTCTTTGATGAATCTACGGTAATAACCTGCTAGACCTAAGAAACTTCGTATTTCAGTCGGCGTCTTTGGTCGTTCCCAGTTAATTACCGCCTCCACTTTTGCCGGATCTACTGATATCCCTTCATGGTCAATTACGTGTCCCAAAAATTGCACTTTTTCCAACCAAAACTCGCATTTTGAAAATTTTGCGTACAACTTTTCTCTTCTCAAAATCTCTAATACCATCTTCAAATGTTCAGCATGCTCCTCTCGAATCTTCGAATATATCAAGATATCGTCAATGAATACCACCACGAATTTATCTAAGTAAGGTTTGAATATCCGGTTCATTAAATCCATGAATGCTGCTGGTGCATTAGTCAGTCCAAACGACATCACTAGGAACTCATAATGGCCGTAACGAGTCCTAAATGCGGTCTTAGGCACGTCCTCGTTCCTCACTTTCAATTGGTGATAACCCGTACGCAAATCTATCTTGGAAAAATAACGAGCTCCTTTCAATTGATCAAAAAGATCATCGATTCTTGGTAAGGGATACTTATTCTTGATGGTGACTTTGTTCAATTCTCTGTAGTCGATACACAGTCGTAACGATCCATCTTTCTTTTTAACAAATAATACAGGTGCTCCCCAGGGAGACACACTCGGTTGAATGTACTTTTTGTCTAATAATTCTTGTAATTGAATCATTAGTTCTTTCATCTCTACTGGAGCCATTCGGTATGGAGCTTTTGAAATTGGATTTGTACCAGGTGCTAAGTCTATCGCGAATTCGATCTCCCGGTCTGGTGGCAACCCTGGCAAATCATTTGGAAATACATCCAAGAATTCTCTTACTATTGGTATTTGTTCTATTTCTGGCTCCATCCTCTGGGTGTCAACGATATGGGCTAAATAACCAACACACCCTTTTCTTAACAACTTCTTGGCCTGCATCATCGTCAAACAACATGACTGTCTCGGCGATTTACTACCATAAAACACGATTTTGGATTTACTAGGAGTCTGAAGGTTTATGCATTTCCTTTGGCAATCAATTACCGCCCCATGGTTGTATAACCAATCCATTCCCAGTATTACGTCAAATTCACCTAATCGGATGGGGATTAGATTTACAGTAAAGTTATGACCCCGTATATTCATATTACAATTTTTATGGACATGAGTTACGGGAATAACTTCCTTATTTGCGACCTCGATGTTTAAAGGACGATCTAATCTTTCAGGAGTTAATTCTAACCGTTGAGCAAATTCTTCAGATATAAAAGAACAGGTAGCACTCGAATCAAATAGTATGTAGGCAATAACGTTATTGACGGAAATGATACCTGACACCACCTCCTTTGATGCCACTGCATCCTGTACTGTCATATTAAATGTCCTGGCAATTGGTCGATTGGATGAGGTTGGTCCCCCGATTGTCAGCTTCCCATCGTTATTTCCTTTCTTTGGACAATTTTTGATCTGGTGATCAGCAGCTCCACATGCAAAGCATCCTTGACTCTTCCTCGGGTTGGTGCAGTTAGGAGAGATGTGGCCCTCCTGCCCGCATTTGTAACAGACTGTCTTCCCCTTCAGACAGATTCCGAGATGATTTTTCCCACACTTTTTGCATGCTTCAATCTTCCTTCTTGGTTCTCCTTGCTTGTTGCTAAATTTGTTGCTTTTGTTGTTCCACTTTCTTTTGTTAAAATTATTTCCCTTGCTGCTTCCTTCTTGAGATCCTCCAGCTATCTTCTTGGTCTTCTTTTCTTGGTGAAATTTGGCCAATGCCTCAGTTCCTCCTTCAGCGATTATGGCTTTTTCCAGTATGCCCGAAAACGTATTTATCTGAAACATCGAAACCTTGCTGAACAATACCGGTTTCAATCCTTGTTCAAATCTCCGAGCCTTCCGTTCCTCAGTGTCAACTTGGTGCGGCGCAAACCTCGATAGTTCATTAAATCTTGCAGCATAATCAGGTACCGTCATACTTCCTTGTTTAAACTCAAGAAATTCAACTTCCATCTTGTTTTTCATGATACGGGGAAAGTAGGCTTCAAAGAATAGTTCTTTAAACCTATCCCATGTTACGATTCCTACTCCAGCTCTATTTTTATTGGCTCCCCACCAGTAGTTTGCTTCTCCTTTCAGCATGAACGTGGCAAAAGCTGTCTTTTGATTCTCAGCAACTCGGACAACTTCGAAGACCTTTTCCATTTCATTTACCCAAGTTTGGGCTTCTATCGGATTGTTGGTTCCCTTGAACTCTGGGGGTCCTACTGCTTTAAAATCTTTAAAGGTAGTCGAACGACCTTCAGGAGGGTTTGGATTTACGGGCGGTGCGGTATTCCTTCCTTGAAATGCTTGAGTTAATAAGTCGATAAACTGCTGCATAGGATTTTCAGGTACTTCCGTGTTATTTACGGACTCTTCTTGTGTTGATGGGGTTGGTGCCCCAAGTCTTCCTCTTCCTCTTCCTCTCCATCTTGGTGGCATTTTCTGTATAATATAAGTTTTTATATCTTTATCATTTAATCGATATAATAACGCACATTGTATTAAATACACAGGTCTTTCAATAACAGACAACATTCATATATATATGCCTTTTAAACGTTTTGCCAAACACCTTACATGTTGTTGCATAAGGCTACACATCTTAATCCCTTGACTATATATAGTCGGGATTTACATTTAACTGCCCTTTTCTACAAAAGACGGCCTCAAAAGTATTATCCCCATAGTATACAAAAGAGGGGTACATCTACCTACTACAGACATAATATAAAAATACTTATAATAAACAGACACATCATAAGAGCTTAGTCCAACTACTAGAGAAGCATGCCCCGCCTTTTGGCGCTGTAAAGCTCCTCATCTCCAATGTCTAACACCCTTTTTCGAGTTAACACCAACTCGATTCCACCTTCATCTATAGGGTGTAGCTGCACCCTTTGCTTCCAGCGTCCGAAAGCCGATTCAAACGCATAGTCCATTTTGTCTATCTTGACATCTTTGCCCCTAACTTCCATCTCCAACTCATAAGCTCTGCCTGAAACCCTATCTCGTTGTTGTTCAGTCCTCACTAGATCAGCCTTCAGGACTTCCACCTCATGTCTAAGAATAACATTTTCTTGCCTCAGAGCCTCCTTTTGGCAGGCGGAACCATGGAGTGCATGTCCCATCTCTACATTCTTTGATATGGTATATACTACCAATGACTCAAACAACTCTACGGAAGCTTGCTGTTCTTCCTTCTCACCCTCTAATTCTTCAATTCGGTTTTCCAGTTCGAGGTTCCTAAGAGTCAGTTCCATTAGGGTATCAGCCTCTTCGATAAAGGGTTCTTCAGAGAAACCCCCAATATACTCCTCTGGCTCTTCTTGTTTCACCTCTTCCTTGACTCGACTGGATTCAGCTATTTCAGGCATCTACAAAACATTTAATAAAACTTGATAAGTTTCCATACAACATTATCAAGTAAACATATTTAAACTATTTATTTTCTTTAACAATGAATTTTCCAGAATTCATCTATTATACTCGAAATGAGTTGAATATTTTCTTAAGGTCATAATCCTAAGGTGTTTTTCCCCATTCCTAAGGTTTATAACCTAACAGCTTTGATACCAACCTGTGACGCCCCCAAATCCGGGTTATCTTTAACTCGGGTTTGGTGCTCACGATACTATTATACCCATTTATAATAAAAGAAAACTATCTTATATTACATAACTTAAATCCCAGGTTCTATAGACCTTTACATAACTTACGAATTTAATATCATTACACAACATAGTATTAACAATATTTATTACATTTACTACTTAAATAAGCACATGCGCTTAATAAAAGACTATTCAACAACTTTGCTCTTTCCCTTGTCTTTTCCAGATGGACCAGCAACTTCATTCTTAACTGAAAACATTTATATTTAACGCAAGGGTGAGCAAAAAGCTTGCTCAGCAAGGAAATAAGCAGCTAAATATAATGGAACAAAAATATTCTATCAATGAGGATTCAATAATAAATATTGAACAAGATACTTCTTTAAAAGTGCTGAGTCTGAAAATTTTGACTTTAGCATGCTGTAAGGTCAAATGACCAGTGAACTCTTTGCTAGAATTGACAGTAATAGTACTACAATTCATGGATACATACAGTTTATAAAAGCTGATATATATCCTAGACTCGTACTTTAGGGGATCAGCCTAAGTACCCTACATTGTGCACAACATAACAGTCTAATGACACTTTACATGTCCTTCGGAATCATATGTCCGGTACAATATGCCCCTATAAAAGGGTTGTTCATTCACAGCATTATATAAGAATCCATACCATAATAACAAAATGGCTTGGAAAGCATTAACTGATAACTTCATGAATAATATCAATATATCTCAACAATTGTCTAACCGAAGTAATGGTATTGACATACTTTCAATGTAAGCTCATTCAAGATAGAAAAGTTGATATCTATTCTTTTGAAGCTGATTGGAATAAAAAGGCTTTTTATCCTTATATGATTGATAAATAAGGACAGACAATTCAGAAATTAAAGAACCTGTCCACTGCAGAATAATTGTTCAATAAAGAGTAAGAGTTAGAAACTTGCCTCGTTTGTAGACTACTGATTCAGCTTAATACGTTCTCACAGAGCCTACACAGTCATTTGCATTTTCAAGCTTATTAGCTAATTAGCTAAACCACAAAGCTTGTGTATGATCACACATCACATAATTTTAGTGGTCAAGTTTGTAGTTAGATTCCTATATTTTATATATTTTTCAAATATCTCACCCATGTTGTTCATATTAGTCAATTTTCACTTTGATGGGGTTCGCCATACTTGCAACAAGTAATAGGAATCATATTACAGTTATTATTTTCATTAATCAAGCATGTTAGCCATATGGTTAAGTCATATATCACGTAGTTTCAGTGGTCATGGATAGATTTCTTATATATAATACATTTTTTCAAATATCTCATCCATGTTCTTATTTTCACCATTTTTCTCTTTAATGGTGTCATACAACATGTTTATAGCCTACATCTTATTAGGATTTTAAAACATGAGTGTTTTAGTTCTAGCATACAAAAATGCTTTTGTAGCTTATTAAAGGTATTTCCAATATCATTCTATGCCTAATCCTTCACATTTTAATTTCAATGCCAATTAGCTAATTAACAGTTTCCTGTGTTTTGACAATAAGGATCTTAATGAAGTTTAAGTTATTCTCAGCTTTAACTGAATTTGGCAAGCCTAAAACTGCAATAGCAGTTTATTTAGGCCACTTCTATTGTTTACTGCTAATCAGTCACATAACTTCATCTTTATCACATTTTTCTTCTCAACTTGCAAACCTACTCAAACTACAACGAATAATTAGCTTCCTAAAATTACAACTTTCAACCAACATGGTTACCTAAACTGTTTTAGCAGTTAGTTGCTATCAACTGCTGCTGCACATAGGCAGCAGCCCTCCCTTCTTGCCAACTGCTGCTGCACATAGGCAGCAGTTATATTTGATCATTTCATGGCTTTGAGTTCTTCCTAATCTTAGTTTACTAATACTTTATTCGAAAGTCATATAACTAACATTTTTAATTTATTGGGGTAGTTCTAAATCTGCAATAACCTACATTATTCAATCATGTTAGCTACCAGATCTTTGCAACTGCAATTGGAGGAAGTCAGATGAGGAGAAACAGCAAATCCCCACATTTAGTCTCCAATTCTCTAAATTTTTGCTTGCCATTTACTGATTTTAGTAAACTAAAATTCTGGTTTATATAGGTAAGTGTATTCACCTATTTAGCAAAATAAGTACTGTATGGTTTAGTTTCTTTAATTGCATTGACTGAGAACTCAAGAGAGTCCCCAGCTCATGCCAACTGAGAGCTTGAAAAGCTGCAACTATTGCACAAGATTGATGCTACCGTGGACATCAACTGAACCACTGACTTCATACCGTCTTTGGCTTGAAATTAAGTTTTCATTTTGGTTAGGCATGTTGATTTACTTTATTAATAAGCTCTTATAGCATACCAATTACCCCAGACCTTAATTCTTTCTAGAATTCAAATTTTTTTTCCTAAACAGCCCACTGGGGACTTTTGACGAACACGTGGCGTGCACAGTTTAAAATTTCTGGTGTCATAGACATTTGCTCGTGTAAGAAAGCCAAATTTTGTCTTCCTTATTACTCCTCAGCCCATCCTATCTCCTCTACTCAAATTCAGCACATAACACTATCACAATGGCATTTGTCAAATAGCAGTTCATAAAAAAAAAATATCATATAGCAGTCCCTATGTCTATACCAGCCTCTTTAGGTAAGGTTTAGTGCTAAGGCATCAAAACAGTCCTTATAATACAATGGCAGTTGGCAAAACAACACATATAGTGCTAGCAGTCGGTCATCATGGAAATATAGCATAGCAGCAAATTAGCATAGCAGTCATTTTGGCACACAACATTTAATACATGAAATTTTAAAGTCCAGGATAGTCTTTATGCCCATTTCAAGCCTTTTTGGCCAGGTATGATACTAAGATGCCAAAACAGTCTTTAAGCTTCTAGTACAGGATTAACACATCATACACATGCTATATAATCAATGTTCGTGATTTAAGAATCTAAATACAAGGTTTCTAACTTTGGTTTTAAAACAGACCCCCTCATAGGCCCTAAATTACTACAAGGTAGCATGCTTGGGTAACATGGAAACAAGGGTTGCCTACATGAATCTATTAGAAGCAAGGCATAATCATCATAATAAACTCCAATAACAGTAGCAAGCACTGATATGCATGCCTTTCTATCACAAAACATTTTACCTACCATATTTTCATGGTTTAAAGCATCTAGAGGCAAGGTTCTTAAGTTTCACATCAAAACAGCCCCTCAATCTCTTAATCACAATGGTTATAAAATCATGTACTTGTTATAGACTATATATTCATGATTTAAAGACTTGTATACAAGGTATTAGTACTCAAATATAAGCTTCCAAAATAGTTTTGTCAAACTAACTATTTCAGTCCAAAGTGGTATAGCACAGCATACTAGTCCAGTCTTATTGCACTAACAGTTAGTATAACACAAGGATGTTACTCACAGCCAGTCAACACATCAACGTAGTACAGCAGCAATATAGCAGTCCATTTAACATCACAGCAGTTCATATGGTAAATCACAAATCATGCTAACAGAATTTAACCATTAACCTTAGATATCCCTGTGTAAGGCTTTTGATTTCTCATATTTAATATAGTTGATACCAACAGCCCTCTTACAAACATTTTAACAAGCAGTTGGGGTGCAGTCCTTATATATGCATATATTACATACTTTCTTAGCATCATTATCTCCCAGCCATATGGCTTAATCAATATCAAGCATAAAACCAAACTTATCAGTACAAAACCCAACAGTTCAAATACATGAAAGCAGTCATTAAGTTACCATAACAGTCATACACGTTTTCTAGTTATTGACAGTTCAGTTGCTACCCAGAATGGAAAGCTTAGAAAGGCCAGAATGAGCTTACCTTGCTACTTCGAATATTAACAGTGGTTGAAGCTGCTCAGTTCTTCTTCACTCTCTAACCGAAACTTTTCCCACTCAATCTCTATATAGTTGTATAGCTTATAGTTTCTGCCAAGTAGTGAAGCTAAATTCGGCAATAAGCCTGGCCCTTTTATGGCTGAGCCTGGCTCCTTCTACTGTTAACTACATCATCTCTAGTTGCCCCTACTCAGCCACCCTACCAAGCAACTGCACTCAGTCCTAGCCTAGCTAATTTGGCCTTTACCCAGCCACCCTAGCAGACCTTAGCTTACCTGCTACCTTATCCTCTGCAAGTGTAGCTGACCTGTTGTTTGTTTGTTAGCCAAACTGATCAAGCTAACTAAGAATTTACGTAGAGTCTGCATAAGCTACTAATCACTGCCTAATGTAACTATCTCAGTTAACTACCTTCCTATATGGGCTGATACATGAAGCTTAAGGGAGGCTGGCAAGGAGATTGGGCTGAGTTTTTATGTTTGTTGGGCTAACAAAAATGTAATTCACATATTTTAGATAAGTATTGGCCCTTTATTCAAAATAAAAAAAAAGGCTTGCAACATATGCTTGGGCTGGCCCAATTTATGAACATGGTCTTTTATTATTTTCTCTAACAACAATAGTTAGCACATATTATTGATATGACTATTCCAAGTAATCTTAAATATTTCAAGATGGTGCACTATTTCTTTATCCTACATAAATCAAGATGCTAAGTAAACTATTAAATAACTAATAGTTTAGTCACAATAAAAAGTAATGACAAAACAACAACAAAAAAAAATTATACGCAAAATTTTACCTTATAATAGTTGAATATTACATAGGATTTTCTGAGTCATTACATGTTTCATGGTGGTTGTTTGTGGCCATCATGAATCTAGAAAATCTTCCTCAAAATCTTAAAAAAGGCACACCAACAAATATCTCAAGGGTGTCGCATGTGACTACCATGCTCCAAGACTTACCTCAAAACTTATACAAAAGCACAACAACAGTCTTGGAACCATTCTCCACATGTTCCCCAGTGGCATCGTATAATTTGAATGAAGACACCAGGTGTTTGCTATAAGTTTTAAATTTGTATTCAATTTATATTTAATCAAATTGTATGACATCTATAATTTTATCTATAGTGCCTACAGAGTAGAAGGTGTAATTATGGATGTTGCACTTAATCCTCGAAACCATGAAATTCCAAATCGTCATTTCCTCTGCTTGATGAATCGAACATGTCCTCATTGTTCTGTCTTACAATGGCTTGCTGAAAAATTAACAAAATCATCTGTATCAAATCCTCTATTTGGTAAATGTTGTTTACAAGGAAAAATTAGACTACCTCTACTTATTGCACTTCCTTTAATGCTTAAAGCATTGTATGAAGACAATGATGAAAAACCAAAATCGTTTCGTCAGGACACACGAGAATATAATGCAGCTAATGCATTTACGAGTCTTGGTGCTACTTTGGATGACATATTAATTGTTAGGAGGGGGCCTAGAACATTCACCATCCATGGAGAATTACGCCATCACCAATTTACTCTCAATTGTACATTTATGATCCTAATTCAGCTTTAGATGTTCGCAACAACAGAAATCCCAACTTGAGAAGAGATGTTTTAAAAACCATACAAGATTGTTTATTGCAAGTAAATCCATTTCCTATGAAATTTCAACAGGCTCACACAATTTTATGTGAATTGGAATTGACGGGGGTGAATTTACTAGCCTATCTTCAATACAGTTCTGTAACAAATCGGCGTAGATATAATCTCTCACCAACCGATGAGATTGCGGTAATATTGTCGGGAGATGGAACTGAATCAAGTGGAATGAGAGATAGTGTTACATTTGAGAGGATATAATGGTTTGATGCAAATTAATGAGTGTCATCCGACATATTTGCAATTGCATTATATGGTATTGTTCCCTTATGGTGAGCTAGGATGGAATCCAGATTTGAAACAGTGGAACGCTTCCCATGGTGGACCTTCATCTACTCGACTGACACAATTGCAATATTACAGTTATCGTATGTTCCAACGTGACACTGAGTATTCAACAATTTTGAGGGCCGGAAAACTAATTCAAGAATTTGTAGTAGATGCTTGGGCCGATACTGAACAAAATCGGTTGATATATTACAAGTTGAATCAATCGAAGCTTCGTGCAGAACTTTACCAAGGTCTTACAGATGTTTGTGTAGATGAGCTTGGTCCTGAAGAAGTTGGTCAACGAATGATTTTGCCATCTTCATTCACTGGTAGTGCAAGACATATGTTTGAAAATTTTCAAGATTCAATGGCTATCACGCGGTATAATCAACACCGAGATATTTTTCTAACTATGACTGCAAATCCCAAATGGACTGAAATTACTAAATCACTATTGCCAAATCAGATGGGTCGAAATGCACCACAAATATTGTTTACCCAGAAGTTTTGTTATGATATTTTTACGACAAATAAATGGTATAGTTTAAACAAGTTTATTTCTACTGAGTTATGTAATCTTTTAAACATTTAATTTTACAATGAGGTTCATTCTTTGTATGATTAGAGTGAATTTGTCAACGAGAACAATAGAGTATATGCAATGGACCTTTGTGGATGGGGCCGACGTAATCAGGTAAATCTACTTTTATGTCACTGCATCAAAATAACTTTAATATTCCTATAATATAAATAGTTATTATAGTTTTATTATTTATGTAAATAATATAGGTGGTTGTGCATTCTCCTCATTGGGCAAAGTGCGTTCGTATTGATACGAGAACATTAAGGATATTGATGAAGAGAAGGTTTAAGGTGATAAAGAAGACATTTAAGTGAGTTAAATGATATGCAATCCAGTACTGACATGTCCACCACTGACCAAACAATTATCTAGGTGTGAAAGTCTCTCTTACTAAGACTATATTTCTCTACTTCTCATGCAGACACACAACACACATAATACATGCACAAACACACACACTTAACTGTAACCAATTAAACACTCGCAAATCAAACTCACACACCATTATACTGTCACCAATACATATTTATGGTACTAAGAAAACTTTATTTGATTTGAAGTCCATATCTTTTCTTAAATAAATTGATTATTTATTATAATCTCTCTAAATTCTTACGTATATCAATCTAAATCATTCCCCACCACTACATACAAATATGAGTGCTTATTTGTTTTTTAGATAATTCAGGGTAAAGTAAGGGGTCTTATGTTTCAGATTTACAATTATTTTATTTTGACTCACATATTTTGATAAATTTTAAATTTTAAATATTTTCAAGTATATATTGAAGGGTGCTTGGTGTAAGCTGTAAAGAATATACTTGGTGTAAGTTGTAAAGTAAAGGGTTATGCTCAACATGTTGTTTCTTTATTTTTTGCATGTATATATTTTTGTGTTTCGTCTTTTGTAAATTTAGTTAATTATACATGGTTATGATGATTTTGGGTATGAAATGATGGTTATTTTTGGTGGTTTGGATATGTATGAATGATTGTAAGTTTCTTAAACATGTTTAAATTTTTTTGGATATCTATTTTTAAAGGAAACTCTGTCGAAATTTCTTGAAATTAGTAGCGACTAGCTTGATGTTTTGGTGGTTAGATATGTGTTAATGATTGAGTATGTATTAATTTCTGTATGTATGTATTTTTTGTGTTCTGTATTTTGTAAACTTAACTAATTATACATGGTTATGTTGATTTTGGGTATGAAATGATGGTTTGGATATATATTGATGATTGTAAGTTTTGAAGACAGGTTTAGATTTGTCTGGATTTCTATTTTTAAATGAAACTCTGTCAAAAATTTTTAAAATTAGTAGCGACTAGCTTGATGTTTTGGTGGTCAGATGTGTTGATGATTGAGTATGTATTAATTTCTGCATGTGTGTATTTTTTGTGTTCCGTATTTTGTAAAGTTAACTAATTATAAATGGTTATGATGATTTTGGGTATGGAATGATGGTTGTTTTGGAGGTTTTGGTGGTTTTGTAGACAAGTTTAGATTTTTGAAGATATCTATTTTTGACGTTTTGGTGGTTGGATGTGTTGAGGATTGAGTATGTATTAATTATTGTGGCGGTATGGTGAATTATGATAATTGTTATGTTTGATTGTAAGTTATTTTAAGTTTTAAAGATGTATTATTTTTTGAATTTTAATTTAATTTTTCGTTACATTGTGCCTTCAGGCACATGGAATTACTAGTATTTATATAAATATCGAGGAGTGAGAGAAATTAGGGAAGTGGGAAAGGAGAAAGAACTATTTTTATCATGTGATTAACATATATGTTATTCCACGTTGGTGTAGTTGGAAAATAAAAATGAAGGAGATATAAAATAATAATAACGAATGAGAAAATAAAAGGAGATGAAATTAAATCTTGTCTATATAATAGCAATTGGTTTAAATTAATGTACGATCTGAATAATTCAATTAAGTTATATTTGTTTGTGAGGAATCTCAAGATTATTAATCATAGTATTATAATCTTGGGGTTATAATTATAATGTCAAAACTATTAAATTATTTTATACATTTAACCGCAGTTGTAAGAAAAATTAGTAGCAGTAATAAAAAAAATAGTAGCATCAGTTATAAAAAGCAATAGCAGTAGTAGAGTAGTAGAGTGACAGATGAAAAAATGGTTTCCTTTGTATGAATCACAAATTTGTAATCTTATATCCAATTACCTAATTCTTGTAGATTTTGGCATATGTTTTTCAATAATATATCATATTCAGCCTTTTACAGGGGAAAAAATTATTTTATACTCCCGAGACTAATAGTCCCAAGTATAAATTTAAAAACAAACAAGACATTTAACTATGTTTGTTTACAAGGAGTGCAACGCCCCCAAAATAGGTCCACACAATTCATTCTGAGTCGTCAAATACATGGTACATAATTCAAATAAAAATTTCATTATACAACTATTAATTATCGTGTAAAATACGACAAAACATAAGTTGTGAGTTTTAATACAAATATTGTCTCATAGACAATATCCAAACTCAAATAAAGTCTCAATTATAATTATTGTCACACTATTTTTATAAAATAGTGTGGATTACTATAATAATCATTTTGGACCATTACTCCCCTCCCCGATTAGTCCCAGCTACATTATTGCCTCCTCAGAAGAACAATATAAACAAAAGAAAAAGGGTAAGCTCAACTAGCCAGTAAAAAATATTATGACTAAAATAATGTAGAACAAATTATCCTTAGTCCTCAACAGGGAAAAATTTGATAGAATACAATAGACAACAAGTTTTAGATCAACAACTGCAGCGTAAATAGCAATCAATTATATGAGTCAAATAAAGCATGATGTCTACTATCTTATATGATTTAAAAGTTCATCGTCAATATTTTATCCTTGTAACACCAATCAATAAAATATTTTCAATCAACGAATTATCTATGCACTACGGGCCAAAGATAATCGTTTACATCACCAGTGGTCATGATCATGTCAAACATATTTTCATCTATGCACTACGGGCCAAATAAGACTTTCACCACAAACCTTTATATGTAACATTAAAGGTCATGATTATACCAATCAACACCACATCTTTGCACTACGGACCAAAGATGACTTCCAGTACAATATAAGCATGAGGATGATAACAATGATATAAAGAATCAATCAAGTGAGAGTAAAGATAAATATTAGAGATTTATAATTCAATTTATCAAGAGTTCAAAAATATCCAAATTGTCAACATGATAACTAATTGTGGAGTAAAATTCAAGAATGATATTCATGTATCAAAAATAATTTGGACATAAAAGAAAATTAAATTTTGTTGTGAAGAGTACTCATGAATAGTACAATATATGGAATCATTAAAAATAATTAATATAAAACCCCAACTTTTTGAATAAAGATTAAATTTTCTCGAAATATGTTTTTGAATATTATGGTGTGGATTTGATATAATGTTATAGCTGTGGATAATATTTATAAATTTTGCAAAGTACGCAAGTTGTTATATAATATTCGATTGGTCGGGGAATATTCGTACAACGGCACAATCATTGGTGGACCCCCACAACGAAATTATTGTCGGATTGAGAAAACGACAAAAATACTTTATGAAAATAACGGCGAAAGTTTTACCGTTAACTGTTGAAACACCCGGTGTTAAAAGAACAGTAATACGCGTGGTTGCATAGTAGCACACAGTATTGATTATTGATGCTTACGTGAGAAGTCACTCAGTTATACTCAATTATTGCTACAGTAATTGCTGCATCATATCTATCATATTATGGATTCAATTATGGTCAGTATCATCCGCATAAAATGTTTTTTTTATTAAATCAATAATTGAGAAGACAAAGTTATTCATATTATAAACTGCAGTATTTACAATGTCTAGAAGTTCTGTCAAGGAGAGGTTTGGTCACCTAATTGCGCGCCAATAGGGAGAAATTCTTATTGGAAAACACTCACTTTCCTGGGAACAACTTGGTTGATAAATATTGTGAGTTATAATATTAATGATGAATGTTGTTCGGAGTTGAATTTGGAGACGCGGACATGATATTTGAGTCCGGAACAACGAAATTAGTAAAAATAGTCTATAAACACAAAATTTTTCGGGATTCACTATTTGGTCAAAAGTCAACAGTTGACTTTTTCGGGAAAAGTCAAACTTTGAAATTTCAAAATTTATATTTTTGATAAAAATAGTTTTATTATGTTGGAATTGTTTGTGTTAGTGAAAATCAACATTTATTCCAATGATAATTGATGTCTAGGGGTTATATTGATAAATCGGGTAATTTATCGAATAAATGATCAATTAATTGCTACTAATTCACATGCTTATATAACTATTTGTTCACATATGTGTACTATTGAATCACATTATTTACTATTAGGGGAGTTGGTGCAAGATTGATAATACTTGCATGACTAAGTTAAAAATTGAGGTATAGATGGAGGTACTATACTGTAATTCATATTTTTTTACATGATTATACTATTGATTCACATGATTGAACTATTGATTCACATTATTTACTATTAGGGGAGTTGGTGCAAGATTGATAATACTTGCAGGACTAAATTAAAAATGAAAGAAAAGTTGGAGGTATTGTACTGTAATTTTTGAGCCCCAAAACGTGCAATTATCGAAACTATATTTTCTTATAAATAGAAGCTCATTCTTCCTTCATTTCTCACCAATTCACAAAAGCTTTAGAGCGATTATTATAGAGAAAAATTATAGAGAGAAAGAAGAAGAGAAATCTGCTACTCACTATTCCAATATCAAGTTTTTCCAAGGTTGAGAGTATTATTTCTTTTTTATCTATAAAGAGAACTTCTGTTATTCCATTCTTATTATTCTGTTGGAATAACCTGTATACGCGGGCTACCCTATACTTGGTGAAATTCTTCTGTTGTTCCATTCTTTATCATTCTGTTGGAACATTCTGTCTATGCGTTCTTCGCCGGACCTGGTTTCGTCTTTATTATTCTGTTGGAATATCCTATCTGTGCGTTCTACGTCGGACCTAATTTCGTCTTTATTATTCTGTTGGAATATCTTGTCTGTGCGTTTTACGCCGGACCTGATTTCGTCATTATTATTTTGTTGGAATATCCTGTCTGTGCGTTTTACGCTGGACCTAAATCCGTCTTTATTACTCTGTTAGAATATCCTGTCTGTTCGTTTTACGCCGGATCTGATTCTGTTATTTATTATTCTGTTGGAATAACCTGCCTGTGCGGTCTATCGCATGCCTGGTGATTTCTTTTGTTATTCCATTCCTTATTATACTCAGTTGGTTAAAGTTTTGACTTCTATACTCCATGAAATTAATGGAATATCATTGATATTTGCGTTTCATCCAGTATCTTTTAGTGGAAATATTCTTCTGAGCATTCTTGAATTTTACTCTACAAAGCAGTATCATGTTTACAATTTGGACATTATTAGTTCCTGGATAAAATAATTCTTGAACTTGTTTTATTGAATTCTTATATCATTGTCATCATCCTCATGTTTATATTTTGTTGAAAGTCATATGTGACCTATAGTGCATAGATGGACTTGGTATGATTATGACCAGGGATTATTCGGTGTAATCATGACCGTAATGTTACAAATGATGTGGTAAAAGTCCTCATTGGCCCGTAGTGCATTGATGGACAGTTGTTGGCATAATCATGACCATTAATGAATATACAAATATTCTTGGCCTGTAGTGCATGGATAATTATGGTCGTGATACTAAAGAATATCCTTGGCCGTAGTGCAGGGGTGATTCAATGATGTGGATTATTTATTAAGCCGAGTCCCAACGATAAAAGTGATGAAAAAAATTCTAAATCATAAAAGATAGTAGATTTTATTCTCTACTTGACTCTTTTAATGGATTATTTGTTCCGCTGCAGTTAAACTTGATGGTTGTTATATTGTATCAGTTTAGCACTGTTGAAGGCTAACGATAATATATTCTGCATTATCTTAGTCATAATATTTCTTACTGGGTTAGTTGAGCTCACCCTTTTACTTTTATTGTTCTCTTCAGAAAATGAGAACGTAGCAGGGACTAGTTGGGGAACAGAGTGACGGACCAGATGATAGTATTAGTAGTCCTCACTATTCTGTGAAATAGTGTAATAATAATTATAATAAGGACTCCTTTTGAGTTTGTATAATCTCTAGTATACAATATTTGTATTCAAACTCACAGTTTATGTTTTGTCGTATTGTACACGACAGTTGTATTATTAAGTTGAATTTGAATTTTGTACCATGTAAGTGGCGACCCAAGATGGGTGACGTATACCTAATTTTAGGGGCGCCACATTTAATATCTTATCTCTCATAAATTTTCTTTATATTCAAATGTTGTCAACATGGCTTAATTATTAGAGCGAGATAGCGAGTACGTTCAACCAAGAGACCGCAACCAGGATCATACCGGTGATAGCAGTCATCAGAACAACGATAACTAGTGGAGAAAAAAAATATGGACAAGAGCGGCGACCACTCTGGTGGTAATCGTGGCCATGAAAATAGAAGAAGCGAGTCGGGATGAGATTTTAAAAAAAGGAGATTCAACTATGACAATACGAAGACGTAAGCACCAGCAACAACTGGTTCCAAGGGAGGAGAATGACCACCGGTCATATGCTATAAGTGCTGAAAAGAAGGACATATCAGCCCAAACTGCCCACAACAGTTTAAGGTATGTTATAACTGTGGAAAGGAAGGACATATCGCTCGAGATTGTGCTGTAGCGAAACCAAGTCCAGCGGAGATGGTGACTCAAAAGTTTGTACCAGAAAAGTCAAAGCCAACGGTTCTTGGAAGAGCGTTTGTCGTGACTGGTCAACATGCGAGGAACCCTAACGAGGTGATCCCGGGTAAGCTAATCATAAATTCATGCGAATTTTATACCTTACTAGATACCGATGCTACCCATTCATTTATTTCTCCTCTACTTGTGCTCAATGTTTAAACTTGATTTCGGAGAAGTTAGACTTTGACCTATCTGTGGAAACTTCGTTAGGAGAAACTTTCGTTACATCCACCGTTTATAAATCTTGTTTGATCTAAGTTGTCACCATCACATTACTTGTTGACCTTATCTCTTTAAAGATACTTGCTTTTGATGTGATTTTAAGAATTGATTGATTAATTACTCATCATGCCAAAATTGATTGCTTTCGTAAGGTTGTTAGTTCTCATATTCCTAAGCAACCTGTTATTCGAATTCAAGCAACCAAACCATTGAAGTCAAACTCTTTTATATCAAGCCGTAAAGTCATTCGTTTATTGAAAAATGGATGTTAAGATTTCTTAGCCATGTTATGGACTTGAACAAAAATACGTCAGATTTGAATGATATTTCTGTTGTTAGTAAATTTCCTGACGTATTTCCTGAAAAATTTCCTGACCTACTCCCAAAGTGTGATATTGAATTTTGTATCGACTTTGAACCCAGTACAAAACCCATTTCTAAAATCTCATGGCTCCTATTGAACTTCAGGAGTTAAAAACCCAATTATAGAAGTTAATAACCGAGCCTCTAACTGGTGACTTCTTTTGTGGAATGCACCGAAGCCAGACTCTCCATAGGGGACGCCATATTCATGCTATAGTAAACTGATAGGTGTCATTATGACGTGCTATCCAAGGTTGGGATATAAGTCACAGTTGAGAGCAACCTAAGTTAGTAACCGAAATACGTAGCTTTCTAGACTTAGTTGGTTATTATCGGAGATTCGTTGAAGGATATTCTCGAATCGCTATTCCATTAACGCAGCTGACTCGAAAAGATATAAAATTCAAATGGAGCGAGGAATGTGAGAAGAACTTCTAAGAACTCAACATGCGGCAATGACGTTGGCTCAAGCTATTGAAGATTACGATTATACCATTCAATACCATCGTAGGAAAAATGAATGTGGTAGCTGTCGCGTTGAGCAGAAGATCGTATGCGTTTACAAGTGCGAATATACGAACCTACGTGAAGATAGTAAATATACAATTAGAAACGACTTTAATCGATAAATTTAAAGCTGCTCAAGTTACAGACCTAGAGTTGATGAATATGAAGAAGAAGATACAAGAAGTCGTTATTCCAAAAGCGAGAATCGACGACGTGAGGAAAGCTCAAACCTTCGATTTATTAATCCATTTAAAATCCTCGATCGAATAGGAACTGTGGCCTATAGACTCGTTTTACCGCCAAGTATGACGCGTGTTCATAACGTTTTTCACGTATCGATGTTACGTAAATATGTGGACGACCCGAACCACATTATTAAGTTAGAACCAGACGAGATAGCTGAAAATTTAACGTACGAGGAGGTACCAGTCAAGATCTTGGATGGGAAGGAGCATGTCCTATGTATGTCAATTTCGAGGACGAAATTTCATAAGGAGAGGAGGTTGTAAGATCCCAAATTATTAATAAATGAAATTTAATTCCTCTATTTATTATTTTGAAATAGTAAGGGTTGATTTGATTAATGTGGTTAGTTATGGGTAAAATGCGCAAATATTTTAAATAAGCAAGTGGTTATAAAATACTCATTGTTGTCGGAGAATATTCGTTTGGTCGTGGAATATTCTTGCTGTCGGGGAATATTCGTACGACGGTGCAGCCTTGTGTGGGCCCCATAACGGAAAGCAATTGGATGAAGAAAACGACAAGTATAAGTTGTTTATAAATAACGGCGCAGTTGTTACCGTTAATACTGTTGGAATATCCGGTGGTTAAAACACAGTAATATGCGTTGTTGCACAGTAGCACATGGTATTGCACCAATTATTGATTCTTACGTACGAAGGCACTACTCAATAATTGTTACAGTAATTACTGTTCAATATTTTATTTTTGATTCAATAATTGCTGCGTTAATATTTTATATTACTGTTGTTTCAATAATTGTCACTACACGGTATTTTCCATTATCGGAGCAATAATTCATATTATTTGAATAATATTATTAGATAACATTATTGGCAATGTCTAGAAAGTTCTGTCTAAGGAGAGGTTTGGTCACCTAATTGCGCACCAGTAAGGAGAAATCCTTATTGGAAAGCCCCCTCTTTCCTGGGAACGACATCGTTGTCAGTACTGTGATTCTGTAATATTATTTGTGAATAATTAATTATTGATTTATATGATGAGGAAAATATTAATTTTATGTGGATATAGATGGAGAAAATTTTTAAAGTGACAATTGTTAAAAAATGATATTTTATCTTTTCTGATAAAATAATTTATTATTATATTTTAATAATATAATAATGGTGATATTTTTACAATGAATGTGGGATATATGAGTATATGAGGAGGAAGAGTATTTTTGTTGTAAAAGTTGTTTAAAACATGTTAAACATGTTGGTGGACCCATTTCTTGACTGAAATTTGATTATAGCCTGTAAAATCGCCCGTTTATGGATTTCGGTCAATTTCTGTTTGGAATTTGGAAAAACTTTCTTCTGCAAAGTTGTAGAGAATTGAATTTCGTATAAAAATTCGCGAGATTAGAATTTTCTGATAAAAGGGATATTTATTATGAATTATTGAAGTTCTGAAGTTCCGAAATAATTGATTTTTGGAAGTTTTATTTATTTTTATTAATAAAAACGTTTTTATATGTTGTGGGCATCTTTAACATGTGCATGGTGGCTGAATTCAGATTCAAGATGTGGGCGTATGAATTTTGTTTATATATAATATTATTATATTCAATTTTCTGCTTTGGTGTTTTAAGCATTTTACTATAAATAGGGTGCTTAGGTTAGAATTGAAAATCACACCAGAAACTAAAGATTTCTCTCTCTATAATATCGAGCGTATTTGTGAGTATTTTAGTACTTTGAGTATTGCTATACAGTGCAAGTTCTTTCAGCACTATATCCAGTATTCCATTCAGAAGTACTATTCTTTCTGAGGTAAGGGAGAATATTTTCTTCTAAAATAATATTATTTCTTCAATATCATTATACCAGAATATTGGTTGAAATTTTTTATCAAATTTGGAACTTTTTCATGTCGGGGTTACTATTCATGAGTTACTATTCACGAGTTACTATTCATGAGTTACTATTCACGAGTACTATTCACAAGTACTATTCACGAAGCATGATAATGTTTTTTGTGAAATTTCTATCTTTTAGTGTCGGAGTTACTATTCACGTATACGACATTATTCACGTATACGACACTATTCACAGAAAAATTAAATTTTATTTTCTGTGTCCAAGATTGTTTGTTATGATTCCTATCTTTGATTGGATCTATGTTTTGATCTTCATTCTTGAATTTTACTCCAATCTGTTTATTTATGAAGTATTTTTGAACTTGGATTATTTAAAGTACGAATCCTTAATACTTGTTCTTTTGTTTCACTGGATTCATTTTTTTAAAATATTTTCATCATCCTCTGTCCTAAATGATAATATTACTGAATATCTTTGACATGTAGTACAAAGATGAATGATTTCTTGATGAATATCTTTGGCCCGTAGTGCAAAGATGAACAGGTGTTGAGATGAACATGACCGACTGATGAATATCTTTGGCCCGTAGTGCAAAGATGAACAGGTGTTTAGATGAACATGACCAACTGATGAATATCTTTGGCCTGTAGTGCAAAGATGAATATTTGATTCCAGATATATATATTGATTGATGTTACAGAGATAAAATATCGACGATGAACTTTTAAATTCATGTATAGAATATAGTAGTTTGTATTCTCTACTTAACTCTTCTAATGAATTGTTATTTTCGCTGCGAAGATTGATTTAAAACTGGTTGTCTATTGTATTCTATTAGATTTTTCCCTGTTGAGGACTAACGATAATTTGTTCTATATTATCTTAATCATAATGTTCTTTACTGGGCTAGTTGAGCTCACCCTTTTCCATGTTGTTCCAATTTTCTTCTCAAGAGGCGAGAATGTAGCGAGTATTAGTCGGGGTGTGCAATGATGGTTCTAGAAGTGGTTCTAGTAGTCCTCACTATTCTATAAAATAGTGTATTAATAATTGTAATGAGGACTTATTTGAGTGTGGATATTGTCTAGATGACAATATTTGTATTTAAACTCACAGTTTTTATGTTGTATTAATAAAGTTGTAGTTATTTCTGTACCATGTATTTTGACAACTTAGAATGGGTGTTGTATACCTATTTTGGGGGCGTCACAGATATGATGCAGTAATTATTGTAGCAATAATTGAGTATAACTGAGTGACTTCACGCGTAAGCATCAATAATCAATACCGTATGCTACTATGCAACAACGCGTATTACTGTACTTTTACTACCGGATAGTTCAACAGTTAACGGTAAAACTTCCGCCGTTATTTTCATAAAGTATTTTTGTCGTTTTCTCAATCCGACAATAATTCTGTTGTGGGGGGTCCACCAAAAATTGTGCCGTTGTACGAATATTCCCTGTTAAAACGAATATTCCCCGACCAATCGAATATTATATAACAACTTGCGTACTTTGTAAAATTCATAAATATTACCCACAACTATAACAATATATCAAATCCACACCATAATATTCAAAAATATATTTCGAGAAAATTTAATCTTTATTCAAAAAGTTGGGGTCTTACAACCTCCCCTTCTTATGAAATTTCGTCCTCGAAATTAGAGTGCGTACCTGGTATGTCGAAGAGGTGAGTATACTTTGATTTCATTTTAGATTCTAACTCCCAGGTCATTTCTTCAATATCATGGTTTCTCCACAAAACTTTGACTTAAGGATAACCTTGGAGCGTAGAATATGTTCCTTCTTATCCAAGATTTGAATAGGAACCTTTTCATACGTCAAATCTTCTGCTATTTTGTTCGGTTCTAACTCAATAATGTAGTTCAGGTCTTTCACATATTTATGTAACATGGATATGTGAAAAACGTTATGAACACGAGACATACTTAGCGGTAAAGCGAGTCTATAGGCCACAGTTCCTACTCGATCGAGGATTAAAAATGGGTCGCTGAATCGAGGGTTGAGCTTTCCTCTCTTTCCAAATCTTGTAACTCCTTTCCATGGAGCAACACGTAACAACACATGATCTCCAATATCGAATTCTACATCCTTTCGATGAAGATCAACATAACTCTTTTGTCGATCTTGTGAGGTTTTTATACGTTGTCGAATCATATGAATCTTTTCCGTAGTCATACGTACCAACTCTGGTCCCAACAACGTTGCTTCACCCACCTCATCCCAGCATACTGGAGAATGACACTTTCTTCCATACAACGCCTCGAATGGAGCCATGCCAATACTTGCTTGATAACTGTTGTTGTAGGAAAACTCCACCAATGGTAAGAACTTGTCCCAACTTCCCTTGAAGTCAAGGACATGGAGTCTTAATAAATTTTTAAGAGTTTGAATCGTCCTCTCCGACTGCCCGTCCGTCTGAGGATAATATGCCGAGCTAAATCGTAAATCCATGCCCATAGCTTTTTGCAAACTAACCCAAAATCTTGAAGTGAATCTTGGGTCTCGATCAAAAACTATGGATACTGGCATACCATGCAATCTTACAACCTCGTTTATGTACATACGAGCAAGATGTTCAAATGTATAAGTTTCTCGTATCGGTAAAAAATGAGCAGACTTGGTCAATCTATCAACAATGACCCAAATAGCATCTATGCCTTGAGAAACTTTGGGAAGACCGGTAACGAAATCCATGGTAATGTGCTCCCACTTCCATTTTGGAATTTTAAGTGGTTGTAATGGACCTTTTGGTACTTGATGCTCCGCTTTAACTCATTGACAAATTAGACACCTTGAGATAAATAACGATATCTCTCTCTTCATATTGCTCCACCAAAATGTATGACGAAGATCACGATACATTTTGGTACTCCCAAGATGGATTGCAAACGGTGTGTTGTGCGCCTCCATCATAATTTTATACTTTAAATCAGGGTCGTTAGGAACACAAAGTCTGGAGTTGACTCGAAGTATTCTTTCTTCATCGATTCTTGCTTCAGGCATAGCACCTTCTTGCACTTTCTTCCTCATACGCATCAGCTCTGGATCTGTAACTTGAGCAAATTTAACTTTATCAATTAAAGTTGAGTCTACTCGTATATTCACCATCATCACATAGGTCTCTGGAGTCTTTAACTCTATCTCCATCTTTTGCAAGTCACACAAAATGGGCTTTTGTGTTGTGAATATTGCACTTGTACCCGCATATGATATTCTACTCAATGCGTCAGCTACCACGTTCGCTTTTCCAGGATGGTATTGGATGGTATGATCATAATCTTTCAACAGTTCTAGCCAACGTCGTTGTCGCATGTAGAGTTCCTTTTGAGTCAAGAAATATTTGAGGCTTTTATGATCCGTAAAGATCTCCACTTTCTCTCCATACAAGTAATGCCTCCAAATTTTAAGTGCGAAGACAACAGATGCCAACTCTAGATTATGAGTAGGATAATTCCTCTCATATTCTTTGAGTTGTCTTGAGACATAGGCTATGACTTTCCTTTGAGGCATAGCTTCAATCTTTGTTGGGTCAACAGATATTTCATGACTTGATATCACGTGCCCAAGGAATATAATTTCCTCAAGCCAGAACTCGCATTTCTTCAACTTGGCATATTGCTTGTTTTCACGAAGCTTTTGGAGTATCAGCCTCAAGTGTTGCTCATGATCTTCACGGCTTTTGGAATATATGAGGATGTCATCAATAAAGACGACCACAAAGTGATCCAAATATTCCTTGATTACTGGGTTCATCATATCTATGAAGGCAGCAGGAGCATTAGTCAATCCAAAAGACATGACTAAGAATTCATAATGCTCGTATCGAGTTCTGAAGGCAGTCTTTGGAATATCCTCAGTTTTAACCTTCAGTTGATGATATCCAGAACGAAAATCGATCTTTGAAAAAAATTGTGCTCCTTGTAACTGATCAAACAGGTCATCAATGCGTGGCAATGGGTACCTATTTTTGATGGTGACATGATTCAACTCCCGATAATCAATACAAAGTCACATACTCCCATCTTTCTTCTTCACGAATAGAACAGGAGCACCCAAGGAAACGTACTAGGACGAATGAAACCAATGTCTAACAATTCCTGCAATTGGGTCTTTAACTACTGAAGTTCAATAGGAGCCATTCGATATGGGGCTTTGAAAATGGGTTTTGTACCATGTTCAAGGTCGATACAAAATTCAACTTCACGCTCTGGGGGTAGGCCAGGAAGTTCTTCAGGGAATACGTCAGGAAATTTATTAATAATAGAAATATCGTTCAAACTTGACGTATTTTTGTTTAAATCCGTGACATGAGCTAAGAAAGCTTGACACCCGTTTTTCAAAAAATGAATAGCTTTATGGCTTGAAATGACCGTGATTGATTTTTACGGTTTGGTCTCTTGAATTCACATAATAGGTTGATTAGGAATATGAAAACTAACAATCTTACGAAAATAATCAATTTTTGCATGATGAGTAGTTAACCAATCAATCCCTAGAATTACGTCAAACGCAAGTATTTTTAAAGAAATAAGATTGACAGGTAATGTGCGGTTACCGATTTGAATCAAACAAGACGTATAACCAGTGGATGTAATGAAGGTTTCTCCCAACGGAGTTTCTACAGATAAGTCAAAGTCTAATTTCTCCGGAGTCAAATTCAATCGTTGAGCGCAAGTAGGAGAAATAAAAGAATGGGTATAACCGGTATCAAATAAAGTATAGACTTCGCTAGAGTTTATGATAAGATTACCCGCGATGACCTCATTCGGGTTCCTTGCATTCTGAGAGGTCACAACAAACACTCTACCTTGCACTACGGGCTTTAACTTTTCTGGGACGGCCTTTGGTGCCTCCATCCTAGCTGAACTTGTCTTCGGAGAACGATAAAATCGGGCTAAGTGACCTTCTCTTCCACAATTATAACATGCTTTGGACGGCATCGCGCAATTTGGACTGATGTGTCCCTCTCCTCCGCATTTGAAGCATATGATAGGTGGTCGTTCTCCTTCCTTAACAACGGTTGCTGGTGCTGACGTCCTTCCATCATTGTTGAATCTTCTCTTCTTGAAATGTTCATTCTTATTGCTTTGGCCCTGATTACCACCGAAGTGGTTACCATTTCTGGCCTGTTGATTCCCTCCACGCTTGTTGTCACCGCTTCGATGACTGCTCTTCTTTGGTTGCGTTGACTCGTTATCGCGCTCCACTAACTGAGCCCTATTTACAACATCTGAATACAAACATAGTTTATGAGAAATAAGATGTTGACGTATCTCCGGTTTCAAACCTCTTAAAAACATCCATGTCATTCTCTCTTCATTATCCACCAAGTGGGACGCAAACCGGGACAACTCAGCAAACTTGGCTTCATATTGCGACACGGTTATATTATTTTGCTCCAACTTGATGAATTCTACCTCTTTTATATGACGAATACTTTCGGGAAAGTACTTGTCGTTGAATAGTTCTTGGAACTTTTCCCAAGGCATCTTAGTTGCGGCAGGTTAAGTACGCTTTACTGATTCCCACCAGTAATCTGCCTCTCCTCGCAACATAAAGGCGGCAAAGGAAACCTTTTGCTCCTCAGAGCATCCCAAGACATCAAATATCTTGGTGATCTGTTTTATCCATGCTTTCGCCTTAAGTGGTTTTGGCTCTCCAATAAACTTCGGTGGTCCCAGCTCCTTGAACTGTTTAGCGGTGACCGTCCGAAAGTTTTCAGTGTTTCCACCTATATTTTGGACATGGGCCGCTCTTGCCTGATGTTGCATGAATTGCATAAAGCCTCTGAACATTCCATTATTCATCATTTGGTCAGTGTTGTTGTTTGTATGAGGATTGTCGCATTCCTGATGCTAATTATCTTAATTATTGATATTTGGTGAATCAATGGTCGCCTGTGCTCCATTGCTATTCTCAACATTCTCAGATGTCATTTTCAGATACTGCCATAAAATAAAAGGTTAATTGACATGTAACATATTATCCCTATATTCTGACCGACCAATTAAATACCAAAAAAAACTTAGGTAGGTCATATTAGTGAAGGAATTCCCCGTTTCTCTCCTCCTAGTTCTATTCTCACATCTTAGCCAGGGATCATATCCCTAAGCTTTGACACCTACTTTGACGCCCCCAAAATTAGGTATACATCACCCATCTTGAGTCGCCAGATACATGGTACAGAATTCAAATACAACTTAATAATACAACTGTTGTGTACAATACGACAAATCATAAACTATGAGTTTGAATACAAATATTATCTATTAGAGATTATACAAACTCAAAAAGAGTCCTCATTACAATTATTATCATACTATTTCACAGAATAGTGAGGACTACTAATGCACCATCTAGGACCATCACTCTGTTCCCCGACTAGTCTCAGCTACGTTCTCATTTCCTGAAGAGAACAGTGAAAGAAAGGGTGAGCTCAACTAGCTCAGTAAGAAATATTATGACTAAGATAATGCAGAATAATTTATCGTTAGCCTTCAACAGTGTTAAACTGATAAAATATAATAACTATCAAGTTTAACTGCAGTGGAACAAGTAATCCATTAGAAGAGTCAAGTAGGGAATAAAATCTACTATCTTCTATGATTTAAAAGGTTT
The DNA here is from genome assembly GCA_020205505.1 of Panax japonicus. Lineage (NCBI taxonomy): Eukaryota > Viridiplantae > Streptophyta > Magnoliopsida > Apiales > Araliaceae > Panax > Panax japonicus. The sequence continues at coordinate 61,382,769 of CM035109.1, read as the reverse complement.
TTCATCACTTTTATCGCTGGGACTCAGCTTAATAAATAATCCACATCATCGAATCACCCTTGCATTACGGCCAAGGATATTCTTTAGTATCACGACCACAAATTATCCATGCACTACGGGCCAAGGACATTCGTGCATTCATTAATGGTCATGATCATGCCAACAACTGTCCATCAATGCACTACGGGCCAATGAGGACTTTTATCACATCATTTGTAACATTACAGTCATGATTACACCGAATAATCCCTGGTCATAATCATACCAAGTCCATCTATGCATTACAGGCCACGGATGACTTTCAACAAAATATAAACATGAGGATGATGATAATGATATAAGATTTCAATAAAATAAGTTCAAGAATTAATTTATCTAGGAACTGATAACGTCCAAATTGTCAACATGATACTGCTTTGTGGAGTAAATTCAAGAATGCTCAGAAGAATATTTCCATGAAAAGATACTGGATGAAGCGCAAATATCAAAGATATTCCACTAATTTCATGGGTATAGAAGTCAAAGTTTTAACCAACTGAGTATAATAAAGAATAGTATAACAGAAGAAATCACCATGCATGCGATATACCGCACAGGCAGGTTATTCCAACAGAATAATAAAGGATAGAACCATGTCCGGCGTAAACGCACAGACAGGATATTCCGACATAATAATAAAGAACGAAATATTAGAAGAATGTCACCATGTATAGGGTAGCCTGCGTATACAGGTTATTACAACAGAATAATAAATAATGGAATAACAGAAGTTCTCTTCATAAGTACAACAAAGAACATCCCTTACCGTAAAAGAAGCTGAATATAAGAGTAAGGAAGTAGCAGAATGCTTTTCTATAGGTTCTCTTGTAATTCTCTCTCTAGAGTTTCAGTGAATTGGTAAGAAATAATGAAGGAATGAGCTTCTATTTATAGAAGAATGGACTGTATAGTAACTAACTTATGAACGGTCCAGATTGATTTACTTTAAACGGACGATCCAGATTGGTTTACTATTAAAACTTAAAACAACGGTCCATACTGATTTACTATTAAAACTTTAAACCAGCGATCCATATTGATTTACTATTATATCTTCCACCAGCGGTCCATATTGATTTACTATTATATCTTCAACCAACGGTCTAAAAAATTAGCACAACTCGTGAATAGTAACTCATAAATAGTAACCCTAAATAGTAACTCGTGAATAGTACTCCGACACGAAAAGTGTCCCGAATACCCAATTGAACAATATATCCTTCAGACATTAATATACTAACACAAATAAGTCCAACACAATGGAACTATAAAATTCATCTTTAATCAACACGAACTTATTCATCATTAATATTATAATTCACAATATTTAACAATCAGGTCGTTCCCAGGAAAGAGGGGGTTTTCTGATAAGAATTTCTCCTTATTGGCGCGCAATTAGGTGACCAAACCTCTCCTTGACAGAACTTCTAGACATTGTCAATATTGCAAATAATAATATGAATAACTTTGTAGTCTCAATTATTGATTTAATAATATATCATATAATGCAGATGATACTGTAACAATAATTGAATCAATAATATGAGAAATATGATGCAACAATTACTGTAGCAATAATTGATTATAGCTGAGTGACTTCTCACGTAAGCATCAATAATCAATACCGTGTGCTACTGTGCAACTACGAGTATTACTATATTTTTACTACCGGGTAGTTCAACAGTTTTAACGGTAACACCTCCGCCGTTATTTTCATAAAGTATTTTTGTCGTTTTCTCAATTTGACAATAATTCCGTTGTGGGGTCCACCAATTATTGTGCCGTTGTACGAATATTCCCTGTTAAAACGAATATTCCCTGACCAATCGAATATTATATAACAACTTGCGTACTTTGCAAAATTTATAAATATTACCTACAACTATAACATTATATCAAATCAATACCATAATATTTAAAAATATAATTCGAAAAAATTATTCTTTATTCATAAAAGTTGGGGTCTTACAAGGGTAGCCCGCGTATACAGGTTATTCCAACAGAATAATAAATAATAGAATAACAAAAGTTCTCTTCATAGATAAAAGAAAATAATACTCCCTACCTTTAAAAAAACTGGATACTGAAATAGTGAGGTAGCAGACTTCTCTTCTTCTTTTTATAATTTCTCTCTATAATAATCGCTCTAAAGCTTTTGTGAATTGGTGAGAAATGAAGGAAGAATGAGCTTCTATTTATAGAAAAATATAGTTTCGATAATTGTACGTTTTGGGGCTCGAAAAATTTCAATATAATACCTCCAACTTTTCCTTTATTTTTAATTTAGTTATGAAAGTATTATCAAACTTGTATCACCTCCCCTAATAGTAAATAATGTGATTCAATAGTAAATTATGTGAATCAATAGTTTTAGACATGTGAAAATACGAATTACAGTATATTACCTCCATCTATACCTCCATTTTTAACTTAGTCATGCAAGTATTATCAATCTTGCACCAACTCCCCTAATAGTAACAAGAATGTGAAACAATAGTATACAATGTGAATAAATAGTTATAATCATGTGAAATAATAGCAATCAATTGCTCATTTATCCGGTTAAATACCCGATTGATCAATATAACCTCCAGACATCAATTATTATCGAAATAATTGTCGATTTTCACTAACACAAATAATTCCAACACAATGAAACCATTTTTATCAAAAACATAAATTTTAAAATTTCGAAGTTTGACTTTTCTCGAAAAAGTCAACTATTGACTTTTTGACCAAATAGTGAATTCCGGAAAATTTTGTGTTTATAGACTATTTTTACTAATTTCATCGTTCCAGACTCAAATATCACGTCCGCGTCTCCAAATTCAACTCCGAACACAACTTCAATTTTAATAACATTCATCATTAATATTATAACTCACAATATTTATCAACCAGGTCGTTCCTAGGAAAGAGTGAGCTTTCCAATAAGGATTTCTCCCTATTGGCGCGTAATTAGGTGACCAAACCTCTCCTTGACAGAACTTCTACACATTGTAAATATTGCAATTTAATAATATGAATAACTTTGCCGTCTCAATTATTGATTTAATAAAATAACATATTATGCAGATGATACTATGACAATAATTGAATCAATAATATGAGAGATATGATGTATCAATTACTGTAGCAATAATTGAGTATAACTGAGTGACTTCTCACGTAAGCATCAATAATCAATACCGTGTGCTACTATGCAACCACGCGTATTACTTTACTTTTACTACCGAATAATTCAACAGTTAACGGTAAAACTTTCGCCGTTATTTTCATAAAGTATTTTTGTCATTTTCTCAATCCGACAATAATTCCGTTGTGGGGGGTCCACCAATGATTGTGCCGTTGTACGAATATTCCCTGTTAAAACGGATATTCCCCGACCAATCGAATATTATATAACAACTTGCGTACTTTGCAAAATTTATAAATATTACCCACAACTATAACATTATATCAAATCCACACCATAATATTCAAAAATATATTTCGAGAAAATTTAATCTTTATTCAAAAAGTTGGGGTCTTACAAAAATAGTATGGAACTAATTTTATTGAGAGTTTTAGATAAGTGTGTCGTATTTTATACGTCATTTAACCGTTGATTTTGGTGAACCGAATAGGGTGAGGTGAACCCAACTTTGGAAGAGTGTTTTGCCACTATTATACAAGATGTCTAATGACATACGACTTCAAGTTATCATAAGACAGGGTTGTGTACATCCACTTGCTGAGTATATCTACGAGCATTACTTATATAATCTTGGAGTTTGGTTGAAATATAATTCTCAATTGGAGACAATGTAGATAATTATACGTAAAGAGAAGACTCACCATTGGAAAAAACATGATAGTAATATTATGTTTTTCTTTGGAATCTATTGGGTCAACCACGGATAATTCTCAAGTCATGTAATACCTATTATAACTTAGATGCATGGTCTCCCATGTACGAAGGTTTCCTTTAACATTTTCCAAAAATTTTAATTTTTAAAACAGTTATTGACTGTACCTTTATATAAGATATCATTGTAAGGTGCTGTGGTCGAGGCACCATGTGAGTTACATATATTTGTATTAAAACTCATAGTTTATGTGTTGTCGTATTTTACATGACAATACGACAATTGTATTAATGAAGTTTGTATTTGGAAATTGTGTTGAGTGTATTTCGTGTCAATCTATAATAGGTTGGATGGATTGAACCTATTTTGATAGGGTTACATATCATACCAAAAAAATTCAAAGCTAAAGTTTCACTCAACATGCTTAACATAAGAAGTGCAATTATGTACATTTCATAGATTCTGTTAGTTATTTTCCAAGCATTCAAATTTACCAATAAAAAAAGGGAGCTTTTTTCTTTCCATTGCAAATTAAGAACAACAAAAAAGAAGCAACTCATAAATATTACATGCTTAGACAACAAGCAACTCATAAAAACTGCTTTCTTAAAATAGGCTGCTAAATATAATTTATAAAAATAAGTTGTATTTATATAGCAGAGAGTTACATTTTAGACGACATGACATGATTTGTTACGAGTATTATACAATTGTAACACTTTGCTATATAAATGAAACTTGTTTGGAATCACGATCCTTCCAAAACCACTAAACGCAACTTCATATCATTTCAACATTACCACCTGCCTTGGTCTTTACATCCTGGACTTCAATATCGTTATAAGCTGAATACCTCGAATTCTCAAGCCTATCACCTTGTCCCCAGATAGCATAAGCTTCCTCCCCATGAGCAGCCTCATCTCCAATCTCCATATCTTCATCCGACATCCTCAAAGGGACAATGAGTTGAACAAAAAGGCATATCAAGCTTGTAACAACAATATTAACTCCCGCCACAAATAGAATGCCAAGAAGCTGGATTCCGATTTGTCTAAATCCGATATGGGCTTGTCCATTTTTGAAGCCATAGAATAGGCCAACATAATTGGCATGCTTTGCATAGAACAAGTTACATAAGTAAGGTTCTGCAAATAGGCCGGTGAGAATTCCTCCGAGACATCCAGCAATGGCATGAGTGTGAAACACAGCCATAGTGTCGTCGACTTTTTGTAGAAGCTGGGATCTTTTGTGCACAACCATCATAGTGAACCAGGGGATAGAGCCCGAGCAGACTCCCATAATTATTGCTGCCCATCCTTGCACCACCCCTAAATTCATGAACACCATCACTTTTTGAACTTCAAATCAAACTAAGACTTAAATACCCAAAGTACTCTCACTCCAATCAATTATATTATTACACATTGATGGTCTAAAGGTTTTACTTATAGAAATTTAGGGAACATTAAGGTTCATTTGGGTTTAAGTTTTAAACTTTGAAAAATTTAAAAAAAATTCAAAGTACTAATAAGTAATGACCTTGAAAAAGAAGAAGAAGACATTTATAAAGTTTTGTGGAAGTAGTACGTACCAGCCGCAGGAGTGATGCAAACTAAACCAGCTATCATGCCTTGAACGGCGCCAATTACAGAAGCTTTCCCGAAGAATGCAATATCTAGAATGAGCCAAGTTAACAAACTCGTTGCAGCGCAAACATGGGTGTTCAAGACAGCTAAGGAAGCATCTATACTTGCACTGTAGGGGTCTCCACCATTGAAACCTGTCCACCCCATCCAGAGCAACCCTGCCCCTGCTAACATAAGTATAATGTTGTTTGCAGGAAATCTTTCTCTATCTTTCGTTAATCTTGGACCAACCTGCACGCGACAAAACATGCTTCTCATTTAGTATTTTTACAGCTTTCAGATGTAAAAGTTTAATCTTTTATGACTAGTGTTAGGTAACTAGACAAGTTTTGTCTAGTTTATCTAGAAAAAGTTTTAGTAAGTTGTACTGTACAACTCGTGGATACATTATGGATATTGACATGTTGTACAGTACAAAGTGTACAATACAGGTTGTCTAGCTTCTATAGTATTTTCATACCCAATATGCAGCTGTGAAACCACCAACTCCAGAAGACAAATGGATTACATAGCCACCAGAATAGTCTATAATTCCCATTGTGGTTAACCAACCATCAAGTGACCAAATGGAAAATGCTACAAATGTGTATGAAAAGGTTAGCCAGAGTGGAACAAACAACATCCACGCATAGAAATTCATTCGTCCCAGTAGCGCCCCAGCGATCAGAATCAAGGTAATCGCTGCAAAAACGAATTGGAAAAACACCATTGTTGCACTCGGAAAGGCCCCCGAAAATGCAGGATCAAGAAGATACTTTTGATCCAATGCAACATTGACTTTTCCCCAAAATGGGATAAATTTATCCCCAAAAGAGAGTCTATATCCCCAACAGACCCAACAAACAAGAACACAAGCAAAGGCGTATAGCGCCATAAAGGCGGAATTAACAGCCCATTTCTTCTTAACAGCTCCTCCATACAGAATTATAAGCCCCGGTACACTTTGTAGACCAACTAAAGTTGCAGCAATAAGCTGCCATGCATTATCAGCTTTACTCATCCATTCTGGACTTGATTCATTTGGTATCAAATTAGAAGGCAAGGGGGGATAAGTCATATTCATTTTAATTTTTGTGTGTGAAAAAGCGAGAATCAAAGAGGGAAATATTTCTACTGCCTTTGATATAACAATGGTGAACTTATATTAGGCCTTTCATATCAGCTGTAAGCTAAGCTAAGTATCAGTTTTTGGCGGGCATTACAAAGGTATAACAATAGATCAAATGACAATTTCAATGTATAAAAAATATTGGTAAACTCATATAATAGAATCTCCGCCGTAGAAATTGGCACCATATTGTTAACCACCTTTGGCATCTTGTGACATGTTTATTTGTTTTTCATTTTTCTTCATTATTTTTTTTAAAAAAAAATTATGTTAACTGTGGCATGCTAGTACGTAATGCAGATTCAAGCATTTTGAATTGAATATACATGTATCAGTTCTTGTGATATATATATTATGTGCTTTTAAATTGGCACCGGTTTGGAGATTGCAATGTAGTAGGCAAGGCAAGAACTTGTATATTTAAAAAACTTCCATTTAATAGTCTAAGGGGCTAATTGTTTAGGACTTAATAGATCTGAATGTTGAATGAGAGAAAGAAGTGAGGAATCCTCTTTTCGACTCTGACTCTGACTCTCCCACTCCGGTCAGTCATTCAGTCCATTTGGTTTGAATAAAAATGATTTTAATGGCTGAATCGGTACGCCCAATTGGACTCACATAATAAGCTTCCATTTTTTTTTATCTAAATCATCCCTAAGCCCACTGAACGGATTTTTACGCTTGTTGTCCCTCTTTTGCACTTTTCGGTAGGCTGAGCAAGTAACCAAATTGAAACCGAAACCGTACCAAAAATCGCACGAACCGTACCAACGGTTCCGGCGTATGTGGCGGTTTTAGGTTGGTTGAATAACCAAAATTACGGTTCCGGTTTGGTTACTAGCCAAAACCGCACGCATAAAACCGAAACCGCACCATGCGTGTGTATGATGTATGTATTATCTTTAGCAAATTCTAAAGTTACTTTTCACTTGAACACGCTCAGAAAAAACCCCAGTCTTGCATTGCTATTTTTTCACCAATTGAAAGAAGATGTTAGAGGGTATAGAATCAAAAATTAAGCAATTGGGTTTTGGAATTTCGAATTTGTTTGATGCGTTATTGGAGGGGCTTATAGCTGAGGGGATCGAGCACTTGATGCATTGGTTAATGTCAATACTATAATAGTAATAGTTTAATAGATTATTTTTTAAATTAGGTATAGTTAGGATTATATTCTATAAGTCCTCCCTACAATATATATATATATATATATAAGATAAAATTTTATTATATCTCCAGTATATACTTTTAATTTTTGGGGAACTAGATAAACATTATTGCTTGTTAACGAATATATGGTCTCCGTTGTTTTATATAGCGTATGTTTTAGTTTTAAAGCATGCTTGATATAATGTTCATTGCCGACTATGTCACTAAGTTAATTGCTCGATGTAAGTTCTGTTAAATTTTATTGAAGACTTAGACTTTTTTGTTGTTTCAATTGGTTTTGGAACCGAAACAGCACCAATTAAAACCGCACCGTACCAATCACAAGCGGTTTCGTGTGCGGTTTTGAATTTTTCAAACTGCACCTAAGCGGTTTCAGGTACGGTTTGAACTTCAAACCGCACCAAATTGCACCACGCTCACCGGTGATGTTCTCCACTCCACCACACACTAATTCTTTTCTTCGGAGTGTTCTGTCATTGGGATCACCGTGCTTCTTTGGTGGTGTTTTCAGGAGACGAGCATGCTGCATTTGCCATCGGTTCAAGTTAAGACGGGGAAAAAATATTTAGCTGGTCTAATAAATATTAATGATTGCATATCACTATACATGCATTTATTTATAAGATCCATAAATAAACTTGATAAATTCTGCATCTCATTGGGATTTAATATAGACTATCTACATTTTTTTGTCTCTTATTAGAATCTTAGTGATGGCTTTCAAGCTATTACATGTTAGTTAATCCTAATTTTTTCAAAAATCAAATCATCAGTTTATGTAACACGTGAGTTCCATATTGGAACATGTAGGATAATTTGATAATGTATATAAGGAAACTAATATTAATAATATTAAGGATTTGACTCAAATTGTTACATATTACAACTAGGAAATTGATATTTCCATATGAAAATATCAATTTCCTACAACTAACTTCTACTAATTGTGTTGGTTAAGAGGCTTTACTTCATATGAGAAATAATTTTAAAAGACAATTTAGTATAGAGAAAGTTGAGTAAATCATGAAGAGATAAAAGGGCTATTTGTGTTTCCTGTTAAATTTGATCTGAAGTCCATTTTGGCTTGCGTTTTAGGTTTCTGAAGCTGAAAATCATGAACACTTGATCATTTGTCCATTCGACTATTTTAAAACCATGAAATGGAAAAGGCATATATCTTTAAAGAGGGTATGTTTTGCTTTACTACACTTGCTGCTGCTGTTGCAGTTAAATAGCATTGCATATTTACATTTCATATAGCACTGCAAACTTTAACAGTTCAGTTTGGATAAATGAAAAATCACACATCTCATGGAAGCTTGTTCAAACAATTGAGTTTGTTCCAAATCCAAATACCAAAAAAATAAATAAATCAAAACTAGAGGGAGCTTGTAGAACTCTCACTTTAAATATGCATTCCCATGATTTAATAAGAAAATTTAAGAATTATGATGGAATGTGAAGGATAAGTTATGTGATAAGATGTTTATGTTGTTGAACCCCACTTTCGAATTAGGATCCTCTTGGGGGGGGGGGGGGGGGAGAATGATCATGTTTTTTGGATTACCTAAGAACTTCAACCTACACCAAACTATACACAGCCATAAATCTTGTTTATTTTGCATTTTTTTTAACTAAGAAAAAGCCTTTGGATGGCTTTCTTTTTCTAATCTCAGAAATATTTTCTGAAAACAACCAAATTTCAAAAAATACCAAGGAATTTATACCATTGTTTGAAAATACATGCACTTGAAATGTAAAGAATTATTATATCTACCTTCTTAATTAGTTGTTTTATTTAAAATTTAATGAAAAACAAAAATATATACCCATTTTCAGAAAATTAGAAAATCACACAATTATGGATTTTACACTACTATGATTATTTTTGAGGTATTTTTGGACATGGTTAAAACAAAGTACGAATCCTTAATCCTTAATCCTTGTCATTTTGTTTCACTGGGTTCGTTTCTTTAAAAATATTTTCATCATCCTCAGTCTTAAATGATGAGATTATTGAATATCTTTGGTCTGTAGTGCAAAGATGAACGATTTCTGATGAATATCTTTGGCCTGATGTGCAAAGATGAACAGGTGTTTAGATGAACATGACTAACAGATGAATATCCTTGGCCTATAGTGCAAGGATGAATATATGATTCAAGATGTGCATTGATTGATGTTACAGGGATAAAAATACTGTTGATGGGCTGTTAAATTCATAGACATTAGTAGATTTCATCCTCTATGTAACTCTTCTATGAATTAATATTTTCCGCTGCGAATATTGATTTAAAACTTGTTGTCTATTGTATTCTATTAGATTTTTTCCTGTTGAAGACTAACGATAATTTGTTGTATATTATCTTAGTCATAATATTCTTTACTGGGCTAGTTGAGCTCACCCTTTTCCTTTTTCTTCCATTTTTCTTCTCAGGAGGCGAGAATATAGCGAGTACGAGTCGGGGTATGGAATGAAGGTTCTAGAGAAAGTTGTTTAGTAGTCCTCACCATTTTTGTAAAATAATGTATCAATAAATGTGATGAGGATATATTTGAGTATAGATATTGTCTAAAAGATAATGTTTGTATTCAAACTCACAGTTTTACTGTTGTAATAATAAAGTTGTAGTTATTTTTGTACCATGTATTGACAACTCAGAATGGGTGATGTATACCTATTTTGGAGGTGTCACAGTTTAGATTTCCTCTCTTCGTCAATTCTTGCTTCTAGAATAACGCCCTCTTGAACCTTCTTAATTCTTCACATTCATCAGCTCCGAGTGTGTAGTTTGAGCGGCTTTAACTTTATCGATTAAAGTCGATTCTACTCGTATATTCATTATCTTCACGTGGGTTCGTATATTCGCACTTGTGACCTCATACTATCTTCTACTCAACGCGTCAGCTACCACGTTCGCTTTTCCACGATGGTATTGAATGATATGATTGTAATCTTCAACAGCTCGAGTCAACGTCTTTGGCACATGTTACGTTCGTTTTAGGTGAAGAAAATATTTGAGGGTTTAAGAAATGGATTTTGTACTAGGGTCGATACAAAAGTCGATTTCATGCTCTAGGGGTAAGCTAAGAAGTCTTCAAGAATACGTCAGAAAATTTATTAACACTAGAAATATCATTCAAAATTGTGACCCTCATCCAAGACTTGGATAACACATCACATTGATACCTATCAACTTGCCATCGACATTCACAACGTTGCCTACAGAAAGTCTGGCTTCGGTGCATTCCACACAAGAAAGTTAACAACGAAAGGATCGGGACTCTTTATTTATAGCTTGATATGACAATGATTGACTTTAGTGGTTTAGTTACTTTGAATTCGCATAACAGGTTGGTTAGGAGTATGAAAGCTAACAACCTTACGAAAAACATAATGATCGAGTAGTTAGCCAATCAATCCTTAAAATCATGTCAAATGCAAGTACTTTTAAAGAGATAAGATCAACAGGTAATGTGATTGTGCCCACTTAGATCAAACAAGATTTATAAACATTGGATATGATAAAAGTTTCTCCTAACGGAGTTTCCACAGATAAGTCAAATTCCAATTTCTCCGAAGTCAAGTTTAAAGGTTGAGTACAAGCAGGAGAAATAAAAGAGTGGGTAGAACCGCTATCTAACAAGGTATAGACTTCACAAGAGTTTATGACTAACATACCCGTGCTAACTTCGTTCGGGTTACTCTCTCCATGAGAAGTCAAAAATCGCTCTTTCTGAAACCACCGACTATGTTTTGTCCGTATCCACCTTTGGTGCCACCGTCCCAGCTGAACTTGATTTCGCTACAGGACAAAATCGAGCTATATGACCGTCTTTTCCACAACTAAAACATACCTTGGAAGACTTTGAACAGTTTAGCCTTATATGTCCCTCCTCTCCGCATCTGTAGCATCTAACTGGTGGTCGTTCTCCTCCCCTAGAATTTGTTGCTGGTGCTGGTGCTGCTGCCGACGTCTTCCCGTCATCATTAAATCTTCTCTTTATAGATCGGACATCTCTTTCCACAATATCAACGCGTCGTGCGGCTTTTACCCATGCATCACTCATTCTCACTCGTTTAGTTGTTTCTTCTTTCAGCTTAGATTCTAGCTTTATTATCTTATACTCTGCCAAAGAGTGCTTCTGTTCAAGCATCACATATCGGGTAACACAAGCTTGAATCGTTTCATCCTTTTGCTCCACGACTGCCTACCGTTCTTCAACCTGCTCTTCTAACTCATGAATATAATTTTGCAATTCTACATTTTGATCATATAATACCTCTAATAAATTTTCCTCAAGTACCTCTTCTTCCTCTTTTTCCTCACTCTCAGCTGTTACCTCTGCGACTATCTCGGGTGCAACTATCAATTCTTCACTCACTACATGGATATCTATAATTCCTTCTTCGCCTAACATCACATTATCCTGGTTGGTGATTAGAGGTGCCTCCACGATCTCATTCACTCTATTGTTAACGTTCTCACCTGCCATTTTTAAATACTGCCATAAAACAAGGGTTAATAGTCATGTCATACATTATCCCTATATTCTGACCGACCAATTAAATATCAACTAAACTTAGGTAGGTCATACTAGCGAAGGAATTCTCCGTCTCTCCCCTCCTATTACTATTCTCACATCTTAGCTAGTGATCATATCCCTAAGCTTTGATACCAACTGTGACGCCCCCAAAATTAGGTATACATCACCCATCTTGGGTCGCCAGATACATGGTACAGAATTCAAATACAACTTACTATTACAACTGTCGTGTACAATACGACAAAACATAAACTATGAGTTTGAATATAAATATTGTCTACTAGAGATTATACAAACTCAAAAGGAGTCCTCATTACAATTATTATCACACTATTTCACAGAATAGTGAGGACTACTAATGCTATCCTCTGGACCATTACTCCGTTCCCCGACTCGTCCCAGCTATATTCTCATTTCCTAAAGAGAACAGTGAAAGAAAGGGTGAGCTCAACTAGCCCAGTAAGAAATATTATGACTAAGATAATGAAGAATAAATTATCATTAGCCTTCAACAGTGTTAAACTGATAAAATATAATAAACATCAAGTTTAACTGCAGCGGAACCAGCAATCCATTAAAAGAGTCAAGTAGAAAATAAAATCTACTATCTTTTATGATTTAAAAGGTTTATCATCACTGTTATAGCTGAGACTTAGCTTAATAAATATTCCACATCATCGAATCACCCCTACACTACGGCTAAGGATATTTTTTAGTATCACGACCACAATTATCCATGCACTATGGGCCAAGAATATTTGTGTATTCATTAATGGTCATGACCATGCCAATAACTGTCCATCAATGCACTACGGGCCAATGAAGATTTTTACCACATCATTTGTAACATTACGGTCATGATTACACCGAATAATCCCTGGTCATAATCATACCAAGTCCATCTATGCACTACAGACCACAGATGACTTTCAACATAATATAAACATGAGGATGATGACAATGATATAAGAATTCAATAAAACAAGTTCAAGAATTAATTTATCCAGGAACTAATAATGTCCAAATTGTCAACATGATACTGCTTTGTAGAGTAAAATTGAAGAATGATCAGAAGAATATTTCCATGAAAAGATATTGGATGAAGCACAATTATCAAGGATATTCTACTAATTTCATGGAGTATAGAAGTCAAAACTTTAACCAACCGAGTATAATAAAGAATGAAATAACAAAAGAAATCACCATGCATGCAATAGACCGCACAGACAGGTTATTCCAACAGAATAATAATAACGGAACCAGGTCAGGCAAAATTTGCACCGACAGGATGTTCCAACAGAATAATAAATAAAGACGGAACCAGGTCCGGTGTAAAACACACAGACAAGATGTTCCAACAGAATAATAATAAAGACGGAACCAACACACAGACATGATGTTCCAACAGAATAATAATAAAGACGGAACCAGGTCCGGTGTAAAACACACAGACAAGATGTTCCAACAGAATAATAGAAGAATGTCACCAAGTATAGGGTAAACCGCATATACAGGTTATTCCAACAGAATAATAAGCAATGGAATAACAACTGTTCTCTTCATGAATAAGAAAGAATAACACCCCTTACTTTAGTAGGAGATTGAATACTGCAGTAGTGTAGTAACAGAATACTCTTCTTCTTTCTCTCTTATTCTCTCTATACTTTCTCTCTCTATAGCTTGAATGAATTCGTGAAAAATAATGAAACATTAGGCCTCTATTTATAGAAGATTTCTAGCTTATCACTTGCCATGTGAAAAGGCAAGTGGTTTGACGACTGGTGATGTGAAAAGAAAAGTGGTTTGACTCCTGTAATGTGAAACGATAAGTGGTTCAACGCCTGTAATATGAAACGGCAAGTGGTTTGACAACTGGTAAAGGTAATTACTATTGACAAAGGTAATTACTATTGACGAAGAGACTCTTAGATGATGACATATGAGCCCCCCATAAAATAACCAAACTTACCACAAACGTCTCATAACAGACTCTTTATATACATCAAGGATTGAATAAATATTACCACAAATCATTTTATTTTTAATTAACACATATTTAATCTTTTAACCATTATTAATCATTTATAACTTGTCGTCTCAATTATTGATTTAATAATATAACATATTATACAGATGATATTGTGACAATAATTGAATCAATAATATAAGAGATATGATGCAGCAATTACTATATCAATAATTGAGTATAGCTGAGTGACTTCTCACGTAAGCATCAATAATCAATACCGTGTGCTACTATGCAACCACTCGTATTACTGTACTTTTATTACCGAGTAGTTCAACAGTTTTAACGGTAACACCTCCGCCGTTATTTTCATAAAATATTTTTGTCGTTTTCTCAATCCGACAATAATTTCGTTGTGGGGTCCACCAATGATTGTGCCGTCGTACGAATATTCTCCGACAAAAAGAATATTCCCCGACCAAACGAATATTTTATAACAACTTGCGTACTTTGCAAAATTTATAAATATTACCCACAACTATAACATTATATGAAATCCACACCATAATTTTAAAAAATATTTCGAGAAAATTAAATCTTTATTCATAAAATATGGGGTCTCACAATAATCAACAAATTAAATAAATTATATTACATACCTCGTGTTTTGTTGTAGCATAATGGATAACTTTTTGTTTATTCTGATGAAGGCTTTTCCTCCCACCTGACCTTACTCCCTATGACCCTTATTTTGATATTAATTACGGAGTACTTTTCTGAGTGTGGGCTCAAAATATTGCAGAGTGATATAAATATATAAAGTCCTCAACTCCCTTATATTTATCAGGATAATTTGAAAACATTTGTGATATATTTTATCCTGCTATTTTGTTATATATATCTTAATAAGGGTTAGAGTGGGGATCAAGTAGGATTCTACAATTCTAACTTCAATATAATACTGATTTCTGATTTTCTCTTTAATCAATTAGAATTATATTAATTATAACTAATTCCACTAAATAGTGATAATTGCACTCTAGAATTAATAGAATTAAAATTAATTAACTAAATCCTTCTACTATTAGTATCTTGCAAAAATATTCATCTGTAATAATATTCATAAACGCGTGTAGGAATAAAACTGTTAACCCACTATGTTTACTGCTTATATCACTGACTACATAATTTATACACTTTTGATCACACATTAATTTAATAAATTAAATTAATACTTTAGTAATTTGAATTACTAAAATACTTGGCCAAGATTCTGGTGATTAACTAATAAATTATATCAAGGGGATATTATAATTTAATTGTAGAATTTCATTTTGAAAAATACATGTTCCTAATTTCATAACATATATCACCCAACATATTGAGGTATTGATTGTATTTAAAATCTCATTCTTTAATATATTAAAGTGACATACATTATAAAATTAAGTTCATTATTCTCTCAGGATTAATTAAGAGTAATTGCACATTAATAGTAATTGAAAAATTATTTATGATAACAGTATTTAACGATTTAGTTCTATGTATTTAAAAAATACACCAATACACTAGATTAAAGTTTTCACTTTACATAATTAAGACAAATCATCCAATCAAGTGTATTACAATCTACTAGAATGGTTTGTCCATTTCCATCTAAGATTGAGAAAAATATATATTTTTAATTATACATAACGTATAAGTAATTATGGATAAAATTTATGACACATTTAATTATACAAAATGAAATGAAATTTATTATTAAAATTGGGGTTTTTTGGGCTTAAAACCTTACATCTTCTTCTTTTATTTTTTACTAATTTTTTTGGACAATATTTTGTCAAGTTTCGAAATCCCTTTCATGAACTATTATTGAGCATTGAATGGTAAGAATTATTAAAATTAAAAATATATTTTCCAAAATTAAATATACATTTATACTTTTATCACTAATTAAATGTTATACTTTCTTGGACAAACGGAGTATTATTTAGATTTGGATATTGACATGTGCGAATTAATTAGTTACGTGACTCATGTGTGTGCATAAGTTAGGTACGTACATAGCTTATGTGTTTGTATAAATTAGGTACATAATAGTAATAATAATTTACGTGTATGCAATATGTTTGAGTTTATTTTTTGTTCAAATTAATAATCAGATTTTCCAAATTCTAAAAAGATGTTGCATTTATATATATATATATATATATATATATATATATTTAGAATCCACACTTATTGCATGTCATTAATACCATGTTTTTTTGTTTTTTTTACCAAATTTGAAAGACAGCACCACTATAAAAATATGTCACAAACTATTATTATTATTATTATTATTATTATTATTATTATTTTATATATATATATATATATATATATATATATATATATATATATATCACCATAATAAGTTTGTCTCAATATTGTGCTTAGCAATGGTGACTGCTAATGTAATCACTCCTCGCCTGGTTTTTCTTTGCATCCTACTCTCCACCATCTTTTCTCGTGATGAATGTAAGTGTGTGTGTGTATATATATATATATATATATATATATATATATGGCTATATTCTTTTGTAATAGAAAATATTGAACCATTCTAATTCCTCATAAATTTATGAATTTTATTTCTCGGGGAGATATGAAATGACTCTTTACAGCTGGAATAGAACGAAGGAAACTGATATTTTCACATGAGAAGTGACGGGGGGTTTTCGCGCTATACATTTATAGCGACACTTTTCTTCACCGGCCCCATGACTTTGTCCGTGCTCGGCCGGTTGTTTTGTTAATTATGTTAAATTTGAAAAAGAAATTATATATTTTGATTGGAATAATGAAAAAAGGTAGGAAAAATTACTAATGAATTTCTTGTTAATTGAATTGAATAGGCAGCCGAGTTAAAAGCACGGCAGATCCTTGGTTGGTGTTGGGTTTAGGGCAAGAACAAGAAAAACTTGGAGGTCACTTGTATTGCAAACCAAGAGACATTTGCCATAATCAAACTTGTTATTGCTGCACTCGGAAAGATGATTCACTCATCTGCTGGATGGATGTGAATGAATGCCTTAATAACTTTTTTCAAAATTGTATTATTTAGCTAAATTAATACACACTCATTAATATTTTATGAATTAATGAAGAGTATTTATTATTTTATTTTTTACTATTATTTTCCAAATGTGTATTTATGGATAATGAAATAAAGGAATAATCAGATTTTCTCTTTAATCACATTATGGATAATCAGATTAGTTTTTATTCCAAATGTTCTCACCAAGTAATCTTATAATTAATTAATCAGATTCTTAATTCAAAAAATGAGATTATATTCTTTAACTTTCATCTTTCTAAATAAAACAACAAAAATTTTAGCTACAACCAAACACCAGATATGTAATATAATTTTTAATTATGAGAAAAAACTTGAGTTTATAATTTTTTAAATTAAAAATTATTAAAATTTTGGAATTAATCGTTATCTAAAATATTGATATTCAATTAAAGCAAATAGTTATAAGGATGAATGAATTGATTAGTATAGATGATTAGTTAAGTATCTAAAATCACAGCACTTTTTTTTTCATTTTGTTTCCCCAAGTTTATTATTACATTTTGTACATTGTATTCTATACTTCAAAACGTAACACTTTGCATCCTGCACTTTTGGCGAACCGATACATAATACCATCCAAAATCCGTCACCAAAAGTGCAAAATCCATCACTTTTAAAAACTAACCTCGTAACTTTTAGCAACAGATTTTGAGTTAGAGGGTGTTATGTGCCGGATTTTGAGTTCCAAGCGTATCCACCCGTTTATAGACCTCTTTTTTTATATTTAATGTGTCGTTAGTTACTTTCTCTTAATCTACCTCAAAAGTTAGTTATTTAAATTACTCACTTATTTTATCTCAAAATCCTAAACTTTCTCGTCATCAAAGTAGTTATAATTATTACTCCCTCCGTCCCTATTTAAATAACGTTTTAGAGATGTGTACAAGTATTAAGATAATGATTGGAAATCATTAAATATAGTACTCAATTGTCTATAATACCCTTAAATCTTTTGTTAGAATAAGGAGAGTTTTGTTGGGATAAGAAGAGTTTTGTTGGGATAATGAGAGAGAAAGAGTTTAAAATATCAAAAAAGTAGGAAGAATAATGAGGAGTAATTTTGAAAAAATTGTCATTAATTCTCCTAAATTTGAATAAATATCAAATAATTAGGGACACATGAAAAACTCTAAAACGTCATTTAAATAGGGACGGATGGAGTATTAGCTTTGTGGAAGGATGAAAGGGATAATTTACTATTATGACGATCCGGATCTTAAGCTTATCATTTATCTAACATACATTGCATATCCTCCTTTAGTGACGGATCGGATGACGATTAGGTCCGTCACAATAAGTTCGGTCTGTCGTTATATGTTGTCTGTCACTAAAAACTAATACGACGGTTCTATATATAGCGACGGACCGAATCGTCGTCCGATCCGTCGCTAAAAGGAGATATGCAAGGTATGTTAGATAAAGTGTAAACTTAAGATTCAGATCGTATATTATGATATATATTGAAGAAGTTGTGACATTAATTAGTTCATACTATGTATTGAGAAAGTCTAAACAATCAAAATAATTTTCCACTATCCTAATTATAATTTTTTTAAAAAAGATATGTCTCGTATGCCAAACATCTTAATTTATATTAATTTTATATACATATACACCTATATTGTAAGTTAAAATATCAAACAAGTTATAATTATTATTGTTTTATCTCTTCTAAAATATTTCTACAAACATAATAAGCTAATACATTTATTAATAAAGATAATAAAAATATCTTAATTGATATAATCTTATTACACTAGTAATAATAGACTAATATATGTAATCACTAAACTAAACAAAAATGTAATCACTAAACTAAACAAAAAAATAAATACGAAACTATTACATTAATTTGGCGCCACCCAAACATTCCCCAAGTGGATTACACATCAGCAAAACTAATGATTTCTCGACAATACCCTCAAGGCCTCAACAGACGCATATATATTTGAAAATTTATTTTTTGTCCCCATTTATTCTCACACAAAACAAACCCTAGAACACAATAAACAAATCCAAAGTTGTTTACGAGGGAGGAAACAGAGATCAAAAGAATAAGGAAGCAGCTTTTGAGATCAAGATTTGACAAATTTTAAGAAAAGGTGAGTGATTTCTGATTTCTAGGTCTCAAAATTTGGGTTTTGAATTCTCAATCACTCGTCATTAGATGTTTTGAACAACATTGATTTGCGTAAATCACTAAGGTTTTCGTATTCTTTTATATAATTTGTATCTTGTTTTGCTCTTAATTAATAATATTATCTTCGGTCGTTGGGGATTTTATGTGCTTTTGTTTGTTTTCGTTATCTGCTCTGTTAATTTGGGGCTTTTTTAAAATTAAATCACAATAATTTAATTAATAGTTCAGATGTTTGGGGGCTTGATTGATCAGTTTTTGTTCTACTGGAAAGTATTTTATTTTGGAGTTGCAATAATTTGTTATGCTAATATTTTCTTTGTTATTTTGTTGGGGTTTTCGGGAGGATTATTATTGGTTTGTTTTCTAATTACTGTTATGGTATAATGCATTTAAGTATACTTTATATTTGTAAGGGATTTCAGGGTTATCAACAGATCTTTATGGATAGAAATAGATGAGACAGTTGATAACTAATCTAAAATTATTGTTGATTTTCAGGATCCTAGAATTTACGGTTTGTCTGATATTGATACTCTAAATATTGTTTATTGGGAAAGATGATTTCTTAGCACATGTTTAATTACTAATCATACAAGTTTTTGTGATCATTATTTATGATAACTTTAACTTTACTTTCAAATCGAGGATTTAAGATTAATTTAAGATGTTTAGTCTATTTTGATTTGATTCATTAAATGAGTTGGATCTCTTTATATCGGACGGATTCTAACTTCTTGGTTATGACAGGTCTTAAGTAATTTGGTCCGTAAACACCATGAGATTCAAACAAGGGAGCAAAGTGGAGGTGATGAGCAAAAAGGAGGTGTTGACTGGATGGTGTGGTGCTGAAATTATTTCTGGTAATGGGCATACTTATAGCGTGAAATATGATTGTTATCCCCCCAACACAAGCGACGTATTTGTGGAGAGGGTACCTAGAAAGGTCATTAGGCCTTGCCCTCCTCCTGTGGAAGGTGTGGACAGTTGGGTGGCTGGTGAAGTTGTGGAGGTATTTGATGATGATTCGTGGAAAATTGCCACAGTGTTGCAAGTTTATGGTGGAGATTACTATTTTGTTAGGCTACTTGGATTATCCCGCAAGCTCAGAGTCCACAAATTGCACATCAGGGTTCGGCAGTCTTGGCAAGATGACAAGTGGATTGTGATTGGAAAGGTATTTTTCCTGGTTCTAGCATTTTTATCCCATCTAGTCTGCACTTATTATATTAATACAATTGTGGAAGTCTATTGAGATTGTATTAATGGAATTGCATATTTGTTTTTTGTTCCCTTTGATGTTGTTTGGCTGTGACAGGTCTCTAAAATTTGTTTTATGTTCTGAAAGAATTGGGCGTTTCTCAGTCTAGTTATAGGATTTGATAATTGCCTTTTCTTATATCAAGTTTATGGAGCTTGGATGTTCAATGTTTTTTACTCGAGTAGTTGTGTTATACTCAGGGATGGAACTAGAAAATCCTTTGTGGTGTTTTTTTAGGGGTGGGTGGGTGGGTGGGCTATTTATTACTCCCTTAAACCTATTATGAAAGTCTATAATTTACCTTAATCATGAAAAGAATTTGTATATTGAAATTGAAATTGAAAGTGGACTCTGGCTTTGGGACGTCCAAAAGTTTACTCTCAGATTGGGACAGAGAGCATAATACCCTTCACATTAGGTAGGAAAAAAAAATTCTTACAAAAAAGTTCAACAGTATTTATAAGCTGATTCTGTTACTGAGAACTCAGTTGATAAATTATGCCAATAAAAGAAGTTTACTTATTATATATTCTGTCCTGCCATTTTATTTGTTCCAGTAGACTTTTTTTTTGTCAAATTGACCATTTTTTGAATCAATATATCATATGATGTTTTTTAAATGTAGACAAGAAACTATGACCATTATAAAGTAATTATAATTTACTACTGAAGCCAATGTTTGTAATTTCAATAATTTTATTATGTTTGCTTAATTATTAATTTTAAAAATAATCAATTTGAATGGGATGGATGGAGTAATATTTTTATGGAAAGGGTGGAAGAAGCAATAGAGTGATATATAACTTAATGAGATTTTCAAAAGCTTGGAGGGGGGGGGGGTTCATGGCCTATACCTAGTACTTTCCAGTTTCCCCAAGTTAGCACCCTTGGACTTATATTGCGTTCATCATGTATTTTGACTGTTTTTGTATTACTTTATATGTTTTTTTGTCCCATTAATGTTTTTTTAAGATGCTACTTGTGTCACTTTTGCCTTATCTGATTATACATTGACATGCTGTATACAGGAATCCAGAAATTCTGGAGATTTGAGATTTGGCCTGCTGTCAACTTCAGATGGTTATCGGAGGATGAGCTTCCAGGCGACGCAAGCTAACACAACTGTCAGAATTCAAGGAGAAGATGAATTTTTAGCAGTTCAAAACTACACTGGATTGAAGGGGTCTTCTATAGCATCTTGTAGGACACTGAAAAGAGTGTCACCTTATTGTTCATCTCTGCTTGAAGCACATACTGGAAACGTTCAGAAAATCAGAGCAATTGAGAAAGAAGATCGAAGGCAACGAGTGGTTCCTTCCACGGTTCTGGAAAAGGTAGATGTTGTTGCTTACCCAAGAGAAAATTTGGGTGAAACAATGAATGTTTCCTTTAACAATAGAATAAATGGATATAATGATTTGGGGAGAGGAAAACTAAATGGTTTCATTGGTGGTTCAATTGCAAGAGGCTCAGAAAATAATGAATCTGATAATGATGCATGCTCTGTTGGTAGTTGTAGTGCTATTACTAAGAGTCCAAATAAGTGTTCCACCAGTTTGTTAGCACTTTCATGTCAAGAGACAGATAGTATTTCTAGTGATGGGGAATCTTTTTGTGGTTCAGGGGAAGAGGAGAGTTGTTCCATTCCTCCAGAAGAGGAAGTAACAGCAAAAATACATATGTTAGAGTTGCATGCTTATCGCTGCACTCTGGAGGCATTATATGCTTCTGGCCTCTTAAGTTGGGAAAAAGAAGCATTATTGACAAATCTTCGTATTTCACTCCACATTTCAAATGATGAACATTTGATGGAGCTGAAGAATCTGATATCTGCTGGAACTGGTAATGTAAGTTAACAGTCAACGAATGGGGGTTTCTGTTTCTTCATATGTTAGGATCTGTTTTTTTGTCTATAAATGCCAATAACGTTGTAAGAAGTTAAATGAAATTTTATATTCAATAGCTACTGCCTCTTTATCAAACCTTCAGTTATCTAGATAGTAGATAGATGAATTTGTAAATTCAAAACGTATGTATCAAGTTCGTACAAAGTGATAAATGTATTCGGTCCTACACTTTTGGTTTCATCTTATGTGACATAATTTGTAATAAAGATGTTGAGAAAAGGGTTGATGCACATGCAGGTTACAATGAAAGATACAGTCTGTATTCTCAAAATCCAGTTGCATCCTTGCAAGAGGCATATGAATGATAGATAATTATTTATTTTCCAGTTTAATTCTAGATATCTAATTACTATAGACTTTAATCATGTTTGGAACTTGTTCCTTGAAGCAATATCTCTATGTTTGTTGAACACCCCTCTTGATATGAGAGTTCCGTGTCTATCTTTTATCTTCTACACGTGGGTGCATATAATACTAAATTGCAGATAACAATTTGATCAAATATTAGTTTGTTTATCCATTTCTTTTTATTCGAAAGTGCTTTCTTTTGATTTAATGTGGAGTGGTTTGTATAAGACCACAAGAGCTTAAGTTTGCCAAATGGCCTTGTTGATGTAATATGCACTTGGATAATATTCGATCAGATTAAGATCATTTTTAGTTTCTTGATAAAAGTTAGAAGCTTGTGGAGTTTTCTGAGGATATTATTGATGAATCCCCTGCATTTTCCAGGGTAAAAGTTGGAGGCATGTAATCCTTGCTTCCAAATGTGTAATGATGATGCTGGGGTGTGCTGCCTTTCTCTTTTTAGTGGAAGCATCTACTCTCCTAAAGATCATACAATGCATGTTCAGCCAGTGAGACTGTCATTTAATCTTGTTTTTGATTATATTTCATTTCAGGCCAGCCTTAATCTGTCAACATGTACTGCTGCCATGACTATCTTGATACTGAAGGTTTCTTGTCAAACCTTTAGATATTTTAGATCATTAATCTGTTTGCTTGCTGTTTTCTATGTTCTTATTCTTCATGTATTACATTTTATCACTAGTTTTTCTTTTGCTTTTTGTAATGATTTTGATTGATTGGTATGATAATCAATCTGAGAGTGCACCAACTACAGGGAATCTTACTGCTTCAAGTTATGAATTTTATTCAGTAGACTAGGCACTTCTATGAACTTTATTATCATTGAACAATTTGTAATAGCATTCCCTGGCTTATGCATCACACCCCCAAAACCCTGTACTTGCTACACCTGATCTGGTAGTCACTATCTCCATACATCAACAATATATGCTAATAATATCATCAGCCACAAACTATCTCATAATATAATAAGCAGTAATATACTACATATCCCAGGTCTTTATCTCATACATCAGTGACATCCCCTTACAATACAAGCTAGTGCTAATCTCAAAATATAATACACAATGTTAAATTACGTAAAAAAAACTAATTACAATTCTTCGTAATAACTTGGCCAAAACCTATACTATTATAGAATTTACAATTACTCCTGGGATTTAAGGATACCTTTGCCCTTATTTTTGTTACTAGGCCCCTTGGCTCTTTCTGGTCTATCTGGAAAAATAAAATTTAACAACATAAGAGTAAGCATAAATTGCTGAGTAAGTTCTAACAATTTATGTAAATCAGTTTATAAGGCTCGTACTCAACAAGTTATAATGTGAGTCAACAAAATATTTCTTCAAAGGATCTTAAAGGTTTTGAATCAAAGGAATTCTTAACATAATCAATATAGATAGAATAACTGAGTGGTCATAGGGACCAATAACTCTTTTATGTTGTGTTATAGGTGATCAATTTATGAACACTCTCGTTACATGTAACATCATTACTACAATGTAGTTCAACAGTGTATCGTTGGCGAGCTGACATTCTTATGCAATCTCCCTATAATTTAGGGTTGTTTGCCTCAATTATAAAGTTTCAACGAATCCGCCCCAAGTAACCTTGGTTTGCAACAATCAACTATCACGTCAAGAGTGATATACAATGAATCATTCGATACCTCACAGCAAGTTTACTACTTATTTTAAGGTCGTTTTTGTCCAATATTGTCATAATTTTCATAATAGAATATGCCCAAAAATTCTGAAATTTATACAACTCTATATCATATCAGAGAGCCCATGTTTATACAACTCAATTTTGAACAGCACCTTTGTACCATCAAGTATCATTCATAAAACTTCACAGCCAACGTGCCCTTGAACTCCAAAAACAGTACAAATACTAGCGAGTTCAAAGCACAAACTAGTTTCCTTTCAGAATTGTTAATTAAGTATCTAGAGCTAGAAAATTTCTCAAAGTCTTAGGGATGGTAGTCTATTTCCCTGCCTACAACATATAAAAATTTCAAGTTGTAACTCCTTCTATATTGAGATTTATGCAATTTACAAAAACAGGGCGAAAAGTTGCCCTACCTACTTATTTTTGCTTTTCCATCGTTGTTTTCTGTTTTTTTTCTCTTTCAAATTCAATGATAATATATCTCTACTACTGTATATGTTTAACTTACTTTTGCTTAACATCTCATTAAATTCACAAGAGAAATTAATTTTAGATAAAATTGAATTAGAAGTTAGGTTTAGGCTGATTACCACTTGATTTTAATTTCTTTTCTTTAGCTTCAAAACTTGCTTCAATTTTCTTCTTCCCTATTCCTCTCTTGTTTAGCTGTTTGTATAGAAATATAAGTCAAAATGGGAGTATACTCCTTTTTTAAATATTTTTTAAAGTAGGTTAAGTTGTTTTATCTTTACCCCTCTGGTTTAGTTTGATTTACCTAACGTCCTTAATTAATGTTAATCGCAATTAACATTCACTAATCACACTTAATTATCACTAATTATGCTTAATTATCTAATTAGACTTAATAATCTTAATGATTGTTATGGTTCAGCCACCTAGCACCCTCTTCTTGCTTCTCCACTTGCATTGTAACATGTTTATGGGTGAGTCACATATATGCCACCTAACATTTGGGTGGCAGGTGCTTGTGCCATTTTTTTTATTTTTTATTCCGCATTTTTGCAGTATTATGTAAACTAGAGGGGTCAAAATAAAACAATCTAAAGTACTTAAAAATGATCTAAAAAGGGTGTATACTCCATTTTTAACTTAATACACAAACAGCTAAACAAGAGAGGAATGGAGAGAGAAGCTCTACCATAGCTCTAGGGCGGTAGAGGGACGAAGAAGATTGAAGCAAGTTTTGAAGCTAGAAGAAAATGAAGGGTAATCAACATAAACCATCTCAAATTAGGGTAATCAACATAAACCATCTCAAATTAATTTTTCTCATGAATTTTATAAGATGTTAAGCACAAGTTAAACATACGTAGTAATAGAGATGTATCATCATGGAATTTGAAAGAGAAACCAAAAACTTGAAGGAAACAAAGATAGAAAGTAAAACTATGCCAAGGTAGAGCTAGTTTTGTCCAATTTTTATAAAATTCATCTCTCTTTGTGTATCTTACTTGAAATTTTATATGTTGTAAACCTGAAAGTGAGCTAATTGCTGTAAAAATTTGAGGACCTAGCTCTTTTCAATGTTCTAAAAGGCGCTAGGCGGGGGGCCGGGGGGCCTAGCTCCTAAAGGGGTCTAGGCGGAATTTTTTATTTTAAGTCAATTTTAATATTTTATCTTGCATTTATTCAAACAAAACAATAATATAAAACAAAATAATCTATAATAAAGATAATAAAGGCATTTCTTAAAGTTCAAACACATATTCATATTGTTAATGTCAAAGTTCAAACACAAACATGCAATTGTTCAAAGTTCAAACATATTTTTAACGTATTAGTTTTATTCATAAACAAGATTTGCTATTAAATAATAAAATTTTAAATTTTTAAATTTTAATTCAATATTAAAACTTAAGAAACTAAACATAAATTTAAGAACTATATTGAATTAAACTAAATATTACAAATGTATCATCATTTATATAATTTGAAGTTGGTACAAGTTCAAAAAAATACAACTATAATAAAATTATCCATTTTAACTTTATATTGTTCACTTCTTATTGTGATTTGATATGCTACAACTTGAATTATGAATATTGTAAATAATTACAAAAATAAAAATATCAAGATCTGATTTGAGTAGTTATTAAAATAAATAAAAATCTTTCCGCCTAAACCTTGCCTAGGCCCCACCTAATTTTCTAAAGGGATTTTTTTGCCGCCCTGGGCCTAGGTGAGGCGTCAAGGGGGCCTAACGCCTAGGAAAGGTGCTAAGGGGGCACCTAGACGGGGCGCCAAGGGGGGGCCTAGTGCCTAGGCGGGGCACCAAGGGGGGCCTAGCGTCTAGGCGGGGCTTAGGCGGAGATTTTTAGAACACTGGCTCCTTCTAAATTTTAAATTAAAATTGTGCAAGAAGTCTACTCAGTGGACGAAACCTACCGACTTTAGAACTATTTCTGGAGCTAGAGAGCTTTGTTGGTTTTGAAAAACTTTATGAGAGATGCCTCATGGTTCAGGGGCGGTGTTATCTAAAATTGAACTCAAGTGGAGTTGTAGATATTTAATTACAAATTAAACAGTTTGAAAATTTAAAATCTTAAAACTAGCAGAACTTCGTCTCTAGAAATGATCTGGAGCTAAAACTTTAACCCTAGGCTCTCTAAGATGAGGGGAAGGGTTCTATATAAAATTCAGAATTTTTGAACTTGTATTCGAATTATTATTTTTGTTAAAATATTGAGCAAAAATGACCCTAAAATAAATAATAAACATGATTGGAAAAATCTCACAAAATCACAGAACATCCTAAATATATATATATATATATATATAGTAGAAATGATTGTACAGAATAAAATCTCCAAGGGGTTTTGATGGAAGAAATGTGAATGGAATTTTTTTAAAAGTAAAAATAAGCAAAAAAGTGTGTAATAAAAATTTACCAGTAAATATGGGTTAAAATTGAGTTAGTGGGCTCAAGTTTTTGATAAAATGAAGTTTGGAAAATTAAGATATAAAAAGAGATTTAAAATGTGCTAAAAATGAGTTTAAAAGAAACAAATAATCCTGAAAATAAGTCTCGGGAAGTTACCGATGATAACGAACAATTTTCAAGGAAATTAACAATTTAATATTCCAAAATAGTGTATTTTTCCACTGAAACTTTTGAGTTAGCATCAATGCATATATATATATATATGTTCTTTAATTGGGGTGCGTGTTTTTTTGGTTAGGTTTTTGTGTATTTTTTAAGGAAGAGGGTGTTTCAAATATCAAGTTATATTATGGTGTACGTATTGTCTTAATTAGATTAATAGTTAAAGTACTTCTCGTTTTGGTGTTTCAAATATCAATTATAACATTTTGCTTCACTTTTATTGTCGTAAGCAGATTAATAGTTGATTACTTCGATATTTTTCCTTAAATTTTGTGGAGTAATCTTGAACAAATTTTGCTTGGGGTTTCAGTATTTTGTGTTTCCTTTAATAGGTAACAAATGTATATTTGGAGAAGGTACATTTTCCACATGCTGATCATACATGGGCATGAGTCTTCTTAAAATAACACTTTCATTTTTCAGTAGGTATTGAAAAAATGTTGGTTGAATGATGAACACATTGTTATCCAAAATATTGTAGGTTGTAAAGATCAAAGCTATACAGATTACAGCACAAGTAATAAGACAAAAAAATGGAAAAAGAAACAAGATGAGTAAGAAAACAAGCTTTTGAAGAGCTCTGCTTAGACACTTTACGGCAATTTGAGTAATTATTTTACAAGGCATGTATCTTGAAATAGGTATTTATACTCTACTTTTTCTGGAAATACACCTTCCCTTTAATTTCAATCAATACGTGCATCGCTGATTGATGAGTGCTATCCTAGAACAAATAGACGATCTAGTTCCGTGGAGAATTATTGGGAGATTTGGGATCCCACAGGATGTGGCCTTCTTTACCCTGATGACAACAGCTCATGGGAAGATTTTGACTCAAGAATCATTGAGTCGTGACTTTGTGGTGAATAGGTGGTTAATACTTAATATGTGCAAGCAGGAGTGGGAGTCAAGTTGATTATTTAATTTTGCATTGTGAGTTTGTTCGTGAGTTGTGGATGATGATTTTTTCTATGTTTAGAGTGGTTTGGGTGATGCTTGTTTGGTGATACAATTCTTGGTTGTTTGCAGAGGGGTTCAAGTTTTGAAGAGGAAACCCTCAAAGTGGGATAGGATTTCAGATCTCTAGAGGGTGATATGGAGGGAAAGGAATTGTAGATATTTTCCGCGCCGGGGGGGGGGGGTTGAGATTGCACTTGTGCAAATAAATATTTGGTTTTGAGTCTTATTTTTCTTTCAGAATGAGTTTTATCTTGGATCGGTTATTGCATTGGTTTGGTTCATTCAATTCTTGGCTGCTTGGAGAGGGGTTTGAGTTTTGAAGAGGAGCTGCTCAAAGTGGATATGATTCCACAGTCTTTGGTGGGTGATATGGCAGGAGAAGAGTTTTAAATATTGTGGGGGTGGGGAGAGTTTTCACTTGTGTTGATAAAATATTTGTTTTTGAGTCTTATTTTTGTAACATGATGAGGTTGCTAAAATACTTGCAATTTTGCATTAAGTAATGACATTTCAAGCATACTATCCTGTCTCTGGGAGTGGAGTAGTCCTTCGATCTATAATCTAGAAGTTGCCCTTCATAAAGTGTTTTTTCTTGATAAATATTTTTCCTTTCTCTATTTCTTACTTTATAACATATTTTTGCACTCCTGCTGATGGAATGATCACTAGTACTCATGCACTAATTAGGCATAGATCTCAAATAAGAAGTTGATAAGGTCCCTTACAATGGTTGAATGCTCAATGGGTGTGTATTGGGCTTTTGCAAGAGGATCAGATTTTTTTGGAGTTTCTTTTTAGTGATTATAAGTTGAAGTTGATTCTGGATACCTTTTAAGTAGCTGTGAAAAACTTTTAGGATCCACATTTGCTTCCATACTTGGTACGCTTGATGTGAAAATGGATTGTAGCTAAACTATAAAAGTATTCTCACCATTTAAGTACGTTAATGAATTTATATTCGGAAAAGACCTCTGTTGCCAAAAAGTAAGGTTCGTTACTCAAAACTATTTTGCTCGTAATGAACTTTTTTGGAATTATTTGCTTGATGTATAAATTTCTTGTTATAGCAGCTTTAATTTATCTGAACTTTTACTACTTTATTTGGCATGTGGACTCTTCAATTTCTATATTAAGCAATGATATTATATACATAACTTTGTTTTGTATCGTGTCCAACTACAGTTGACTGTAATTTCAGTTGTTTTTTGCTAGGATTATATATGGGGTTCAAATCTTATTTACAGATCCTTGTTCTTGTCCAGGCTTGGAATTGGCACTACAAATCACAGGTGAAAAACAATGTTTTTTGCGCTCACTCCGTCCAATTCTACCTCTATAATATGGTAAACTAACCTTTGTGGGTGCTATTAGTTTTTATACTTTTTGAAGTATTTTAAGATTGTTTTTCTTAAGTATCTATATTTGTTAATATTTATAATTTTATAGTTACGATGAAATTATCGGCTAGACAAAAGAAGCCAGAGTTCAGTTGATTTCTTAGCCATTTATGTCTGATAGTATTACTAATGTTGGACAATTCCTCCCAATACATTCATTGGAAAACAAAAGGTAACAGAATTTATAATAAGATTCTGAAGAAATCCTACAAATGAGTCGACAATACTTCATAGACTTACAGTAGCGAAGCCACGCAAACTTTGTGGGGTCAATCGACCCACCGGAAAAAAAATTGCTTTATAATGTAAGGTAAATTTTAAAAAATTTAAGTATTATATATAAATTGACCCCACTAAAATTTTATAAATTTTCTATTATACGGGGTCAAATTGAAAATTTATAACTTTGTCAATCAAATTTTAACCACATATAACTCATATCCTCTCAATATGTGTATCTCTCTATAATATTTAAACTAAATAATAATCTAATTTATATTATTTTTAAAAATAAATAATGAATTACTTATGAACAATTGTGATTAAAAAAGTCTATTATGAGTCAATATAGTGGGTCTTACCTCCATGTGAGAGAGACTCATGTGGAAGTAGATGTTGAACAATAGAAAAGATAAAAATGGATGAAAGAAGACTCTAAATGAGAGTTTCCTATTGACATCTAATTAAATTAAAGTTTTAGACTAGCCCGCTAACATAAATGACCAAGATGAAGGGTACCTACTTTCCGCCTTCATTGAAACAGTTCAGCTTAGTTAGGAAAGAAGACTGTTCTAAATTTATCTACTCTACGTTGAGGCATCGCATAATGGAAACGACCAAATTGGTATGGATGGAATACTTGTAAATAAAAAAAGGAGTTGGACTTGATGCTAGACATGTGGGCTCTTTGTAATTACAAATCAAAGAGAAAGACATGAGTATGTGAAACATTTTATGCACTGTTATAATTAGATAAATATTCCATTTTCTTCCTTTTATTTTGATATGGATTTGGAGGTGTTATTATCTTCCCTTTTAAGAATTGAGAACTCCTTGATTGAGTATGTTCCCATCTTTTTTCTGTGTTGAGGATTGGGGTTGTTCCAAATGTAAATGGAGGTGCTGCCCATGGGATTTGCCTGATGGGATTAGGAAGAAAATACTATAGATATGTAACATATGTTGATCTTCGTATCATGTTTGATTCAATGGTGGGTTTAAATAGGGATAATTCACTCTAAATTGACTTGTGTAAGCTTAAGGAAACAACTAACCTAACAAGAAGAAGCTTGATTTGGCTGCCGATTGTGACACTGATGGGAGAGGATGCCCTCAATCAGGTATATCAGTTCCTGCATTTTGCATTATGTTACACCATTATCTTGTATCTTTGCATTCTAGAGAGAGTGTGGTGTCTAGGTTTTCTGCTGAAGCAGAATACAAAGCACTAGCATGTGAAATTACTTGGTTAAACGGTATACTTCATTATCTGCAAATACCGTTTTATTAGTGTATTTTGTTAATGCAGCTGCTATTGCAGCACTATGAGACGCTTGGCATGAGCACTAAGCTAGGCTCCTTATGCACACAATGCTAAAAAAGTTATTTAGCTTTGTGTTCTTTGCTTACGGCGAAACACATGGAGTTGTACTGCTATTTCATTAGTACAAGTACAAAGAAGCCCAATCAATCCCACTCGCAGCGACAAAGCTACAGTTGCCAGATATATTTTCCAAGGGCTTGTTTGTAAGTTTTATTTTGGGGGTGAACGCAGCTTGTACAGCAGCAGCAGCAGCAGCGGCAACTAGATAGCGTACACATCAAGGACTAACTCACTACTTGTTTTTACAGCAAGCAAGATCTTGAGCAATGGAGAATATCAGAATACAGAGGCCTCGTCCAAAACGTAAAAGGGAACAATCTTGCTTGTGGTTGATTACATCCAGGCATCCAGCTGTGGTGGTTTTGGGCATGATAGAAAAGCATTGTAATAGGGACATTAGCAATTAGTTAAGCTAGTATACATATTCAGTTTAATGAAATTAGTTTAAGCTCCAAAAATATGTTCTCCTCTTCCCTTTTGTTCCAAAGATTCGTACTTGATTTTGGCAAATTAACGTTTATACTCTTCATTTCAAAATATATGTTTAGTTCACTTTTTGAAGTCTATAATTCTATAAATTTATAGAATTAATATGTTTTTTAAATGGATTTTTATTTTTATTTTGTAATAGGAAATAGTAATAATCTTATTTTTTTAACTTGAGAAATAAATTATGACTGGTGATTGTGGTATTGTATTATATTTAAGTCTTAATAATATTAATAAATTAATGTTTAAGATGTCTTTACAAGGTGATTGGTTCCTTTTTTTACATCACACTCCCTTGTTTCTAAGTATAAGATCAACATTTAAAAATCAATTTATAACATTTTTGAACTTAGAATTGACACAATGCACTCAAGTTTTGATAACAGTTTTCTTATAATTAGTAATATTTTTCAAACAGGTTATAATATTCACAATTATATGAATGTTGAATTTAAAATTTTAAATATTGACTTTTAAAAGTTAACATATCCCTAATATGTATCCAACGTTAACATTCCCATTAAGATTTGTAATTCCATCCACCTAACCCCTCCCCCCTACTGTATTTGGTCCAAAATCTTAATTCCTTTGCTCTTTATCTTTCATTTTCCAACACCACACCAATATTTGCTCCAAATTATTAATTACTTGCTCTTTATCTTTCATTTTTATAATTCGTACTAGGATACTACTAAAACCTTTCTCCCAAAAATTTTAGATTTGAACCGGTCATCAAACGACAGTGGTGAATTGATGGATCACTAGTTCAATAAGTGATCAAAGTTCAATAAGTGATCAAACTACCCAGTGACGTAAATCGACCGGTGATTAACCGGTTCTATCGGATTTTGACCAAAAATGAGTTACTAGTTCAAACCGGACCGGAGTGTAGATCAGTTTCAATTTTTACCAGTTGAACCTACGGTCTAGTCCAGATTTTAAAACCATGTTTTCTCTTGCATAATAATTGTTTCGATACAAAATCTTGCAACAAAAGTGATAGATTAATCGGTCTAAAGTCAGAATCCATAGTGTTTCGCCTAGTTCTGTCTATTTAAGTCCGCTCTAAGCGTTGATGGCATCTTTTCAGAATTTCAGCCATCAGGCAAGTAATCCGTCTGTCTAAGCCCACTAAAAGTTAGACCTGACAAAATATGGTTACGAGTTAGTTTTGGTTTACAAAATATGATTATAGTTCCATTTAAGAACTAAAACAGTGTAGGGGAAGGCTGGGTAGGGGGTGGGGGTGGGTGGGTGCGTGGGTGGCAGGGTGGGGGTAGGAGTGGAAGTGGGCAAGGTGGAGTGCGAGATAGGGGTAGGGGTGGGAGTGGAGGTGGGTAGGGGTGGGGGTGGGGGTGGGGTGGGTGGGTGGGTGGGGGTGGGTAGATGTGGGGTGGAGGTTGGGGTGTATACATAATCACTAAATATTATTATTTTGAATCAAAATTTCTAAATATGGGTTAAAAAGAACTCTTAATTTATATTTGAAATGAAATATGAGTCGAAAAATAATTAACCGATTTGGACCTATATTTGTTTTAAAAAATATGATTCCAAATATTAACCAACATAAATAAATAAAATAATTAATCAACCCATTTAGTTCTAGTTAATATGGATTGATCAAATAGTTAACCATCTATATTACCAAGTCTACCCGAAATGTCAATGACACCTTTTGGGGCAAGCAATCGAACTTTCAAACGAAAGAAGCATCGGGCAAGCAATCCATCTATGATGGCATCTTTTCGGGCAAGCAACTTAACTTCCAAACCAAAGAAATGCAACCTGAGAAGTCGTCCAAGAGAAGTGGAGTTTGATGAAGATTATGAAATGCTACATGAGATGTCGTCCAAGAGTGATGAGGATGATGAAATCCAAATCAATTCTATAATAATCTCCACAATCAGCATTAACACTGATATTTGATAACACAAAATAAGATTCTGATGTTTCACAAGTATTAACAAATACATACGTGATAACTAACTAGCTAGAGGAAAAAAAACGGTATAAACATTGAAATGACGGCTCAATAATCAACTTAAAAGCTGATCAAGAAGAACAAGAAGGCTCAATTACGCAAAAAAACAGAATTTAAATGCCTGCATTTTTCTCAAAAACAAATCACAGTAGATATTTGGATCCCAATAATTTCAAAAACTCCTACATGCCACTTAAAACCAGAAATTCCCCTCAACGACGACAAAATATACCGCAGAAAATTTTGGGACACAACTAATATCCAATACGCACACAGCTGAAGCTCTCTCATCTTCTATTCAAAAGCATCGTCATCATCATCAGGGAGGGGCTGGCTTGCAGCTTGAAGCAGCTCTGCTTCATGCCTGTAAAAATAAAACACACAAGTAACACAAAGTCAGAAATATTACCGAGTGGATGTGTTTATTCCCAAAATCAATACTTGAAAGGAAACGACATGGGAATTTAAAAAGATATTTAGAAATAGTGTTTAGAGAGTGAGTGGCTTATCCTTTACTTCTATTATTATATGAGAACGAATTTGGTAATAGTGAATGTTAATATTCCTCTCACCAATCAAGAAAACAGATAAATAGCTAAATCACCCTAAAATTCAACCCACCCCACCCTCGCTCCGAAAACAAAACCCAAAAAAAGAAAGAAAGAAAGACACCCCCCTCTGACTTGGACAGAAGTATGAAAAAAGGAAGGCGCAAGAAGTAGGGAAACATTTAGTTTATATGGCACTTGATGAGACTCCCTACGTGAAGAAAGCCATATACTCACTCAGGGACGAAGCCACGATGGGGCTGGAGGGGGCCACGGCCACCTAGATTTTTTGGGTCGGGCAATAGAATACTAAGTGGGCTAATGACTATTGTGAAGATAAACGTTAGCTAATGACTATTGGGCTAAATTCATTAGAATACCAAGTGGGCATTACAAAAAATAGAATACTCTAAAATTTTAATGTTCTAATCAGACGGGTTGTTACTTAGTATAATAGTATTGACTAATGACTATTGTGAACATAATTCCAGAAGTAGATATTTTCCCATTTTCCCATTTAGTATAATAGATGGATTTCGTGATTTGAAAGAACGTCGGGTGCAATTCTGACGAAGCTTTGATATGATCTAAGACTTTTTTTTGCTATGTTTTGTTGTCTTTATCAAAGAAAATTATATTACAACATTATTTTTGTTTTAGTAAAAATATATTTTGAAATTTTGGAACTTTACTTTTTAGTGATGAATATATATTATGTTGTTAAATAAATTTTTGCCCCCCCCCCATATCGAATCCTGGCTCCGTCCCTGCATATACTCTTCTATTTTTCTTCCTTAATTTGCATGTTAGGCCAAAGAAAACAGAAATGCTAGAGCTCCAAGTAAAAGTTCAGAAAACAAAACAATGAGCATGAAATATGCCGAGTAATAAGTTGCAACAGATAGCTTACTGTTGCTGTGCAGCCATGTCGATATGAACTTCTGGAGGAGCAAGGGCTGGAGACTCCACAAAGTGTAAGTTGGGATCCCTACAAAACCACAAACAAATATTCATATTGTAAGCTGTAAACCAGTATTCTTAACAAAGCAAGAAGAACATGATTTTGATGGTATCTTTACCCAGCAAGTTTTCTAGCAAGATAGAGGAATGGCTTTTCAAAGTTGTAGTTACTCTTCGCTGATATCTCATAATACTGTAGATTCTTCTTTCGGTGGAAAGTAACCTGCTTAGCCTTCACTTGGCGGTTCTTCACATCAACCTTGTTTCCACACAGTACAATTGGAATATTTTCACAGACACTGATGGAAAACACAAGGTGAAATATATTAAAATCAATTCACCAAGAAATAAATAATAAGATACTATAATATCTCAGGAAAATAAGGAATTCTTGACAAACCGGCAAAGATCTCGATGCCACGTTGGAACATTTTTGTATGTCAACCTCGCAGTTACATCAAACATGATAATTGCGCACTGTCCATGAATGCTGCATATAGTGGAGTAAAAAGAAGCATCAACAATTGCAACTAGCTAATATGTAAGATTGACAAATTCAAAGAAGCATCAACAATTGCAACTAGCATTAGTAGTTCAAATCAAAAGCTCTTAGCAAAATCAATTTACTTACTAGTAACCATCCCTAAGCCCACCAAATTTCTCCTGCCCCGCAGTGTCCCAACAGTAAAATCGTATTTTTCCACAATTTGTGAAGAAATCCAACGGATGAACTTCCACGCCAATGGTTGCTGCATAAAAATAAGAAACAAAACTATCAGTTACTCATATGGGGTAAAAGGAACTTCCACAGAATATTTGAACTGCTAAATACTAACAAAAAATAGAGTATTTACATCATACTTACGTTCATATTTCTTCTCAAATTCTCCAGTAAGATGTCTCTTCACAAATGTGGTTTTTCCTACAATGTGCAAAGACTTTAAATTTAGAGGGGGGGAAATCTACTTATAACTTTAACCCAATTATAATCAAGAATGAGATCCAACAATAATAATAAATACTGATAAGATAATAAAACTAAAATCAGTAAATACGAATCCAATCATCCAAAAAACTAATCCTGCCTAGGTAAAAATATATGGATAAAAATAGAATCTGATGCAATCATGTATAAATCAATAAAACCTCCCCTCCTGGGCCCATTGATTTTTTCCATTAGTCGAATTGAAAAATCCTAAAATTCAAAATTGATGTAGATTTATTTGATTTTGATTACTAAGATAATACTGTAAACTACTTAGCAAGTATTACTAAGTACAAAATTTTTATTTCAAAAGTTAAAATAGATTCACATCGCAATTTGAATTTTAGGATTTAAAGCCCTTGTTTCCCTTGTACTTGTTTTCCCTCACCTTTTCCTTGAAGTTTCAAAAAAAATCTCTCGAAAAATCAATTACCAAAACAATAACATTCTACATGGGCCTATTCTTATTAAATATTAGGAGAAATTAAAAAATACGAATATTAAAAACATTGAAGAAGTTCACTTTTCAACAATATAATTAAAAAAATTTGAAATTTCTATCTTATCCCCAGGGCGAAACAAAAATGTGATTTTCTAAGCATCCAAACAGATCATAAAGATAAACTATATGCCTGAAATTCGATTTAAAATAAACAAATTAAAAGATTACCTGTTCCACCATCGCCAACAATCACAAGCTTGAAACTTGGATAATCAACAGTCTGCTGATTAGGCAAAGCCTGCAACACCACAACAAAATTATCAATCAAAAACACAATAAACAAATATATATATATATATATATATATATATCAATTAACACAATACAAACAAAGTTCCAGAAGAGACTTACCATGACTACTCTTCTGACAGAACAACAGCAAGTTTTAGAGAGAGAAAGTGAAAATGATTTAGTAGCAGGCTAGCAGCTGAAGATAGAGAAAGCGAAGAGAAGGGTTTGGAATTGGTTTTTGGGATTTGGAGATTTTTATACCAAGGCAAAAGGAGATCTTGGTTCTTAACTTAGCTTCCTTCAGGTAGCTTTAACCTGACGCGAGTATCTCCACCGTCCGATCAAATTTAGTCTCAACATTCTCGAATCCGTGTGAGAGTCACGTGTTTGTGAGGGTTCTTGTTGGCCTAATTTTTGAATTTTGAATAATGTTTGGCTTCTGGCCTATTGGACTATACCGTGTTTGGCTGTTTGCTGAGTTAATCAATTCAAATCTTTTGGGGTTATTTCTTAAAAACTGGATTTTAATTATTATAATTTTTATTTTTGAATTAAGGATGAAATGAGGAAAAATTAAGTAAATTTTTATCTTCTACTTGGAGGAATTTATTTTACAGACTTATATCTATCTAATAAAATACAAATGATTTTGAATTTCTCGTTCACTCAATAAATCATCTGGGCCGTCCAAAGTTTGAGATAAATCCCACCGTTCATACATCTATCTAATAAAATACATCTATCAATCTAATAATCTAATAATAATTTAATAAAATACAAATGACTTTAAATTTTTCGCTCACTCAATAAATTATTTTGGTCGTTCAAAGTTTGAGATAAATCATATTGTCCATACAATGTCGGAGGTACGGAACCTAGCTAATTTTATAATATTAGAAGTTTATCTCCCGTATTATCCATGCAAAATGTCACACTTGCAAAAGATGTGAGATGGTAAAAACTTTTTAATTAAAGTCAATGCTTCTCATTTGATTTTAAGATGATGAAATACGTCATTATAGCAAATATTACATTTTTTAAAACCATTTCAATAATATTTTTTTAAACGAATAGTTTAAGAAGTATTGTTACAATTTTATTTATTAGTGGTTAGCATGAAGTTAACTTTTGTCAATTGACCAATACAGTGTCTACACGCAGACGGGAGGTAATCTCTATCCTTGCGTGTCAGTGTCAGTACTGTAATCTCTATCCTTGTGTGTCAGTGTCAACTGTATAGACCATGTTTCTTATATGTATCCAAATTATACCTAAAACACTGTTTTTTACAAAAATTTCAGTTTGAATAAATATTATAAATTTTTTTTAGAGGTATTATAAAAAAAAAACAAAAAAAAAATGTCGCTACTTCAATGTCGCCGTAGAAGGACTCTACCAAAATTAATAACACAAACATCACATCCATGTAGACGGTCTTCCAAAATTCCTAAATTTAATGACCAAATTTAAATTGATAAAATGTTAAATTTAAAGGGTGATATGTATAAATTATAAAAGTATGTCGGGGAATATTCGTTTTGTCATGAATATTAGGTAAAAGTGCGACGACACCGAAATAACCAATCATTGGTGGGTCTCACAATGAAATATTGTCGGATGCAAAAAACGACATAAATAACATTTTTAATAATAATAAAAAAAAGTATAGTCAATGGTACCATCATTTTTACTGTTTAAATACTCGGTGATAAAAATACAGTAACACACGGTATTCTACAGTGACACTACATTTTACAGTATCACACGGTATTGCACAATACTTCACATTATTTATTCAATAATTGTTACAGTAACAACTGCATAATATTTCATATTATTGAACTTAATAATTGTCACAGTAGTAAATGCACAATATTTTATATTATTATAATTGACACGACACAATAACTCATTTTATCTGATATAATATTATTAGGCTAATAAACATTATTAACAATGTCTATAAAGTTCTGTAAATTAAAGATGTTATTTAATTGCGCGTCGTTTATACGGAAGACCCCCTCTTTCTAGGGAATGGTTGTCAATAATGTAAATCTATAATAATTATACTCAGAAGAAATTAATGAGCATCCGTCTACTGTAGCAAACACATGGATTTAGGGATGTCACAATATCTTATATTATTGAACCAATAACTGACATCGTAGCAAAGGTAGTAATGGATAGTTGCATAAATGGAAGTCGCATGTAGACCTGGCAAACGGGCGGGTCGAGCCGGGGCGGGCCGGACCAAAATGGCCCGGATTTTGGTAGGCTAAAATTGTGAGGCCCGTGGCCCGGTCCGCGGGCTTCTTCCTTTATTTTTTTTTCAAAATCTTGCTACACTAGAAATAGTAATAATAATAAATATTAAAAATAATAAAATAATTAATAATAAACAATATTAAAAATATTATTAATAATAAATGTTCGACAAATAGCGCTGAAGCAATACTCTTCTATTTGTCTGTCTTGACTAGTGATTAACAGAAGCAATAATTATTATTTTAATTTTTTTTTGTATAGTACGTTAATTCCTGTTTATGGATCCAGTTAGCATGAAGTTAATTTTTGGGTAAGTTGGTCAACTGGTCAATAAAATGATGACACACATAGAACCTCTCATGTGTGTCAGCATTATATTGGTCAATTGACCAACTTACCTAAAAATGAACTTCATACTAACCACTTCCCCTATTTATACTACTAAATATATTATATGAAACAACAATGGTAAATTCCAAAACTCCAATCCAGTCATCTTATACGCAGTGACGAAACTAGTCTTTTTTACAGGGGGCCATGCCCCCCCCCCCTCAAGATTTTAAAAAATTTAAGTACTAAGGCTCACTCACTTGAATTGTGAGATTAAATTTGTTCGTTGTGGGCTTTGTGGTAATCCATTTCATTATCTCCAATTCTCCACTACACAATACACACCAACAAATAAAGTATTGTCATTGTGTATTTGCATTGTTAGATTTGCTTTTAATGAGATTTATATGCAATCTCAAGTCACAAATAATGCTAGAAATTAGGATTGGTAGAGATAATGGACTGTTTCGTAAATACAGTGGGATTGTGTACATGTGGTTAAAAGAAATAATGCCAGAAATTAGGATTGGTGGGAATTATTTTCTGGAGTTGGGACTTGGGAAGTTCAATGGTATAGCCTTTTATTCTTGAAAAGTTTGAAGACTGAAAGTTTGATTTTGCCGTCGCCCCCCCAGATCAAATCATGGCTCTGTCCCTGCCTATACGCTGCCTTGCAAATGGCAACATGGTTAATTCAAGACATACAAACAGAAGAGTCTTGATAATAAGAATGTTCTGACTAGTGGTTAACAAAATCAATACTATTATTGATAATGTTCAACAAAATAGTAATAATAATTAATAATGTTCGACAAGGAAGGTGGGAGGGAAGAAAAGGTGGGGTTAATATTATAAATTAGGCACGATTTAGGTTTTATCTTTTAAGAATAGTAAAATTTGAATAAAAGTAAAGAAAAAATATATTGAAGATTGCATTAAAAATAAATAGTTGTAGCTCAGTTGGTTTGAACTCTTATTTATTTACTTACAAGTCTTGTGTTCAAGCTTCAAAACTCATAAGTAGCAATATTTTATTTTAAAAAAAAGAAGTCACGAGCCACGGACCGGGCCAGACCTTCACGGGGCGAGCCAAAAAGGCCCAGATTTTATTGGGCTAAAAAACTACAGCCCACAGCCCGGCCTGACCCACTGGCTTGGATCATGTTTGCTAGGTCTAGTAACATGTTTTAAATAGTTAGGTCGACTTATTATTTAAATAACAGTAATATCCGTGATATTAATACATTAAGTCAATACATCCTTGATATCTCTTTCGTTAAATTGATAATTGTGCACAAGGATGATAACGATGATGATTTATATAAAAATTTTAAAATATGATTTTATCGCGCTTTCGTTATAGTTGTGTAATTTAATTGCATGTACGCGTTATATACATACCTAACAAAAATTTATAAAATTTTTAAAAACACTAATACAAATATCTCAATCTAAAATTACTAACTCATAATGTAAAATTCCAAATTTTACGAATAAAGATTTAATTTTTTCGAAATACTTTTGTTAATATTATGATGTGAATTTGAGATAATATTATAGTTGTGGATAATATTTATAAATTTTGCAAAGTATGCAAGTTGTTATATAATATTCGATTGGTCGGAGAATATTCTTTTTGTCAGGGAATATCCGTACGACAACATAATCATTGGTGGACCCCACAATGGAATTATTGTCGGATTGAGAAAGCGACAAAAGTATTTTATTGAAAATAACGGCGGAAGTTTTACTGTTAATACTGTTGA
Organism: Panax japonicus; assembly: GCA_020205505.1. NCBI lineage: Eukaryota > Viridiplantae > Streptophyta > Magnoliopsida > Apiales > Araliaceae > Panax > Panax japonicus. Next base: position 61,340,834 of record CM035109.1, on the reverse strand, counting down.
ACTACTCGGTAGTAAAAGTACAGTAATACGCGTGGTTGCATAGTAGCACACGATATTGATTATTGATGCTTACGTGAGAAGTCACTCAGTTATACTCAATTATTGCTATAGTAATTGTTGCATCATATCTCTCATATTATTGATTCGATTATTGTCACAGTATCATCTGCATTATATGATATATTATTAAGTCAATAATTGAGATGACAAAGTAATTCATATTATTAAATTGCAATATTTACAATGTCTAGAAGTTCTGTCAAGGAGAGGTTTGGTCACCTAATTGAGCGCCAATAGGGAGAAATCCTTATTGGAAAGCCCCATCTTTCTTGGGAACGACCTAGTTGATAAATATTGTTAGTTATATATTAATGATGAATGTTATTAAAATTGAAGTTGTGTTCGAAGTTGAATTTGGAGACACGGACGTGATATTTGAGTTCGGAACGATTAAATTAGTAAAAATAGTCTATAAACACAAAATTTTCCGAAATTCACTATTTGGTCAAAAAGTCAACAGTTGACTTTTTTCGGGAAAAATCAAACTTTAAAATTTCAAAATTTATATTTTTGATAAAAATGGTTTCATTGTGTTGAAATTATTCGTGTTAGTGAAAATCGACAATTATTTCGATAATAATTGATATCTGGAGGTTATATTGACCAATCGGATATTTAATCGGATAAATGAGCAATTGATTGCTATTATTTCACATAATTATAACTATTTGTTCACATGTGTATACTATTGTTTCACATTCTTGTTACTATTAGGGGAGTTGATGCAAGATTGATAATACTTGCATGACTAAGTTAAAAATGGAGGTATAGATGGAGGTACTATATTGTAATTCGTATTTTCATATGTCTAAAACTATTGATTCACATAATTTACTATTGAATCACATTATTTACTATTAGGGGAGGTGGTGCAAGTTTGATAATACTTCCATGACTAAATTAAAAATTAAAGAAAAAGTTTGAGGTATTGTACTGAAATTTTTCGAGCCCCAAAACGTGCAATTATCAAAACTATATTTTTCTATAAATAGAAGCTCATTCTTCCTTCATTTCTCACAAATTCACAAAAGCTTTAGAGCGATTATTAAATAGATAAATTATAAAAAGAAGAAGAGAAGTCTGCTACCTCACTATTCCAGTATCTAGTTTTTCTAAAGGTAGGGAGTATTATTCCTTACTTATCTATGAAGAGAACTTCTATTATTCCATTCTTTATTATTCAGTTGGAATAACCTGTATACGCGGGCTACTCTATACTTGGTGAAATTCTTCTGTTGTTCTATTCTTTATCATTCCGTTGGAACATCCTGTCTGTGCGTTCTACGCCGTACCTGGTCCCGTCTTTATTATTATGTTAGAATATTCTGTCGGTGCGTTTTATGCCGGACCTGATTTCGTCTTTATTATTCTGTTGGAATATCCTGTTTGTGCGTTTTACGCCGGACCTGATTCCGTCTTTATTATTCTGTTGGAATATCCTGTTTGTGCGTTTTACGCCGAACCTGATTCCGTCTTTATTATTCTGTTGGAATATCCTATCTGTGCGTTTTATGCCGGACTTGATTCCGTTATTTATTATTCTGTTGGAATAACCTGCCTGTGCGGTCTATCGCATGTCTGATGATTTCTTTTGTTATTCAATTCCTTATTATACTCAGTTGGTTAAAGTTTTGACTTCTATACTCCATGAAATTAGTGGAATATCCTTGATATTTGCGCTTCATCCAGTATCTTTTCATGGAAATATTCTTCTGAGCATTCTTGAATTTTACTCTACAAAGCAGTATCATGTTGACAATTTGGACGTTACTAGTTCCTGGATAAAATAATTCTTGAACTTGTTTTATTGAATTCTTATATCATTGTCATCATCCTCATGTTTATATTTTGTTGAAAGTTATATGTGGCCTATAGTGCATAGATGGACTTGGTATGATTATGACCAGGGATTTTTCGGTGTAATCATGACCGTAATGTTACAAATGATGTGGTAAAAGTCCTCATTGGCCCGTAGTGCATTGATGAACAGTTGTTGGCATGATCATGACCATTGTTGAATACACAAATATTATTGGCCCGTAGTGCATGGATAATTGTGGTTGTGATACTAAATAATATCTTTGGCCGTAGTGCAGGGGTGATTCGATGATGTGGATTATTTATTAAGCTGAGTCACAGCGATAAAAGTGATGAAAAACCTTTTAAATCATAAAAGATAGTAGATTTTATTCTCTACTTGAGTCTTTTAATGGATTGCTTGTTCCGCTGCAGTTAAACTTGATGGTTGTTATATTGTATCAGTTTAACACTGTTGAAGGCTAACGATAATATATTCTGCATTATCTTAGTCATAATATTTTCTATTGGGCTAGTTGAGCTTACCCTTTTACTTTCATTGTTTTTTTCAGAAAATGAGAACGTAGCAGAGACTAGTCGGGGAACGAACTGACGGGCCAGATGATAGCATTAGTAGTCCTCGCTATTCTGTGAAATAGTGTGATAATAATTGTAACGAGGACTCCTTTTGAGTTTGTATAATCTCTAGTAGACAATATTTCTATTCAAACTCACAGTTTATGTTTTGTCGTATTGTACACGACAGTTGTATTATTAAGTTGTATTTGTATTCTGTACCATGTATTTGACAACTCAAAATAGGTGATGTATACTTATTTTGGGGCCGTCACATATAAGGTAATATAAAAATACTAATTGAGATATCTTTTAAACCCAAAATATCATATTAGTTGAAACATTTTTAAAGGAAAATTATATATTTTACGATTTTATATATTGATTTTTTTATTACAAGTTACGTGAATAGTTATAATTGTTAATAGTTTAAATATGTATTTGACATAGAACTTATAATTTTACCCAATTTTATATATTGATATACGTCTTAATTATAATTTAATAATTTTGCAATGCATAATGATACTCTTTATCAAAGAATATTTAATATTATATTTTTATAAGGTAATATAAAAATAATACTTTATAAAAATAATCAATACTATATAAGTTGAGAAATTTTTTCAAACAGAAAATTTGAGATCTTTAACTTACCTTTTTCAAAAAGTTACAAAAAAATCTTGTCTTTTGTTTTGTTTTTTGGCAGCATATAAAATTATAAATATATCTTGGAATACAATGACTTCATGCACATAGTAAAGGGCGAAACAGAGGCGAGAGAAACAGAGGACTGGACTGGAGGAGGGTTTTAAGTAGAGAGAAAGACAGATATTTTTAGAGAGAGAAAGAGGAGATGACAGAGGAGAAGAGGAGGATGAAGAAGAAATTTTTTTTTGAAGGGAAAATGTGTGGAGCAAAAGAGATTCAGAGCGAGATTGAGAAGGTATCCGCCATTGATGAGCAAAATTCTTATTACAGTGATTCCGTTGGAATTCTTCCGGCACTTGGTGCTCATTCCCATAGCAAAATCAAGCTTCCTCACTACATTATTTCCCCCTTTAATCCATCTTACAGGTTTTTCTCTCTTCAAAATAGTAACAATTTTTTTTATGATTTTTGATATATTTTACCCTTTTTCTTAAGGGGTTAGTATTGATCTGCTCAATTTCTGTACATAAATGCTTTTATATATTTCTGTACATAAATGCTCAATTTGCGTATACTGTGAATATGTGATTGTGACTTGATAGGTTTACATCTTGGGTATTGGCATCACTCCCCCCCATAGTATCAAGGGTGTTATTGTCATTTCACAGTAAGCAACATTGAGCTTTTGGATCGGTTATGGTGAAGTTGTGACATCACATAACACAATGAAATTTTATAGTTTTTTCTGCTTTAGTTATAATAAAAGTTAGTAGTACTTTTTAAACTCATGTTTGTGGGGGCAGCACAAATGTAGTATTTGATATAAATAATGCAACAAAAAGTTTAGAACTTCACCGAGTAATACGTGGTCGTGGTGTGACAACTTCTTTTTGCTGCATTGGTTATAGTAAAAGTTGTATTTTAAACTCATGTTTGTGGCATTTGCTATAAACAATTCAGCAAAAAATATAGTAGAATTTCGTCAAGTGGTATGTGTGACAGTTTCACCATAACCAGATCCATCTTTTTCTTATTCTTATACCCTTTGATCTTTTGTTTTCATGTTCAATATTCTGCCAGTGTGGGTCATGTATGTATTAAGTTCCCTATACATAAGCATATGACACTTGGTGTGTATATTTTTATCTTTTTATATCTCCAATTTTGGAGTTTCTGGATTTGGGAAATTTTGGCTTTTTCTGAAATTGGGTAAATTTTGGGTTTGTGGGACAGTGGGAGGATGCAAATACAATGTGGTTTTGTATAAGCAAATAATTAAATGTCTCTAAATTTGTATTTATGGGTTGTTGGAACTATAAATAATTGGTGGGATATTGGTTAACTTTTCACTGAGAATTGAATTTTTTGTTGCAAATGTCATGTTGATGATTTAAATTTTACAGTATTTGACTTAGTTTTTGGTGTTTTTTTTACTGAATTCAATATATATGTATATTGCATTAAATTCACTGAATTGGTTTTTAAGAGGACAATGAGATTTTCCAAGACTGCCAAAAGCTCAGTTTTCAAAAGAAACAGCTTGTTTTCTTTTTCCTTTTCGAGATGTTTATTTATTTACTTTCCTCATTCTTAATTCATTTTCCTAGACAATAATCATGTTGTTCTGTTATACAGAGACTGGGTATTATATGTATAAAATTGGAACACTCTTGTTTATTACTCCCTCGGTTCCATAATAGTAATTGTTTTTTTTATGCACATGAATTAAGAAAGTCATTTAATACTACTCCCTCCGTCCCAAATTAATTGCTCAGTTTTGACTTTTTAAAGTCAAATTGACCATTTTTAAAACTAATCTTTTTACTATTTTTGCTAAAATATAGGTGAAGAGATTATAACCAAAAGAAAGTATATACAATTTATTACTAATCCTAATTTGTATAATTTTAAAAATATATTTATATATGCTTAATTATTAATTCTAAAAATAGTCAATTTGACTTAAAAAAGTCAAAACTGAGCAGTCAATTTGGGACGGAGGGAGTATCATTTAAGGAGTAAAATTTGTATGAAATTCTATCACCACCCCTTTATGGAAAGTTGGAAACTATTAATGCAAGAGAGAAAATTTATTGGGAGAATGAGAGAAGTTAGGGGTAACATAGGAAAATAAATAATTTATTCTCTTAGAAAGTTGTAAACGACAAATAAATTTGAACAAATATTTTCTTCTAAAAAGACAATTATTATGGAACCGGAGTACTTTATTTACAAGGTTGATATTGCCAGTAACATAGTTTACTTGCTTCAATTTTCAAATAAGGAATCATTTCAATGGCATTTCTCAATAAATTACTAAATTTATTTAAATGCTATCGGTTTGCTTGGAAGTTTTTAAATGGAAAGAAACGAAGAGAAGAGAAGGTAACTTTTCCTCCAATTTGCTTGGGACTAATGAAAAAAAGGAAGCATCTTTTTTGTTGCTTGTAAGATGAGATGAGAAGAGAAGAACATGGAGAGGAAATTGCTACTATTTTATCATTATAACTATAATTGCAAAGAAAGGAAGAGAAAGAAATAGTGGTAAAAGTTGGATGTAAGTAACATTTCATTTGTGAAATGTAGTTATTTTCCCTACAAATTTTTAAAGAAACAAAAGAGAGGTAATATGGAGTTATTCTATCTCCTTTTCTCATACGAAGAGGTGAGGCACATTCTTCCTGTTTTTCTTTGTTCCTCTCCAAATTTGAACTTCCAAGCATAGTGTAAAAGTTGGGAACTAATATAATTGTCTTTATTGTTCAAATCTTGGAGAGTTTTCACCATGTTTGATGAGAAGCTGAGTTAGTTTTACAATTTCAGAACTTCCAGCTGGAAAACTGGGTTGTACCCATTTGTTGTTTTCAGTTCTTTTACTCTGGGCAGTAAACTAGTAACATTCTCCCTCTGTACCACTCTCAGTGGGGTTCAAGACCATATTTAGAAGTAATATTTTGTAATATATTTTTAATTTTCTAACGTAGAAGTGCAAGTTTAAATAAACAAACATGAAAAGTATTATATCAAAATATGTCAATGACACGTCCTAAACTCCGAGCCACAAATATAGTTTTCAGCCATGCCATTCAAAGTGCAGAAGGAGTATAACTTTAAAGGACTATTTGCATTTTTATACACCTATATTTTAATCGTGGAAGAATGCATATAAAGTAGATTTTAAACTCTTTTAGTGTTTTTATAGCTTCCAAATCTCTTACCGCCTTGCTTGAACTGACTTTTACAGAGTTTGGGATACATTTCTTGTACTTTTGGTGTTCTACACGGCATGGGCGTCTCCATTTGAATTTGGATTCCTAGAATCACCAAAAGGGCATCTCTCTATCACTGATAATGTTGTGAATGGGATTTTTGCGATTGATATTTTCTTAACCTTCTTTGTTGCTTATGTGGACAAAGCTACATACATTCTCGTTGACAGCCCGAAGATGATTGCTTGGAGGTATACAAAAACTTGGCTGGTCTTTGACGTTATATCCACAATCCCTTCTGAACTTGCTCGGTGTGTTTTGCCGCCTCCTCTTCAAGCATATGGTTACTTCAATATGCTTCGTTTGTGGCGTCTTCGACGAGTCAGTGCCATGTTTTCCAGGTAATATATTAAAGCATCTTTTTTTCCCCTACATGAACTGTATGCTATCCACATGTATGATTTGAAGCATGGAAACTCTTCAGAAGTCACGTAGCAGTTCAGAAACGTTGTAGAAACATTTTCATACACTGAAACTCTCGCAAACCTTGGGGAATCTTTCCAATTAGCGATTTCGAGTTCTTACATCTTTTAAAAGAAAAAAATGAACTCGAAAACGTGGTGCAAATGCGAAGTTTGCGACCATGATAATAGTTCCAGTTCTTTGAAAAAAATTGGGGGTAAACTTGGAAATAAGGAAGAGTGTGGGTGAAAGAAAATTAGTGGTGAATAATAATAGTTCCAGCTTTATCCATTACATCCTTTGAAAATGTATTTTTCCATTTTCATTTTGTTTCATATCCTTTTCCACTTTCAAGCTACTTTTAGGCTGTACTATGTTTGTTTATCCTAGGCCCTAGCATGTTATCTCTACTTTAGTATCATCATTATGCATTAAACTAGCCTATGATACCTGTGTAAGGGTTGTAACCTTCTTTGCAAAGTAGCTGGGAACTGGGACGTGTCATCACAAAGCACATATGTTATAGCACGGTCTAGTAAGTAATTGTCTATTCCCTTATAACAATTAATAAAGCAAATTGCTGTTTCCACTAGGATTATGCTAGTTGCACAATTACATACGACCTAAGGTTACCAAGATTATAAGGCTGATTAGCTTGCACGTAAGGATGAACTCTACTACCAATAGTACTAACTTATTATGTCCTTTTTTGGGTGGCCCTATGGTGGGCCAAGCTGACTGAAGTTGATGGTATTGGGATGTGGATTGGGCCTAGGGCTGCAAACGACCCGATTCAATCTGAACTTTGTTGAACTTGAACCAAACTCGAACACAATAAGTCAAACTTGAACATGTTCGAGTAACACGATCGAACCAACTCACATATGCGAGTTCGGATCGTTAGTTGTTCGCGAACATGCTCAAGTTCGTGAACATAGTCTAACATCATCATGTTCGCGGATATCATCATATTCGTGAGCATCATAATGTTCGTGAACATCATCAACGCACTGAAGCAAAAATTAAGCCAAATATTGTAAATATTCGAGCATCTCACGAGCTACTTGCGAACCATTTGAATCGAACTTGAGGCGAACTGTTCACGAACACAATCGATCTGAACCACATGGTTCGCAAACTCGACTCAGCAAGACAATCCAATCGAACTCGAACCGAACTCGAATCCAAATTGAACTTGTTCGCTAACGGTTCGGTTCGTTTGTGGGCCTAATTGCGCCTTGATCTGAATTTAGTTTAGATTGTTATATATGGTATCAAAGTGACACGCTTCATGGTGTTGTTAGTCTGGAGCCCATACATGCTTGGGGATTGTGATTATGTGGACTGTTATTTGACTAACTTGGTGGTCGTCATGGATTTAAGTGGGGGACATTGTGATAATCTAGTCCCACATCCAAACATATGGAATATAACGTGCAATGCATAACACTTAAGGCTACTACGAAGAGTACTAACAGTCATGACCTTATAGGTGGGTCAGTGGGGGCCAAGACGATCGAAGTTGATGCTATTAGACGTGGATTGAGCTTTATTCTAAATTTGGTTCAGGCTGGATTGTTACAAATAATAGTAAGTGGGTCCCACAATGTATGGGAGAGGGGCTAATATATATAATTTGTGAAAATAGTCCACCCCCTAATATAAATTTGCTGTTTTTTCCAAATTAAAATTGCTACACATTTTTATTCTACGATAATATATCTTTGATATTATATCTTTTCCATTTTGCATTAAGATATGCTGCTGTTTCCAAATTAAATTAGGTATACATATTTATTCAATGATCATATATCATAGACTATGTAACAGAAATGGACTCTGAAAGCATTGGAAGTTTTGTGGATCCAATTTACCTTTTTCCCCCTTTGTTCTTGTTTCTATCAATATGATGTTGATAATAGAGAATAATCATTTGAATATGCATCTGTTTTGAGAATCTACAATCTCAAAATCATGATTTTGTGATTGTAACATTCCCCATTTTGTTTCATTTTTGCAGATTGGAGAAAGATAGAAACTTTAGCTATTTTTGGGTTAGATGTTCAAAGATGATATGCGTAAGTATCAGCAATAAATTCCTTGATTTTCATTATTAGATGAAAGCAGAGATTCGAAGGTAATGAAGTAATCTATATCTTGTTAAGCATTTGATGTCATGTAGGTAACTCTTTTTGTGGTTCATTGTGCTGCCTGCTGCTTCTATCTTATTGCTATTCATCACCGTGGTCCAAAAAAGACATGGCTTGGGCTTATCTATGATAACTTTCATGATGAAAGTATGTGGGTTCGGTATGTGACAGCAATGTACTGGTCTATTAGTACACTTTCAACCACAGGCTATGGTGATCTGCACGCTACAAATAAAGCGGAAATGATGTTTGACGTCATGTACATGCTATTCAACCTTGGATTGATGGCTTATATTATTGGAAACATGACCAACTTGGTTGTACATGGAACTAGTCGAACAAGGAAATTTGTGAGTAAAACTTTCGTTCATTGACTAAGTTGACAACTGCACAATGTTCAGATATTGTTTGTCAAGCTTCTCCTTTCGAAATCTTGTTGTATAAAGTAATATTCTTTGATAATATGCCTTTAACGGGCTTGAAAGCCATCCTTTGTCATAAGCCCATTTTTCCATGAATGTTAGGGACTTCCTGGCTCAGTTGTTTTATACTCCCTCCCCTCCATTCCGTAAAAGGAGTTCTATTTGCAAAATTTGCCAATATTGAGGATATATTTTTGTTTCATGTATACCCCTAAAATAATAAGTTGTTAGTGTAGTTGTGTGGTATAATAATGAAATTATGATGACAAACTTGAGGATATTATGTCATTTTATACTAATGTCTCTAAAAACGGACTCTTTTTGTGGAACAATTTTTTTTTGCAAATAGATTTTTTTTGTGGAACAGAGGGAGTATTAAACCTTTTATATATTGCTTAATTCAAACAGCAAAGGGGCCTAAAAATGATGAAACAGTTTGGGAAAAGCAGCATATTTATGGAAAACCTTGTCCAAACTTTCTATGCACATGGGGTAGCTGCCCCTAGCAAGGGGCCTTTAACCGATAAAACTGAAAAGGTGACTTTATCACTGCACTAGAAGTTCCATTTCTTAAAAATTCATATCTTTCACTTGATACAAGCTCTTTTATGGGATGTAAGAACTGTGAGGTAATTTAGACATTATAGGGGATAAGTTATGAATTTACTTCTATGTTATCTAAGCTGTCTTGGTGCTATTGATCTGGTATTGTTGTGTTGGGGCATTTGTGGCTAGTCTGTCATATATGGTGATTTTCTGTGGAACTGCAGAGAGATACCATTCAAGCTGCATCGAGTTTTGGACTGAGGAATCAAATACCTGTTCGCCTACAAGATCAGATGGTTGCGCACTTGTGCTTGAAGTACAGAACTGACTCAGAAGGGCTCCAGCAGCAAGAAATTCTTGATGTGCTCCCTAAAGCCATTCGATCAAGTATTGCACACTTTCTCTTTGATTCTCTTCTCGGTAAGGTGTACCTGTTCAGTGGAGTATCACATGATTTACTCTTTCAATTGGTAAGTACAAGAATTTCTTCATCTTCATTTGCAGCGTTGCATGAAATGCATTTACTTTTTTTTTCTCATGTACAAGAAAGGGGTACAACATTTAGTCTTTTTTTTTGCTAATTAACATTTAGCATTTACTCCCTCTTTCTTACTTATTTGATTTCTGATGAAAGCAATAACCTGCCTAGATTTGCCAATTAATCAGTTGAAGCTAGATATTTCATGTTTTCTTTATGTCGTGGTTGTTTGAACTTTGTAGGTCTCAGAGATGAAAGCAGAGTATTTTCCACCCAAAGAAGATGTGATTTTGCAAAATGAAGCACCAACAGACTTGTATATTCTGGTGACTGGATCAGTGGTAGGATCAAAATCTCTCTACAAGAAAACATTCAGTTTTAGAAAAGAAAAATTCAAATTCAAATTCAAATTTCAATTGAAGATTGATTTATTTTATTCTTCCTATTTTCATTAGGAAATTTTTAGTTTTTTGCCCTAAAGTTAAGGATGTACATAGCCTTATATCACTACTAGAATGATATCATGAGAAATAATTTCCATTATCTTCAGCTTTGATAACCAGAATCTGAAATTAAAAGCTACTGTTTAAATTCAGAAAGACATTTTTTTTTCATATTTTAAACTGCTATATTCGTTAGCATCTGGTAGTTGCTTCTGATAGGAAAATTGAACAACTAAAATTTTGTTTGAAATCAATGTATACCATATGAGATTTCTTGTAACCTGGAAATGCAGATTGCATCCACACTTTATTTTTTCAAAAGTTTCCTCTGTTTTCTGTCCTTGAAAATTAGAGATACTAAAATTGAGTTCATTCTAACAGGAACTTATCTTACAACGGAATGGAGCAGAAGTGGTAATATTAAAAATATGACACTTTAATACACCACTTGGTGTGTGTTGGAAATGAATCACGTGTACCGAAAATTAAATATCTTTTGCAAAATGGTTTATTGTGTAGACTGTAGAAGAATTAAAGACGGGAGATGTTTGCGGTGAGATAGGTGTCCTCTGTTATAGACCGCAACTATTTACTGCTCGTACAAAACGACTGAGTCAACTGCTAAGGTTGAGTCGCACTGCACTTTTAAATATCGTTCAGGCAAATGTCGAAGATGGGACAATAATCATGAACAATTGTCTGCAAGTATGTCTCTACTCGTACTCATGTGGTACCTAGAATTAATTATGTTTGCAGACTGTTATTCACCTAAAGTGATTTTTCAATTTAAAACTGTAATATATGTTCTATATTTTCATGGAAAGATTCACTTTTGTGATTAAATGAAGAGTAATATCTACAATTGGCTAGATCTAATAATAGTGCTTATATTTTTCAAGCATCTCATTTTATTACGCCTAATAAAGTTTCTAATTTACTGTTGATTGTACCCAAGAAATTAACCTAAGGTTTTTCTCTTTCAGAACTCCTCCTTCTATAGAAGCTAAGCATAAAAGTGAATAAGAAAACTTTCATTTGGAAAATATATAAGAAACCTCCTATAATGCTGTGACTAAAGAAGATTGAACCCATTTGACATTGTTAATAAAATTGAGGAAAATGACTTCACTCTCTTTTGGGTTGTAAAATAATTGATTATTCATTCATATTTAATACTCCCTGTATAAGAGGGTGTTTTTCTTGACATTTCTTCTCGAATAGCAAGGCGCTTGTACAAGACATTTAGACATAGTATGTGTTTGGAATTTCTTTTTCAATATTAAACTTTAAAGATGAGAGTTTATTAATAGAAAAAAGATTATGCCTAATTGTGTCCTATGTAAACCTTAATAATTGGAAACGAAAAAGCAAAAGAAAAAAGTCGAACAAAAAAAGTTGAAATCTCATTTTTTTGAGGGAGAAGGTATATCTTTTTTTGGGGGAAAGGGGAAGTGAGGTTGTTTATCTGGATTGACATAACTTTACTGCTTCCACAGTGAAGTGCTTCACTAACATAGCATAGCATTATCGAAGTAAAATAGTTACTTCGACCTCTCTTTTTTAGTTCCTATCTTTGACAAAGAAAGACGAATACCATCAATATCTACTGGAGGAACAACAATGAAGGGCATGACTATTATCATAAAGTTATGCTAACCAACTCTCTGTTTTTCATTATCTGGTATTTTACATGAAAACAATAGCTTTGTGATTTTTCATACAATATGAAAGACAAGGGTATACTTGGAAATTACAGATCTTGTCTTTTTACCTCGGGAGACTAGTAGCTTTTGATTTTCCTGATCTCTGCATATTGGAATGCAGCATTTAAGAGAGCGAGGTGATCCAGTGATGCAAACAATTTTGGTAGATATTGAACACATGCTAGCTCAAGGAAGATCTGACCTACCTCTCAGTTTATGCTTTGCAGCAATGAGAGGGGATGATCTATTGCTGCATAAGTTGCTAAAACGGGGAATGGATCCAAATGAATTGGACAGCACAGGCCGAACACCTCTGGTGTGCAACTTTCTTTATTTTGTAATGGACATATGTATATATTGTACACACCCACCCACATATTTATATATACACATCCAAAACAAATATCTGAATTGGAGGCTGAATGGTTTTTTCTGGGTTATATGCTACAGCATATTGCAGCATCAAAAGGATGTGTGGAATGTGTTGGTTTACTCATAGATAATGGAGTAGATCCAAACAGTATAGGTATAGATTCTCACTCATATTGGAATCTAAGCCCCTCCAAGCAAGCCATCATGACTATTTATCTTTTGCTTTTTTGCCTAACGGAGAATTTAAAATTTTCTACTTAGTAATAGACTTCCACTTTGAAATGGAAGTCATACAGTCCCTGTGCATATTCTTTAGGGCAGCTTCACTACCTTCTGTCACTAGCCTTGTCACGTGGCATCTACTCTATGTTAAATAAATAAAGGAAAATGACTAATATGTTGACTACTTTTATGTCGAATGTGTGAATGTGGATTACGACTAACATTAAATTGTAATTGATAAAATAGAACAGTAATATTGAGTTCTTTTTTGCACCCTCCTATCCCATGTATCAACGTACGTCGGTATTTATTATTGACATGAATTGAATTTGTCGTTATAGGTAGCAACACTTGTAAATAAAATACTTCCTCCGTTCCAAATTATATGATCATTATTGACTTTTGAAAGTCAATTTGAGACATTTTTAAATTCAAAATTGAGAAGACTCAATAAAAATTATGAAACTATAAAACTTACAATGAGTAATAATTTTTAAATAGTTTACAATATTCATTATTTTATTGATTAAAATAAAAATAATCTGTCAATTTCGAGTTTAGAAATCTCTTAAGTTGACTTTAAAAAGTCAACAATGATCAAATAATATAGAATGGAGGGAGTATTTCTTTTTGTCTTGACACAGGTTCACCACATGTTAACATATTTTCCCATTTAATATTTCCTTTGTTAGAATGACAGTTGTTAATTTATCAACTACGCAGATTCTGAAGGAAATGTTCCTCTTTGGAATGCAATACTGTGTGGGCATGAATCTGTGGTAAGAACACTTATAGAAAACAGGGCAACCTTATCTTCTGGTGATGTGGGTCAGTTTGCATGCTTTGCTGTTAAGCAAAATAAGTTAGACTTGCTCAAGAAACTTGTTCGTTATGGTGGGGATGTTACACTGATGAAAAGCACAGGAACTACAGCACTTCACATGGCTATTTCTGAAGGGAACACTGAAATAGTTAAGTTCTTGGTGGAACAAGGAGCTGATATTGACAAGCCAGATCAGCATGGATTGACTCCAAGGGCTTTGGCTGATCATCAGGGGCACGAAGATATAAAGTTCCTGTTTCAAACCAAGAAAGAGGTTAAAAACAATCCTGTTGTTACACTTCCTGAAATGGAAGGTGTGCCCTATCTTAAGAAGTATCAGAGTGAATCCACATTGCCTCCTTATATGGTCCCTGATGATACTGATGAGAACGTTGCCTTGGCCAGTGATGATTCGCAGAGGCGAAGGGCCAACAACTTTGGGAATTCACTGTTTGGGATCATGTCAGCTGCCCGGAAACCCAACAAAGGTAAGCTTTGTTTTGAAATTGTCATTTTCTTTTGCCTATCTCAAATAATATTTACTTAGTAGATTGAGGAACGTAGCCATTTTCTATACCTATTCCTTACAACCACCCCCCTAAAAAAATAACAAATTTAAGTGAAAAAAGGGTAATGCTTCTCAAATTTTTTGTCTCAATAAGTGTTTCAAATGATATGTCATCGTTACATTGGTTAGGTACATCTCTTTTGATTGACTATGCCATAAAGTATCATTAAAATATGCAATGCCGTATCATTTGAGACCCCTAGCATTACCCAAAAAAATATAACCCAGTATTAGGGAATAAGGTAACTTAATTGGGGAAATTTTGTAAAAATGTACAGGAATACTCTATAATTTGGGACAAGAAAGGTACCCTTGAGGACATCATGTACTCATTAGTTACCAACTTGATTCACAGCTATTGATTTTATAAAATTAAAAAAAAAAGATGGGAATAGAAAATTCATAAGTAATTTGGGATAGTTTTACTGTTTTTAATTATGTATAATACTTTTCATGATTAACTTCATAATAATAATAATAAAAGAAATTAGTGATTTATTTCCTTTTCACATGCAGCGATCAAAGGCCTCGTCGAATCTTCAGTCAACTTCAAAAGTCAGCAAGGTTTGTGCCATCAAATCGCAAGGGTTACAGTTCACTGCCCAGAAAAGAATGAAGTATCTCCGAAGCTTATACGCCTTCCTGAGTCCCTTCAAGAGCTACTTGATGTTGTTTCCCAGAAATTCGGGTTCTCTCCTAGGGAGGTTCTAACAAAAGATGGTGCTCTCATTGAAGATATTGAGTTAATCAGAGACGGGGATCATCTTATTCTTGTTAGTGATAAAGTTGAAAATTCAAATTGTTAGTCATGACACGAGTCCAGATATGTAGGGAGGGGACCTCTGTATAAAAATTCATTACATTTCATTAAACCATTTAGCTGGGAAAGATTTAAGTTACCAGCCAATTTAGAGTTGATATGTGATGATCAAACTTTGGGTGGGTTCATACGTTGGGCTCGACCAATTCATGATAAATCATCTGTTTAATATTTGCCTCACCTCATCCTTCTCCTTCTGCTAGAAGAGGACAAGCCTTTGATCACGCACTCTGCTAAGAGTAATTCTATGTACAGTATATAATATTCTATGATACGATTTAGAGGTGGTTCGGGGGAGAGGTTTTGGGTGGAATAAAAGCATTTCTAAATTAAAAATGAAAGTAGTGTTTACTAAACTTTTAAAGAGGTAAAGTTGGGTTTAATTGTTAAGAGAATATCTGAACAATCAAATTATGCATGAAACAGGCAGCACATCATTTTCTTTCTTATAAAAAACCTTGTGAATAAATTTCTACATTTCCCCACCCCTTCTTCTACTAGGTCTCATGACTTGGTGGCAACAACTATATAATCTATACAACGTGCCCTGCCTGTAAATAAACAATCAATCTAATGGCGAAATTTCTAGCATACTTAATTTCTCTTTTGTTCTTTTCATGTGGTTCGTTTCATCCAACTCTATACATGAAGAAGGTGTCATTCTTTCTTTCTTTAGGTTGTGATCTTCAGAGAATTCTTTCTTTCTTTCTTTAGGTTGGGATCTTCAGAGAATCCAAAGGAAAGGACCGTTTATGGCCACCGTCCTCCTATGTTGTTTGTGGATCAGCTTCTGGGTGTACCTGAAAAATGTAACACAGACAGACAAGACGACGATTAGAACTAACTCCTCAAAATACAGCCAGCCAGCCAATCATAATAATTAATGGCCCAAAGGGTATGTCTTCTGCTCATGGGCATTCTACACATTTCTTACCAACCAACCAACCAAATGCATAATCATTCATAATGGTAACTAATTAACCTTTAAACACCACACAACGACCGCCAACCTTATCTATTTAACTCATATTTCTTTCTACTAAAAGCTGGATAGAGAAAGAAATTCAGTCATTTCACTCCCGGGGGGGGGGGGGGGGGGGGGGGGGGGCATTCTAGACATTTCTTACCAACCAAGGGAATAATGGTAATTCCAAACTTAACCCCTTGAGTTGACTTCATTTCAGAATTACAACATACGGACCTAAAGCATTAACTACTTGCTTAATGAGAATCAAGATACTAACCTGAAACTGCCTGTCGTTGAAGCTTACGTTCCTGAGCTTCAACTCACCTCTGTGGGTGGTCCTCTCATCCAAAATTTCGGCACAAGATAAATCTATTTCACTTTCCATACTATCAAACTCATCAGTTGGTTCCCTTTCCTGCTGACATGTTCAAATCCATTGGTATAATATTAAGTAATTATTATTGAAATAAAATGAAATAAGTAACGTTTTAAGTAAAGGTAAAGGTAAAACCCCTGAAAATGTGCTAAGAATATTGCAAAAACGTAAACAGGAAAGTTTTAATGATACTGTTACTCAATACATAATGAGTTCTTGTTATGTGTTTTTCTTTTCATGACCTCCAAATAAAAGAGGTCATAATTACTACTTTATATATAGGCTTTCCTAAAATCGTATTGTCGGGGATGATTTCCAAAAATCCAAATTTTGAGCGGGAAAAAAGTCTAGTGCACGGCAAAACCAATGGGATTTAAGAAAAAAAGATCTTCTCTATTTGTACTCCTAGTCTAAGGGTTCAAGTATCTGCATTATACTCAACCCAACAGAAAATCTCATCGGTAACAGTTATATCTAAGTAATGTCATCATTATGAAAGCTAGGACACTGTATTATTGATTGACGAGTTTTCTAAACCATGAAAAAGAATATATAAGCATACCTTGGATGATAAACTCCTGTTGAGGATTGGAACCCCAACAAATTCCTCATACTCAGCTGCATCCAGTTCCTGAAGATACCGAGGTGGAAACAGCTTGGGAAGAAGATGTTCTCTTATGCTTATAAGAATGAAAAATGGCAGTGGGAACAATATCCCAGCTACAGGAATCCATGTCACTCCAAAACAAACCAAAAAGTACACGAGCTGGAAGAGTGTAAAGGTTGCAATGTATTTGAATGGTACCGACTCCACATATGAAGCATGGGCTCCTTCAAGGACTCTGCCCAAGACAATGCCACAAAAGAATTAGCTCAAATGATTATAAGATGTGAAGTTTATACATACTAAACTACAACTACCAAGTCACTTGGTCCAGGCAGCGTACCACCACCACAAAATAAAATGGGGTTAAGGGAGGTGAGGGACTTGGTCCATACTAAGTCTATTATAACAACTCATCAATTGTATTCATGTCATTTCATCATCTCACTAGTCTTTTTAGGGACTTGCACGTACCAAGTCCCTTGCCTCCCTTTTCTCAAATAAAATTACCTCTCATGAACTTGTGATTCTTGGTACTTGAAATAAGTTTGTTATATGCCAGATAATTTACTCATAACATTTTGTAATTTTCGAATTCACTTGCAGAAGTTTTAGTTCAGTTAACTGGATTAGAAATTTTCTTTGTCTAACAAACTTAGTCCTATATCAAATTTTAATATACGTGCAACACTCGCTTAATATAAAGGTGATTTCAAATTTTAAAAAAAGAATCAAAATAAAAGTTGCAACACTCACTTAAAGCGTCGACCCGCAGGAATGAATAGGAGCAACAACCTCTCCCAGAACTGATTACCAGGGAGGCTATCAATGGCCATGTAGGCGAAGTATCCCCAAAGAACAGAGGTAGGTATCTTCTTAATCACAGGTATAGCTGCAACAGAAAAGCCCACAAGTAATGATTGTAAGAGATTCGTCACTCTTTGCTCATTAACTCGGACAGGCAAGTGTTCTTCAATGTGCTTTGATGGATCGAATTTTCCCTTAGCATCCTCTCCATCTTCACGTTTCATAACAGCGTCCTTCAAGTCCTCTAGCTCTTTATCGACGGAAGTAGTCTGCAGCAGAAAAACACCTTGCTAAACTAAAAAATGGATATGTGCAAACAATCCGCATGAAACACACACAATTTCAGTAGCTCGGACATCCCAAAAGTACATGAACCGAGAACATACATTTGGAGAACTGTCCATCTCAACGAACACTGCATGCATCCTTCCATAGATTTCTGAGTTGCTTGCCTGCATTTTCATGCCTTCTTTTACAGTCTTCACCATTTTCTTTCGTATCAACTGTACACCATGTATCAAACTATCAATAAATTGTTTTGAGAATATTTACATATCATGATAATGCACACAACTTAAAGAAAATTTCCTCTAGATCACATATCCCACCTGCTTCCTGAGGACTGCGAGACTCCTGGTGTGCATAGGCGATTGTGGGAGGACTCCATTTGAAGGAGGAAGTCCAAGCAACCCACAAAGTAAAGTCTAAACCCACAAATTTAAAAATGATTTTAGGCCAACATGGAAAATAGAAGTGAACCAAAACCTTTTAATAAGAACAAATTGAATTTAAGAAAAAAGAGAAATTGGAGCGCTAAAAACAAAGCTTATAATGTGTATCCATCCAATAATAAAAAACATACAAGGAAGCAAACATTTCAAAATTTATACCATGATTCCCAGCAATAAGATATCATAATGGTACGCAGTTGGATTTTTAAGATTGAACTCCTTCTGTTGAGCCAACTGTGAAGCTACACTGTGGTCAAAAAAGTATAAACCCGCTATCATCACAGCTGGTATGATGGCAGAAAATATGTGTGCCACCGGGATTTTTGCCATATCCTGCAAGTTTGAATGTGAAATATAGTTCAGTATGTCGGCTTATCTTCTTTATAATGTATTTAAGAAGACCTCAATCTGTATCTAGCCAGAGAAATGTCCACAAACACCTAATAACTAATGTCGTGGAAAATTCAAGAGCGATATTGGACTGATTAGACATATTATTCAAACCAAAGCCTACACTCGTTTTAATGAATTTTTCTTCAAAATTTAAGAAAATATTAGTCTCTTTACAAATATAATTAACCTTAACGGAACTGACATGATAGAAACAGAAAGTTTCCTAACCAGCGCTTTAGAACTCAGAAGCAAATTATAATTTTGACCAAGGCAAAGCAATCACGAAAAAAATATTTAATCTTAATAAAGGCTTCAAGAAGACTTGATTATTCTATATTTTATACCTTAATTACTGTCCAGTGGTATAGTGATTTATCTTCCCAAGGAAGAGGACAAAATAGCCTCCTTGGAACTCCAGAAGGAATTTTTCCAGGTACACCATATGACAATGCTGTCCATAACACGACCATAACGGGAACCCCATAATCTGCAACAAAGCTTCGAAGCCACCCTGAATCAAGCAACCAAAGAGTAAAAAGAAACAATAAATCAGGTCTCAGCCGAGAGATAGGACAGTAGAATAAATTATTTGGACCCCATCCTTATGTACCTGCTCCATAGCGCCAAGACCTAGCACTTCTACTCTTGAGGGCAGTAAAAAGTAGACCAAAGGAGAAAATAATAGCCAGTAGACCATTTGTATAAAGCCAAGTGAATCGGTAATCCTCCAATGTGGAATTTTCACCTTTGGGAATATTAAATTCACTCACAACTCCCTGGGATCAGCAGCTACCCCTTAGCATGAGAATATTTTAAAAGAAAAGCAAATTACTAGACTGTCATATACACATGTATTTTTATACCTTGATGGCCTCTTGAAGAAAAAGAACAGCAATCAACATGCCAAAAAGTTCCCCTGCAATCCTTGTAAATCTAGTGATGATTGTGCAAGCGTTGAATATTGCAAGAAGAAACAACATAATGGCAGTCCAGACACAAACCCTGTGGAAATATAGGATCAAAAATTAAAATGCTTATGTGTGTATTTAATATGATGTCAAACATCTCTAATAATAACTAACTAAAAAGGGAGAAACTCTAGTTACATACCACCCGGCCCAGGCTAGAAACAGCTCGCCACCTATTTCTGGCCGGCCTTTGGCGAAACTGTACAACAAAGTGTACATTATAACTGTTGGTTCAGCAACTCCTAAAATCAATAGAGGTTGTCCGCCAAAGATTGCATGGATAATTCCACAGATAGCAGTAGAAGCAAGCGTTTCAACTGTGCTCAATCTTCCATCTACATACGAAAAAGACAATTCTGGATTTATTAGTAATTTAAGTCTAACAAATTAACACAATACAATAAGGGAATTGTTATTTCCACAACGGAAATTCGGTATCTCCATGAGATCTTACTCACATGAATGTGGGTCCCATTTATAAGTTATGTGAGAAGAGTCTTCTGGAAGTATCAAATTTCCTTGTGGAAAATATCAATTCCCTAGAATTAAATTCAACTATAGTTTCTAGAGACTGATAATGCACTACTCTAAGTCATGCCCCCTCTCTATGTGGGATTATATGCAAATAAAGAAAAAAAGAAAAGGGCACATTTTGTAAACAATAAAAGATTCGTGTAAACTAGTATTGTACCTGTTTCCCTATTCAATTGCTCACCAAAGGCAATGACAGGAAGAGCAGAAGCAAAAAATATATATGCTGTTGGAGCCAATATTCTGAAATTGAGGATTAGAATATATCAAAATGTACTTCAACCAAACATGCAATTGATTACTCTCATTCTATTTCAAAAAATACAAAAGAGATCATACCTGACGCCTGAACCAAGGGCACCTGTCCAATCCTGTTTATAGCATCGCATTCGTCCTCTGACATCTTTAATGATCCCTTTGAATGGGGACTTGAAATTTTCCATTGCTGATGCAATGATCAAAGAAACTAAACTAGTAAGATATATCAGCATAAAATCTATATTATAAAATATTAAACTAAAATTTAAAGGAATTTCACACTAGAATAATCCTGAATTTCATTGGATTTCACAAAAAAAAAAGAAGGGTTAAAGTTAGCCATGTAAGAGGACAATCATAAAGAGAATGGATTTCAATTCCTTTTAAAAGTGTCAAGTAAAGACATTCATATTTCAAAATTCGTAATTGCAATATAATCAATTAAAAAAGTGGAAAGCATGTGTTCCATATATTTGTTTAAGCCATGAATCAAATCTAATATACAGAACAACAACAAATATCATATTCCACACACTAATCTTTCAAGTCAAAGTAATCTGGATACGATCAATAAATAATAACATAATAAAGAAAAATAAATAATAACATAATAAAGAACATTAAATAATCTACTAAGGGAATGCCCTTTATGATAAATAAATTCACATGACACATGCATCAAACAGAGTTGAAAAGAAACAGGAATTCAATTATTTATCAGTACCCCAGAGATTGCAGAAATCCACAAGATAACTGGTAAGGCATTGCCAGTAACAGCAGGAAGGGGAGGGGGGACTTCTTAATTGAGCATAAATCCCAATTAACTAATATGAATTCTTATAAAGAAAAAATTTAACATTTCATAATTTTCATTTCCCTAGATTCCAAACAAATCCATATGCCCTCACAAATCCTCATATTCTACATTCACTTATAGAACCAAAATTCCCTGTTTGGTTACCAATAAAATCAAATGAAGGTCCAAAAGAACACTAGATTACAGGTTCAATATATAGGTTAAATGTCAAAAAATGATCTGAATCCCAAGATTAACATTTTTAAACAACCAAACAGGAATCAAATCAACCCAATTTGCAGGTAACATAGATATCAACATTAATTCTTTCAGGTTTACCCACAAACAAACAGAGCCTTAACACAAAGAAACAGAACATCTATGCCTCCATGCACTTTATATCTCAATCTAGAACATAAATACATATACATACATGCATAATATGTGAATGTTTTTACATAACACACATGTGACAATAATGAATGCAGATTGAAGAGAGAATATTACAATGTGGGCTTAGAGAAGACAGAAGAACCAACCGGCGCAGTAGCAATCCGGCGGAGATTGTCCGCCGGAAAAGAGAGAAAAGGGGTGATTAAAGGGCCTCTGTCACCAATTTTTTTCCCTCTCTCTCTGTCTAAATACAAATATTAGCTGTTTCTATTTCTATTATATGTATATAGAAGTAAATAAGGTGTGTTCTAACTTCTAACCCTCTTCTCTCCCTTGTTATTTTCACTTTTTTTTGTAGCCTTTTTACTTTTCCTTCACATATTTAACTTTTTTAAATTATTGTTTTGATATTAGGGGAAATAAAAATAGTTTTTAGTTTTTTATTTAATATGCACTCTACGTTTTAAAAACGGAACAAATTTGAACTGCGACTAACGTGAAATAAGACCGAATAATAATATCGAGATTACTTCATTATTTTATTTTCTTTACTTTTATCTCATATGTTAATATAAGTTGGTAATTAATTTCAATTTTATTTTGAAATATAAATAATTAAGAAATAAGAGAAAATGTACATTTATTTTTTAGTATTGCTTTTATAACTTACAAAGGTGTACTAAATGCGTAAATAATAACTATATATGCACAACGTATAACTGAACTTCTAATAGTTGTGCATAAGGGAAGTTTCGTAAATATAAAACAAAACAAAAAATATTGTTTGCAGATATCAAAATAAACTAAATTTATATAAGATACTGACAAAAATAATTTATATATCGACAAATTTATAATAAAATTGAATTGCGACTAACATAAAATTTTAAGTGACGGAACTATTTGTAATTCCATGTATGCACATAAATTAATATTTATAATTTGTCCCGACTCTATATAGTAAGAGTGTTTTTAAAACTATTAATGACAAATTTAGAGTAATTGTGAAATATAAACTTTTATTTCTTTTTAATAATTTAAAAATAATTGTACTTTATACTTTTACCAAAAGTGTTCAAATCGAAAACATAAATTTTTTTAATTCACCTACTAATAATGCTCTTTAACCTCTATTAATTAAGAGTTATTAATAATTTTATTTTAGATTTAAAAATAAATTTGATATGGTATAGAGGATAATTTTATTATTTTTGTTTTAAAATAAAATTCTAAGAACATGCGTTATGATTTATTAAGAATTGGAGTTCGCCGGTGTATTCGTTAGGGACCCACAAAGATCTCGGCAGCATTTTGTTTTGTCTATTAACATTTAACCATGAATCATAATTATTCTAGAATCAATTAGGCGGTCGGTCGATTAGGTGGTCGTTTGGATCGCCGGATATTTCGGTGTTCGAGTCTTGCATTTTTTTTGGGTTAATTTGGAGTCTTGTTATAGGTTATGAATTTTTTTAGCCGATCGTATGTGTATACATATGTATAAGGGATTAAGGGTGTAAATGAACCGAGTCGAGCCGAGTATTGAGTTGTTCAGATTTGGTTCATAAAATTTATCATTTAACTATCGAGTCGAGCCAAATCTCGAATCGAGCCCGAGCAATTTGAACTTTTCAAACGAATATGATCCGAGTATCAATAGAAAATTATAATTTAAAAAGGTTTGAGTAAATTATCGAATTTTAAAATTTGCTCATATTTGATTCATTTATATTTCGAGTCGAGCTCGAATCGAACTTTTAGTCGAGCGAGTACGAATCGAGTCCGAACTGTTTGTTCATTTTACAATCTTACAGATGTATAAGAATTAAAAACCATTCTATTTAATTTATTTTAACATATTGCATACATTTTTACGTTGGTCGCTATCCTATTTTTGTAGGTCGTTTGAGAATTTTAATTAAGTTTCTAATTGTAGTTATCCTATCACTATCTAGAATAAATCAAATTGTAGTTATTCATTGAATTTGCATCCAATAATGGATTTACGTTTTAAAATTAAATATGAAAATATTTAACTATTTGGTGACTCTCTTAAATTTCTATTGTTGAGTAGATATATTCACAAAATATATATATACTAGCTGGGTCCCGTGCCTCCGGCACTGTATGAACAATATAATTTATCTCAAACTTTGAACGACCAAAATAATTTATTGAGTGAGCGGGAAATTTAAAATCATTTGTATTTTATTAAATTATTATTAGATTATTAGATAGATAGATGTATTTTATTAGATAGATGTATGAACGGTGGGATTTATCTCAAACTTTGGACGGTCTAGATGATTCATTGAGTGAGCGGGAAATTCAAAATCATTTGTATTTTATTAGATATATATATATATATATATATATATATATATATATATATATGGGACACGTATTTTCAGAAGTACTTAACATTTTAATTAATATATATAGTTTATAATACAGTATTTTTTTTTAAATAAAATGGAATTTCTATGGATTTACGTTTTTTGTAATTTTATTTCTTTAAATTATGACATCTTCAAGATTCTGAGTCCCCAATTAAATTATTTCATCAACTCCTTTGTCTTTTACAATCTTAGGTTTTTGGAGAAAAGAATTCATATAAATAATGAAAATTTCTCTCTTTCAATTTTGACTGGTTATCTTGAAATTTTTATTTAGATACAAATATTCTTAATAATTAAGACATAAATATTCTTATCAATCACATAATTTGTATTTTTTTTTTGTTTGTCGACATGTTTAGTTTAACTAAAATAATTATTGTCCGTACAAAATATGTGACGTTGTTTGTTATTATAAGTTTAATGTATTATTAACGACATACTTGAAATTTTTGTACTTAATAATTAATTAAATTATGAATTGCTATTTTATAAACATATTAAAATTTTAAATACGATTTACTAAGTAATATTGAATTGATTAGTTTGATAATACTTTGATGATTGTTGATAATTACATTTGACAATAACTATATGTACAATAATATTTTAATTAAAGATCAATATTATATTAAAAAATATAATAAGTAATTTTGAATTCATATCAAACACTCACAATAGCAATTATCGATCATCATATATTTTCTACTATGACACAATATGATTATTTTTTATTACCAGTAATTAGATATCCAATAATCTATGTTTAGGTGGTTACAAACACCTTCTTATTGTAATTTTAAATATAATTTGGTGTGTAGTCAGACTACTATAACCTACTAGAGAGTTAAGTTAATGAATTAAAAAAATAATAAATATTTTTATTTTTAATACTAATTGATTTTAGTCACTAAATAGCATATTTACCATTCACTTTATAAAATTTGATAATGGATGCCAAGAAAATGAGTTGTAACTGAATTTAAAGTTAGGGGCTTATTAGTCTTTTACAACCCATTATGAGGGGCAAGATTGTTGATTAATTCACGTTCTAGCCTAAAGTTTTGATGATGATTTATTTGTCGGTACTAAATTGTGTATGGTGGATTTCAGGAATATATTTCAAGAAGTGTATGTTGGATTATTCAAGAAGAATGAAGATGTTTTGAGTTCTAAGAAAAATATGTAAAGTCATTGCAAATATATGATTTTTCAATTCAAGGCTCTAGGACATATTATGCGTGCATAAAATCATGAATTAATATTTTGTGCATATCTTAAATATGTCATTCACTGCTATTTATTTTCAAGAAAATTGTCAGCATGCATGCGTAGGATTATTGTTTTCTATAGGGCATATTTCTCTCTCAACTGCCTCTTCGTACTCCTGATTCATGATCTGAATCATCAATCTTTGATCCATATCAAATTCTGGTTGACCGCTCTGTACAGGGTAATTCAAAACTCGATGTTTGGTTCTCCCAATTGCTTTTCAAAAAGAGAAATTCATATCATCTATTTTAGTCTTCTTAGATCGGACATCTCTTTCCACAATATCCATGTTTTGTGTTGCTTTTACCCATGCATCACTCATTCTTACTCGTTCAATTTTTTCTTCTTTCAGCTCAGATTCCATCTTTATCATCTTACACTCTGCCAAAGAATGTTTCTGTTCAAGCATCATATATCGGGCAACACAAGCTTGAATTGTTGCATCCTTTTGCTCCACGACCGCCTGTCGTTTTTCAGCCTACTCTTCTGACTCATGAATACGATTTTGAAATTCTACATTTTGATCATATAATACCTCTAATAAACTCTCCTCGGGTACCTTTTCGTCCTCTTCTTCCTCACTCTCAGCTGTTACCTCTGCGATTATCTCGGGTTCAACTATCAATTCTTCACTCACCACATGAATATCTCTAATTCCTTCTTCGTCTGACATCACATTATCATGATTAGTGATTAAAGGTATCCCCATAGTCTCATTCACTCCATTATTAGCATTCTCAGCTGCCATTCTCAAATACTGCTATAAAACAAGGGTTAATTAAGTAAATTAACATATCACATAATATCCGTATATTATGACCGACCAACAATTAAGCTCAGGTAGGACACACTAGCGAAAGATTTACTCAACTCTCCCCTCCTAGTTATATTTTTCGATCTCCGCTAGAGACCATATTCCTAAGCTCTGATACCAAATGTAACAACCCCAAAATAGGTCCAATCCAACCAACCAATTCTGAGTCGCCAAATACATGGTACAGAAAATAACTACAACTTTATTACAACAATTATCGTGCAAAATACAAGAACACATATGTTGTGAGTTTTAATACCAACTATGACTCATGTCCCAATTATGGACAGCACCTCACAGTGATACCTTACATAAAGGTACATTCTAGAACTGTTTTAGAAATTAAAATCTTTGAAAAGTGCTCAAGGAAACCTTCGTACATGGGAGGCCATGCGTCTAGGTTATGATAGATATCATATGCCCACAAAATTATCCTTGGTTGACCCAATAGACCCCAAAGAAAAACGAGAAGATTACTATCATATTCTTTCCAATGATGAGTCTTCTCTTGATATATCATTATCTCTAATGTCTCTAATTGGGAATTAAACTCCAAATAAACACCAAGATTATATAGGTAGTGCTTGTAAATATACTCAGCAAGTGGATGAGAACAACCCTGTCTTATGATGACACGAGGTTGTATGTCATTAGACATCTTGTATGATAGTGGCAAAACACCCTTCCAAGTTAAATTCACCTCACCCTCAACATCTATAGACCACCGTTCTATTCCCTTGTTATCCCCCGCTTGACCCAGCTACACTTTTATTACCTGAAATGAATTATGAAGTAAAAGGGTGAGCACAACTAACTCAGTAAAGAATATCATGACTAAAGATAAATAAATTATCAATAGCTTTCAACAATAATAAATCAGAGATTTAGAACATACGGTAGATGATAAAACTTTTCAACCATAGTTGCAGCGGAACGAGCAATCCATTAGAAGAGTCAAATAGACCATAAAATCTATTATCTTCTCCATGTTAAAAGTCCATCAACAATGTTTTATCCCTGTAACATTAATCAACAATTCCTGTCCACAATCACATGTATAACTCATAATCGTAATTGTTGTTCTAAATTTATTTTCTCATCCAGAACAAAGATAATTTTCATCACCTAAAACATCAAAGATCATGGTTATACCAAATCACAGTTTATGTTCATAATCATACTAATAAATTCATCTTTGCACTACGGGCCAAAGATATTCATCAACAGACCATCTTTGCACTACATGCCAAAGATATTCATCAGAAATCATTCATCTTTGCACTACGGGCCAAAGATATTCATCAATAAGTCATCTTTGCCAAAGATATTCATATCTCAAAGAAATATATAATCATTTCAGAATTTATATAAACAATAATTATAACCATGTTGATCAATTCACCTTTGCACTTAAGCTAAAGATATTCAATTATAAATTCAATGGTCATGATCATACCAATCACAATTCAACTTTTCACTACTGGCCAAAGAGAACCCTAGTCATGATCATACCAATAATCTACCCATTTTTACACTCCAGTGAAAGAGAATTTCAACATCAGGGTTATAAAAATGTTATATATGATAATAAAATCAATATAATCAATATATAGTTTTAATCTCCAAAGTAATATTCATAAATCAACTATAATTTGGTTAGAAAAAGAAACCAATTTTATTGTAAATAGTACTCGTGAATAATAACTCATGAATAGTAATCCATCGTGAATAGTAACTCATGAATAGTAACCCCGACATGAAAAAATTCCAACCAATATTTCAGCATAATGATATTGAAGAAATAATATCATTTGAGAAGAAAATAACATCCCTTACTATCCCTTACCTCAAAGAGCAGTACTTCTGACTAGAATAACGCTGAACGAACTTGCACCGTATAGAAACACTCAAGATATCAAAATACTTACAAGAATCCACTCGATAATATAGAGAGATAAATAGAGAGAAAATTTCAGTTTCTGGTGTGATTTTCAATTCTAACCTAAGCACCCTATTTATAGGAAAATGCTTAGAACACCAAAGCAGAAAATTTAATAAAATATTATATTATTATTATAAAATCTCCTACGCACATCAGCTGATTTCAAACATCAACCACCCACTCAAAAAAGTAAGAAAAACATTTTTCATAAATAAAATATTTAAAACTTCCAAAAATCAATTATTCAGGAATTTCGGAACTTCAATAATTCATAATAAATAGCCCTTTTATCCAAAAATTCGAATCCCGTGACTTTTAATAGGAAATTTAATTCTCTACAACTTTGCAGAAGAAAGTTTTTCCAAATTCCAAACAGAAATTGACCGAAATCCATAAACGGACTATTTTACAGGCTATAATCAAATTTCAGTCAAGAAATGGGTCCACCAACATGTTTAACATGTTTTTAGTATTTATTGCAACAAAAATACTCTTCCTCCTCATATACTGATATATCCCACATTCATTATAAAAATATCACCATTATTATATTATTAAAATATAATAATATATTAAAATGAATTATTTTATCAGAAAAAGATAAAATATTAATTTTCAACAATTGTCATATTAAAAATTTTCTCCATCTATATCCACATAAAATTAATATTTTTCTCATCATATAAATTAATAATTAATTATTCACAAATAATATTACAGAATCACAATAATGACAACCAGGCCGTTCCCAGGAAAGAGGCGGCTTTCCAATAAGAATTTCTCCTTATTGACGCGCAATTAGGTGACCAAACCTCTCCTTAGACAGAACTTTCTAGACATTACCAATAATGTTATCTAATAATATTATTCAGATAATATGAATTATTACTCCGATAATGAAAAATATTGTGTAGTGACAATTATTAAAACAACAGTAATATAAAATATCAACGCAATAATTATTGAATCAATAAAATACTGAACAGTAATTACTGTAATAATTATTGAGTAGTGTCTTCTTACGTAAGAATCAATAATTTAAAAATACTGTGCAATACCGTGTGCTACTGTGCAATAACGCGTATTACTTTACTTTAACCCACCGGATATTCCAACAGTGTTAATGGTAACGATTACGCCGTTATTTATAAAAACTTTAATTTGTCATTTTCTTCATTCGACATTTATTCTGTTATGGGGACCACAAATAGCTGCGCCGTCGTACGAATATTCCCCGACAGAAAGAATATTCCACGACCAAACGAATATTTCCTGACAACAATGAATATTTTTATAACCACTTGTGTATTTTGAAAAAAATTCATATATCACCCTTAACTTTAACCTTTTATCAATTTAACCATTTACTGAATAGTAATTATAAGAAAATTTGAATACTTTTATTTCATAAAATTTAGGGTCTTACATAATTAGTTTTCTTAATATTTAAAATATAAACTTTTGCTTCATCTTGAGATAGTATATTTACATCAAGTATTTTATCTGACTTATAAATTCACCAAGATATTTTCTTAAACAAAAATTCAATTCGGTAGACTGCATTCATTCAGCAAGCTGCATTCTTTGATACAGTAGGCTATATTCAATAGTTTGGATTTAAAGTTTAAAAATTGGTCATAGTTTGCTCCCACACTTATTCAACCCCCCCTTCTAAGTGTCATATCTGAATTTCATTTGGTATCAGAGCAAGGTTCTACTTACTTGGTCTTAAAGGTTACTTGTAGGGAAAGATTCTGACATGGCACAGTTCGGGAACAACAATCAAGAAGGACAATCAACAAATAGACCTCCTTTGCTGTATGGAACATAAAATTACAACTTCTGGAAATTCCGAATGAGGATCTATCTTCAAAGAGATCCTTGGGAATGGTGGGTTGTGGAGAACGGACCAGTTATTCCACGAAGAGAGGATGGGACACCAAAGATTCTACTAGAAATGGATCCAAACGAAATCTACATGGTCTCATATAATTCGAAAGCAATGAACACACTTCTCAACGGCATGGTACAATCCGAGATAGATAAAGTCTCTTCATGCAACACAGCCAAAGAGATGTGGGATACTTTAGTGGTAAGTCATGAAGGTATTTCAAAAGTTCGAGAAGTCAAGCTAAGTATGCTCATGCATGATTATGAAATGTTCAAACTCGAGAAAGATGAAACTATAAAGATGGCTCAAGCAAGGTTCCTTGTTCTTCTAAACTCATTAAAGCTACTGGACAAATCTATTCCACAAAGTGAGATTAATCGTAAGTTACTTCGGACTATGCCCAAGAGGTTTGCTTCTAAAATCACTACTATTCAAGATTCCTCTACTATATCTACTATGGATACATTAACCCTTTTGGTGAACTTGAGGAATATGAACATCAGTTAAAGAGGTATGACGATGAGGATAAAACTCCTAGAAGAAAGGTTTTAGCTCTTAATGCAGGAAATGAAGAAGAGCTTGATGATGATTCTGATGAAGAGATAGCCTTGATGACAAGGAGACTCAAAGAACTTCTTCAAAAAAAGAATAAACGAAAGAATATCTTCAACTCAAATAAAGGCAAAAGGAAGCAAACTGAGGAGACGTGTTTTGAATGTGGACGTCCATGGCACTTCAAGAAAGACTGTTTTCAACTAAAGAATAAAGGAAAAAAGGCTTCAAGGATAATAAGAGAAACAAGGCACTGGTCACTTAGAGTGATGATGAAGAATCTGAAGTTGAGGTTGACGCCAAGGATGAGATAGCTCAAGTATGCTTCATGGGAATAGAAGGTGAATCAAACGAGGTATTTAATTTTGAGTTTAATTCTTTGAAACAAGAAAATGATAAATTGAAAGAAAAGAATGCATATTTGAAAGACTTGGTAAATACATTAATGGGCGAAGTAGACTCTTTAATAGATGAAAAGAAAGATATTGAAAAGAAATCTACATGTAATGAAGAAAAGATTTTGATTGCAAAGATTGGTTATTTAGACAATTTTAATAAAATACTTTTCAATAAGGTGAAATTCTTAAATAATGAAGTCCAAAAATTAACTATTGAGTTAAAAATGAGAGATGTGTGTATTGATGCATTTAGTGATAAATCGCCTGTTAAAACCCCTCCTAATGACAAACTTCAAAAAGAAATAGCTTCACTAAAATTATCTCTTGCTAAATTCGTTCAAGGTGAAGAAAATTTAAATGTCATTTTGGGTAAACAAAGACCTACTATTGAAAGATAAGGAATTGGTTATAATTCTATGCATGAAAAAGGTAATATGAAAATGCTAAAGTCAAAATCACGTTTTAGATTAAATTATTGTTCACCCTTTACAATGTGTAGAAATTGTGGCATTAAAGGTCATTTGGACATAAATTGCTTTAAGAAAAATAAGATTAAAAAGGTTTGGGTTAAAAAGGACGATTTACCTGCAACTAGTATAAAAGGACCCAAAATGATGTGGGTACCAAAAGGATGAATTATTTTTTCTTGACAGGTATGTCTCAAGGCAAGGGTTCCATCTCAAAAATGGATTCTTGATAGTGGATGCTCACGGCACATGACTGGTGACAAAACAAAGTTCATGGAGCTAAAAATCAAGAAGAAAAATGGTACAGTTACATTTGGAGATAATCGAACCTACGAGATAATCGGAAAAGGTAAAATTGGAAATGGTAAGGTAATTATCGTTAATGTACACCTTGTTAATGGACTTGAATTTAATCTTATTAGTATCAGTCAATTAACGGATAATGGTCACCAAGTTAGTTTTGATAAAGAAAAATGCACTATTTCTCATGGTACTAACTATGTTACCCTAGTTGCACAAAGAGAAGGAAATATATATACTATTAATTTTGAGCAACAGGATGAAGAATTATGTTTAGCATCTATACAAGATGAGGCTAATTTGTGGCACAAGAGGATGGGACATGTTCATATGGATTTAATCAAGAAATTATCCTCAAAGAATCTCGTCAAAGGTTTGCCGAAAATCAAATATGAAAAAAGGGAATTTGTGTTCCTTGTCAACTCGGGAAACAAGTAAGAACATCATTTACAGCAAAGAACATGGTATCAACCTCTTTTCCTTTACAACTACTCCATCTTGATCTATTTGGACCAGAAAGACATCCTAGTATAAATGATAAATTTTATGCTTTTGTAATAGTAGATGATTTCTTTAGATATACATGGGTATTATTTTTGAGAACTAAAGATGAAGTATTCAAGGAATTTGAGAAATTAATCAGAAACTTGGAAACAAAATATAGTCTAAAACTTGTAAGGATAAGAAGTGATCATGGTACTGAGTTTCTAAAAGACTTTATAATATTTTGTGATCAAAAGGGTATTAGTCATGAATTTTCTGCTCCTAGAACCCCTCAACAGAATGGAGTTATAGAAAGAAAGAATAGGACATTACAAGAAACAGCTAGAACTTTATTACAAGAAAGTAAACTTCCTAAAAAGTTTTGGGCCGAAGCTGTAAACACGTCTTGTTATGTTTTAAATTGAGTACTTATTCGTCCAATCATTTTGAAGACTTCTTATGAACTGTTAAATAATAAGATTTCTAATATTAGTTATTTCAAAGTTTTTGGATCTAAATATTTTATTCTAAATACTAGTGATAACCTAGGAAAATTTGATGCTAAATCTTATGAAGGAATTTTCATTGGGTATTCACAGAATAGTAAAGCATATCGTGTATTTAACATTAACAAGTTGAGTGTTGAAGAATCTGTTCATATTCGCTTTAATGAAACTCACAATGATTTTTCAAAAGAAAGAGACGAGGATGCAAGTACATTGGAAATCTTAGTAGATCCAGCAAACCGGAAGAGTCTATTCAGCAAACCGAATGAACAAATCCAACAAGTTGAATTGGAAAATTCACAAGGTGTAGAACAAGATACAACAGAAGAACTTGAAGCAAATTTCCCTCAACAAGAAGAAGTAATACATGATGTACAAATGCCAAAGACTGCAAGATATCTCAAGAACCATCCAACGGAAAACATCATTGGAGATATAAACAAAGGAATAACTACAAGAAGAGGATTGCAAAATCAATGTGCTTTTTCAGCATTTTTTATCCCAAGTTGAACCAAAGAATGCTAAGGAAGCTATCCTAGATGAAAGCTGGCTAATGGCAATGCAGGAAGAACTTCAATAATTTGGACGATGCCAAGTCTGGGAACTTATGCCACCTCCTAAAAATGTTTCTATTATTGGAACAAGGTGGGTCTTCAAGAACAAGCTTGATGAGCATGGAACTATCACTCGTAACAAAGCACGGCTAGTAGCTCAAGGATACAATCAACAAGAAGGGATAGAATATGAAGAAACTTACGCTCCAGTCACCATACTAGAGTCCATCCGCATCTTGTTAGCATTTGCATGTTACAAGAAGTTCACAATTTATCAAATGGACGTTAAAAGTGCTTTTCTCAATGGATACATCAATGAAGAAGTGTATGTAAAACAGCCTCCTGGATTTGAACATGAGAAGTATTCAAATCATGTCTACAAGCTAAAGAAAGCTCTCTATGGACTAAAACAAGCTCCAAGGGCTTGGTACGACAGGTTGAGTAAGTACTTGCTTTCAAATGGTTTTATTAGAGGAAAAATTGATTCTACATTATTTATTAAGCATGAAAATAAAGATATTATTATTGTACAAATATATATATATATATATATGACATAATTTTTGGTGCTACTAATAATTTTCTTTGTGAGTGGTTTTCAAAGTGCATGCACAGGGAGTTCGATATGAGTCTAATGGAAAAACTTAATTACTTTTTGGGACTCCAAATCAAACAAACAACGAACGGTATGTACATCCATCAAACCAAATATACAAAAGAACTTCTCAAAAGGTTTGGTTTTGAAGGATCTAATTCAAAGGCTACACCAATGAGCACTTCCATAAAGCTTACGTCTGACGAAAAAGGTATAGATGTAGAGGTAACTAAATATCGAGGCATGATTGGTTGCTTATTATATTTAACCGCATCTAGACCGGATATTATGTATCGTGTTTGTTTATGTGCACGTTTTCAAGCAAAGCCTAAAGAATCTCATTTACAAGCTATTAAAAGGATTTTTAAATATTTAAGTGGTACAATAAATTTGGGATTATTTTATCCAATCTGAAATCATTTTGAACTAATGGATTATTCAGATGTTGACTATGCAGGGTGTCAAATTGATAGAAAAAGTACCAGTGGTGCTTGCACATTTTTAGGTCACAGTCTTGTTACGTGGCATAATAAAAAGCAAACTTCAGTTGCTTTATCAACCACTGAGGGTGAATATCTAGCTGTGGGGAGTTTTTGCTCTCAAATTTTATGGTTAAAACAAACTCTATGTGACTTTGATATTTTATGTGATAATGTGCCCATATACTGTGATAATTCTAGTGCTATAGATATTTCTAAAAATTCGGTATTACATTCACGTACAAAGCATATAGAAGTTAGACATCATTTTCTAAGGGATAATGTTTCAAAAGGATTAATTAAATTAATTTTTATTCCAACAGAAAAACAGTTGGCTGACATTTTAACTAAACCTTTAAGTGAAGAAAGGTTCTGCATGCTAAGAAGAGAACTTGCAATGTGCATGGTTTAATCTTTTTATGTACTAAAATAGTTCATGCATTAATATCTCATAATTACAATATATTTGCAAGTTATTATTTTAACTATGTTTTGTTGATAAACATTATCTGTATATAACCGGCAAAGAAGGCATATCTGCACTGGCACGGTTCACTGTATCTATATTTATGGGATTTGATATATGAAAAGATAGACACTGAAGGAGTCTGTTCGCAGTCCAACACTTTCTATTTCAGCTATAGATACACACTTCTTTTAAAGATTAATGTCTATCGCCGACTTGGGAAACGTAAAGGTTAATTCCTTGAGAAACGGAACAGCGGCCGAACAATTTTTTGAAATTGAAAAGACGTATGTCTTTCGGTGACAGAGTTATACATGATTTCTGTTTCTTATCTTCAATCTTCTTCTTAAATTAGAAACATCTTCTTCATTTACCAAAACTCCTTCGTTCTCCTCTCACAAATCAATAACACCATGAAAACCAAAGCTAGCTAGCGATCTTCTAAAAAATCAATCGACGAAGGTTCTTCATTGAAGAATGTTACTAGAATAAAAAAGAAATCAAAGAGAGAAAATAAGAAATCTCCTGTCCATGAGTTGTCTAATGCCACAATATTAACCGATGATTCGGATTCCAGTTTTTCTTTCTTAAAGGCTTCAGAAGCAGAACCGTCTCAACAGGGTAAGTTGAAGCAGCAAGTACATGCAGAACATCCTTTTTCACAGCTAGAGTATCATTCAAATCTGGTAAATCCATTCTCATCTTCCCCTGATTTGCCAGAAAGTTTCTTTAGAGGGTATAATTTTGAAACTCGTTTTAAAAATTCAATTGCTACGAAGCAATTTGTGTATGAAAAATCTCTGGATCTGTTTTATCTCAAACACTCTGTTTTTGGAAAAATTATTCACTGATTGTGAAATATCCCCTATGCTGCTTCCTCCTACTATTGCCTATCCTATATTAGTTCAACAATTTTACACTAATCTTGAATGCAATGGGGATTATTTTACAACATATGTTAAGGGAAAGTCATTATTTTTCACTAGTATCGATTTTGGTAGCATTCTTGGTATTTCTTCTACTGGACCTTGTCCTTTTACTCTTAAAGGTGCTGCTAATATTCATTTTCATCCATTGGAACAACTTCATATTGTTATGAATGATTTTTCTCTTACAACTCTGTTTCTTCCAAAAACTGTGAATGTGTGTCCTACTGCATGTGTGTTACATAAGTTGGTTAGGTATAATTTGTTTCCATGACTTGGTGGTGGAGCATATTTTACTTATCTAGATTTAGTTGTTGTGGCTATGATTCTTACGAGAAAACCTTTCAATCTTTCTCAAATGATGTTGTCTCATATGCAAAGTTGCATTCGTCAAACCAAGAAGTGTCAAGTTTTTAACAAAATATTTCCAACATTTCAAATTTCTTTTGATGATGAAATTTCTGTCACAAATCATGAGATTATCGATACTGCTAATTTGACAAAATCTCATATTACTTTTCGTGCTGGTGAGTTTGTTCGTCTCCTCCCTGATCCTCCTCCTATTTCTCACGATTCGTCTTCCTCCCCTTTGCCAAATTCTCATGGGACTGATATTTTGAAGCTTTTAACTGAGATTCTGCAAAATCAAAATGTTGTGAAAGATGATTTGGTCGAAATTAGAAATCGTCTTGTGTGTCTTGAGAAAGGTAAGTTACCAATGGATGCCCCTAAGATCAATAAATTATATCATCGAATTGAAGATGAATTTATTGACCTTCAAGCGGGTTTTGAGATTCAGACGCTGGCTATGGTTGAAGCACTCCAATGAAAGGTTAATCGAAACACTTGTCAATTAAGTCAAGAGGTGAAATTCGTTAGTTATCAAATTGGGGAACTAGCAGATTTTATGGCTACAAGGTTCAATGTTATTGGTCAAAGGTTTCATGTTCCAACAATGTATTCTCCAACTCCCGAATGGCCAATGAATAACTGGATGGCTGAGTACAAGGGAGATTTTCTGGATATGGAGCTTCCTCCTACAACCTTTATTCCTAGACCACCTCGACTTGCCAACGATTACACCTTGGAAGAGCGTTTACATCGTCTTCATCATCGACCATACTTCACCAATCGTGCTGAACAGAGGGCAAATCTCGAAGATATTGATTGAAGTCGTCTCTTTTTGCATGATGCCAAAGGGGGAGAAAATGTCAGATTCTGTGATTCTGTGATTTTGTTTTAAAATTTTTGCTTTAAAGACTATGGGTTTAATTGGTTTTGATAGGCATGGTTGCCTGGATTTTAAGATGTTAAGATGCTGATAATTTTTTTTTTGTTCTACTGCATGTTTTTAAACTTATTTTGTTGCAGGCATTTTAAGAATTGATGGTTTTAATTTTCATATTTGGTTTAGTATAATACTAACATGCAGGTGTTAAAAACTTCTCCTGAAATGTGCATGAATTTAGGGGGAGTTTCATTCATATATGTTGTCATCATCAAAAAGGAGAAGAATGTTGATTAATTCACGTTCTAGCCTAAAGTTTTGATGATGATTTATTTGTCGGTACTAAATTCTGTATTGTGGATTTCAGGAATATATTTCAAGAAGTGTATGTTGGATTATTCAAGAAAAATGAAGATGTTTTGAGTCCTAAGAAAAATATGTAAGGTCATTGCAAATATATGATTTTTCAATTCAAGGCTCTAAGACATATTATGTGTGCATAAAATCATGAATTAATATTTTGTGCATATCTTAAATATGTCATTCACTGTTATTTATTTTCAAGAAAATTGTCAGCATGCATGCGTAGGATTATTGTTCGAATGATATATTATGCATGTATAGGACTATCTGAATGTGATCTTCTTTCTACAGATTGGTTATATAGAAAGGAAGTATAATATGTGGCGGTAGTGGGTTTTAATTAGAAGTCTAATAGCTGCATATTGGAAATTGTTAGTTGCATATGGCGGTAAAGTTTTTATTGACACATACCTTGAAAGAAGGAAGTCATGATTATCTTTGAAGAAGTTGAAATTTGTTCCGTTACTATCATGATAAGTGATGGCTCTTGAGTTACTTTTATTGTCTGACTTAAACTCTATCGTGAATCATAATTGCTTCCGGTCTAGTCCTATTTGACTTGGTCTCTACTATCTTTGAGAGAGTCCAATATTTATCCAAACATTTATTTGTTACGTTTGTTTTCAACAGAAAATTATTAAACGTTGCTTTTCTTGCTTTACAACGTAAACATTTTTTTTAGCAACGGTAATATATGTGTTTGGGCTATAAAAAGAACTGAGATCAGTGACAACATTTACAACACTCGATTTATTATTTTGTACTCACATACTTTGAAATCGATTCTACTCTTGGTGCAAATTTTGAGCTGCTGATTTAGCCAATTTTCGTGGGCATTATTTTGGTAATATCATTCTATTATTAATTGATCATTGCATACATTAGTTGAACCTTGCATTGTTAAATTATTTATTTGCTTTGATCATTAGACCTCTATAAATTGTAATCTTATATTTTTAGACTAAGTGTTGTCTAAAGGATTTTAATCCAGGTGGATTTAGTTTTAAGTTACAAACAGGTTCAAGGAAGCTTAGGAACTTAAGGAGTGCATTGGTGAACAAGGAGCAAGTGTGCTCAAATGAATTATTGTAATTCAATTTGATAAAATCTGTTTTGTAACAAGGGTTATTTAAAGAAATAAAAGTGAGTCTCCAATACTAGTTGGTATTGGACGTGGACTAGGCTATTATTATAGAGGGTAATAGCTGAACCACGTAAAAAATCTGTGTTATTTTATTGCTTGATTTTCTTTAATATTTCTCAAGATAATTAGTTTTCTTAATATTTAAAATATAAACTTTTGCTTCATCTTGAGATAGTATATTTACATCAAATATTTTATCTGACTTATAAATTCATCAAGATATTTTCTTAAACAAAAATTTAATTCGGTAGACTGCATTCATTCAGCAAGCTGCATTCTTTGATACAGTAGACTATATTCAATAGTTTGGATTTAAAGTTTAAAAATTGGTCATAGTTTGCTCCCACACTTATTCAAACCCCCTTCTAAGTGTCATATCTGAATTTCAAAGATGGTCAATGGTGTCGAGAAGTTGTATTTGGGCGGGTGGATTTCGTATGCTGTTTAAAGGATAACTAAATGTTGGGTTGGCTGGATAGTGACAAAATCCCAAAGTACGTAACAAAAGTAACAATTTGTCTTCTTTCCCTACCATTGATTAATTTTTTTTTAAAAAAAATAAAGAGAAAAAAAATTGCTCTAATATTATTACAAAAAATTATATGAAAGATGTGGTGTATATGAAAAATGTGGTGTGTATATGAATTTGAAATATTACCTACCTACATTGTACCTACCTAAATGCAAACTACACTAATATACAAATGACAAAACTAGTCTGAAATTCTCATCTTGAATATTATCAGTGACTTGGTTAGTTTGTTTCTTTACACCATTGAATATAATAACAAGAGGAACCTACCTACCTGTCTTTAGCACATCAAAAGGAGGGCTTCACGGGTGCGGCCAAGCAGACTCAACGCCGTCGCAGCAATGTGATGTCCAGTCAGCCCAGCAAGAGCCAGTTGTTCCTTTGGTGATGCATGCTCAATATAGTGGTCTGGTAAAACAATTGGTCGCCACTGAAAAATAAATCATTGTCAAACAATTGGAATAGCACTACCCGTACCCTTAGGGTGTGCACTAGACAAGTAATTCTATAGTAAAGTATGTGTGTGCACAAGAGATCATTGCCTTTCCAGCATATTGAAACCATGACTTATGCCTGCAGTCAAAATATTATTACCTTGATCTTTCCGTCAAGCTGGCCATCAAGTGAAATAAATTGGGCGACGTGGGATCCGAATCCACCTACAGAGCCTTCCTCGACGGTGATTAGAAAGGCATGGTTCTCACACAACTGCCTAACAAGTTGTATGTCAAGCGGCTTGCAGAATCTTGCATCGGCAACAGTTACCTCAATGCCAAGCTTTGAAAGCAGAGACTGAGCTCTAAGACAGTTCTGCACCATAGCTCCATAGCCAAGAAGAGCAATATCTTTGCCTTCTATAAGAACTCTTCCTTTTCCAATCTGGTCCACAAAAAGGAGCAGACAAATGAATTCGTATTCTCAATGCAAGTTCAAGAGTGAAAATTGTTCAGCAAGAGCTATATTCTTATATATCCGGCAAGAATCTCAAGACACTTGAGAACACATATTTGAATACATTCAAAGTGACTAAAGAATATATTATAACACCAAAGGAAATTAGCCATCTTTTAAGGAAGGCTAAACTCATTATTTGGTCACTGAACTTTCCCTAGCTTTAAATTAGGTTACTGAACATCTAATCTTTTGATTGAGTCACTGAGCTAACTTTTTTTTGGTTTTTATTTTTCTTTTTATAATCAAAACTATCCATTAACATCAGTAATACATGGTTGAGATGTCATACGAGCTGACATAAGATATGAGTTGGACAAGGGAGTAGAGTGTCATCTGTTGTAGGCAACACTTAATTACGAATACCACTTTTACCCCTTTCTCTATCTCGCCTCTCATTTTTCTCTCTCCAACCTTTCCAGAATTGATAAATTCCTTCAATCCCATTAAGCTACCACACTTCTTCTCTCTAACATTATCAGTACCAACACCCATAACCACCACCATCACTTCTCTATCTCTCTACACACACATACATATATATATAGTGTGAGGGAGATAAACGTATCACCAATCCTTCAATTACATGATGGCCTCGTTAACAACCTTTGTTATACCGACAATAACCGACTGCTTAAACACCAACACCCTAAAGGAGCCAAGATATCATCATATTTTATCTAAATTTCTCAAAAGCTTTGCATCTACCACTCAAATTGAATTGAAAAAAAACACAAGAATTTGACCTCTGATGCAACCAATGGCTTAAGCGCAAGTGAATTTGATCAACAATTGTGGGTGAAATAGATAGAGATATAACAAAACGCATTGACGATTTCGCATGGGGTTAGAGAGATGAGATAAGGTGGTGATGGGTGAGTTATTGTCACCGTGTTAAAGCAGTTCCCGTGTGATGGCATGATGACTTGTAGCGGTTAAAGAATAATAGGATAACCAATGGAGAAAAAAGATAGAAAATAAGAAGATGAAATAAAGGAGAGAGAAGAATAAACGGGAGAAAGTAAATCTTATCCATGCAGAGGCAAACAACAATTCTTAAATCAGGCTTAAGTGACACTGTGACACATCATAGAATATTACTAAAGGAAACTGCTTACTAAAAAAATCTATATAATCTAACAATTCAATCCACAACAATTAGGAGTCCAGTGACCTAATGCTACGTTTGTTTGCAAAAATGATGGGTGTGATAGAATTATTATTTGTACTAATTTTAATCGACTATTTTATCCCAGCCCGATATTTAATTCAAGGACTACTTGTTATCATTTCTAAGGTCATTTGATATCTCAAAAGGGGGATTATATAATACCACCTTTCAACTAGGGATTATAATCCATATCAAATGGCTTTAGAAATGACAAACCATAGGTCACAATATTAAATAATGGACTAATCATAGGATAAAATAATCCGAAGAGAAAATAAATTAGTACAAATAGTCATATCCCATCAATCATTTTTGCTAACAAACATAGCCTAATTGAAAATCGGGCAAAAGTACAGTGACCAAATAACGAGTTTAGCCCTTAAGAAATGAGCAAGTTGTGGATTAATTTGATCATGCAGGACAAACAGCACAACATCCATCAAATGTGAAGGTCAGTTGACAAACTTTTGAATCTCTGAGTCGTTCATTTATAACACAACGCTCAATGAAAGAAATTAATGCATCACAAAAAGCTCGTATTAGTAAGAGATGGAAAGGATTATATTACTTCAATAGGGACTCCATTACATATAGAGTTGTTCAGCTGAGCAATGGCACCTCTAGGATAGCGGAAGCACACTGGCCTGTCATCAATATGAATTGCAGTAGCCACCATGTGAACGAGCTCAACCTCATCGGATGGGGCCATCACAATCATGTTTGGCAAACATGACATGAACGTAATATCAAATGCTCCGCACTGTGCTGGCCCATCAGATCCTACTAAGCCTGCACTTGTGATGACAAAACGAACTGGAATCTTCTGCCTATCCACATCATGGACTACCTAATGCACCCATAAGGAAAGAAAATGTTAAAAAACCAGAATATTTGTGTCTTGTCGTACTCGCAACATATTTTATTTTTTACATTATTTAAGACGTATATCAAAGCCCAAGTGATGTAGGACAAGATGAAAAGAAGGAATAAGAGTACCTCCTCTCAGAGAATCGGTAGAGAAATATGCACACAAAAATACAAAGCTTTTCTCGAATCAATCCATACTCAATAATCTAAAAAATTATATAGATTACAACTCTATATAGGAAATTTATGTCTTAATGACCAAGAAAAAACCTAATATAAAAAAGAAATAACTCCTAATTAAAATCTACTACAATAATTAAACTTCTAGAATCACCTACCTAACATAAGTAACAAATAATTACATGAGTTACCAAAATAATTGTCTCTAAATAATACTACAATATAATAAGTAAACAATCTCTTGATCTTCTTCCTTTGCTCCGCATCATTCTCCCCGACATTGAAGAAAATTTATCCATGAGTTTTATAATTATTTAGATGTCTTACAACAAATCATGAGAATCCCACATTCCAATTTCATGAGCACAATTTGAAAGGCCAGCGGCAACATAATATAGAATTTTGAAGCAGCCTGTATTATCCAGAAAGAGAAATCAACATGTTTGACCTCCACTTTATCATCCTTGTTATGTTCACATACATAACTTCAATTTTCTCAATGCGAACCATTTCTGAATCTTCAATTTGTTCAACACACTTGGCTTCTGCTTTATTTTCCTCACGAAAATCAATATGTAAGAGTACTCTCTCTTCTTTATTTCCACCAACTTCTTGTTGGTTATTGATACAATTTACCCAAAGAGTATTAGGTGTTGTGATGCATTCATCAATTGTCTAGTAATACTTTGCCTTGTGGATTTCCTCTTGAAAAATTCGCATCCAAATAGATTGAACAACTTTTTGGTCTTGAACGCAACAAGGATGAGAATAGCATGTCGATAGGTACTCGTAATGTGTCTTTAAATCTTTTAGATTTTTTTCATACAATTTTAAATCATCACACAATTTTCAATACTCGAAACCCCAAGTCACTTAATTTTAGCCCAAAGGAGGTCTGGATGTCCTAAATACTTTGTTTTCCTTTACGACGGACTCTTTTTTCAATAGCTGACTCTCTTTTTTTCAAACAGGGAGCAAATTGAAAAAGGTAATAAATAGGGATAAATGTGCAAATTTTGAAGTGCATGGACTGAACTCACTAAAATTTGTCACATTATAATTCATTTGGTTTTTCATGTTTCTGTTTATCGCGTATAATAGAAAAGAAGTTCTAGAGAGACTTTCAGCTTTAGCAACAACAATAGCTTTTGGACTCCTTCTCCTTTTTCCTTTTTCTTCTCTCTCTGGCGTCTGCCCGTCTTTCCTGGATAAACTAGATTTGGGCTGGGGGTTATTGCTTTTTCCTAGTGATGGGCTTATTGAAGGAAGATGGTTGTAAGAGTTCCGGCAAGAAAATCCCACC
Organism: Panax japonicus; assembly: GCA_020205505.1. NCBI lineage: Eukaryota > Viridiplantae > Streptophyta > Magnoliopsida > Apiales > Araliaceae > Panax > Panax japonicus. The sequence continues at coordinate 61,296,928 of CM035109.1, read as the reverse complement.
CCCGCACGAATAGTGCCACTGTAGCGCTGAACTGTACTTTCCCGACAGAGAACATTGATCTGCGATGAACAGATTTGCAATTGAAGCAGCCCTGATGATTTGGATGTTTTACTACACCTGTGCATACAACGCAAGTTGGTTCGTCTTCAGTAATATTTTACATTAAGTTTAGCATTATAAAGGTAATATGAAATTAAGAGTAGTAATTTGAAATATGTTGAGAAGAAGGCCGTACTAATGCTACTGACGCTGTATTAAGTTTAGCATTTTGGATTCTTGTCTTCCAAAAGTAGGTATTGTGAATTTTTATTTCCTTACAAGGAGAAGAGAAAGAGAGCTACCATGGCTTGAACCCTAAAAGTTGTTCACACCGCAAGGGGAACACCATTGTGGCACTCAAAGCTTTCTCTTTTAAAAAAACAACCTAAAAATCCATCAATAAAATTGATTTATATATATATATGAAATGAACAGACCAATTTTTTTCCCATTTTCCTAAAAGATAAACTAAATACTATTAAATATTAAACAAACTGATATTTTCAACACATTAAATGTGATACAGATATTAATTAATTCCTACCTAATAATAATTTTGAGTAACTATATTGTTATAGAATATGAATACTTGAGTTGTGCAAATTGGTAATACCACAATATTTTAACCTCTACAACAGTATTTTTGGACGTAAAATGAGTTATGCTCAAAACAAAAGAAATGTAACTATAGAGTTAGGGACTGGAGCATCCATATATATTACTGAAATGATCCGGTCATGAGCATTCTTTAACTGCCCAATCCGCAACAGTTTCAATTAAAACCAATCAAATTAGTCCGATGACCACCAAAGAGAGCAGGCATGCAGAGAAAGAAAAGAACTAAACATTCCCTCTGAACCTCCCTGTTAACGCCAAGTTTCGCCGGCGCGTCCAATCACAGAATCCACGCGCTAGAACCTGCACAGTAACAGATCACACAGAAGCTTGACGGCTTGTGCCGCCGGGGGATAGCTCCGGTGTGAGAATGAGTACAGGCCGTTACAAGGGTAAACAATGGAGGCAAAGTACTTAGTGCTCAAAAGTAGGTATTACCTCATAATGTTAACCTAGGCCTTGTATTTATAGAGCTCACCACCTTAGAATCCTTCTCCCAGTCGGATTAGGACTCCTAGTGTATGGTAGTTACCATAACTTGGGTCCAACACAATCTCCTTAAAAGGTGCAAGTAGAATCCAATCCCACCACTACCTTTGGAGTTACCGTATGTAAATAGGCCCCCGGACTCTGTACGCAGGAGAGCCCACTGTACAGGCCCAAACGGTCCTATTATCTGGTCTGGGCTTCGGCCCAAAGGACTCGAAGGCCCGACCCCTCCTTGTCGCCAGAATGGGTTCGTCCCCGACACCGAAAGACTCATATGCCGACCCGAACACCTATAACGTCCTCCTGGGCCTCATCCCCTCGGTCTATCAAGCCCTTCTTCCAGGAAGCCTTCGGCCCAGATGGAGGTCGGTAAAACGCTCCCGAACATTGCCCCCCAGTCTCTGGTTATAACATATTTATGACTAGAGACTTGAAAGGTCACGACAACTAATGATGAGTCATCTTGGGAAGTCCAACGGTCTGTTATAGATATTTTAAACGTTGCACGCCTTTTAACGCCTGGACCCACCTCAACATTTATTAGCCGCCCTAGGGCTCCGTGCCGTACAACCTATAAAAACCCCTTTCCCCCATCATTATCACTTTTACTGACTCCTTCTCCTCAAATCCTCTCATTTGAATTTTTCCGGCAAGGCGATTTCCGGCAAGACTCCACTCTGTCGTATTCATCGTTTTCTTCATTTCTTTGCTCGTTTGAGTGATAATTGTGCTCATTTCCTGCCTAAACTTCTCCTTTTCTCAATATTCCTCTTGAAATGGCAGATTCCACCAACAATCCGGCAAATGAGCCCACCGTTGTTACCACCGGCGACCTTCTAGAGGTCGAACTACCAACTGCCCCGGTGGAAATGTCCGCGGAGAACGCCGAGTCCCAAACTCGTCGTCTCTATGCTTCAGAAACCGATTACGCGGTTATCAACACCAAATCATCCATCACATCCTCCCAACTATCTGACATCCGCTCGTCATTCAATATCCCCAAAGAGTACAAGCTTCGGGTGGCCGAAGCTAACGAGAGGATGTACCATAGTCCCGAAGGTGGTTGGGTAGCCGTCCACCTCTACGCCCTGAAGTACGGAGTTCGGTTTCCCCTCCACGAGTTCATATCCTCTTTTCTGTGTCTGGTCGGGGTCGGATTCGCACAATTAGCGCCGAACTCCTACATCCAACTTATCAGCTTCATAGCCCTCTGCCAAGAGGCCGGCATCACCCCCGGACTGGACTTTTTCTTTGTCCTCTTTTCTGTCTGCCGATCCAAGGAGCCCGGTCTCCGACACCTGAACCGAGTTCCAGGCCGAGAGACTTTCGTGAAGACCCCTTCAAGCAACAAGGGATGGCATTCCCAGTGGTTCTTCATGAAAGGAACCGACCTGAACCTTTTACCCGCCTGGGCTGGTCCCGATGACACCCCAATCAAAGTCACCAAATTCCCGAAGGGTCGTGCTGCAGCTTTCAAAAAGTTTTATGCCATTCTGAAGCAGACCAGCTGGGGTGTGGGGATCGTTTCAAACGAGTCGTGGCTTTATGAACACGGATGTAAGTAATCACACCCGAACCTTTTTATCTATATTTTCGTCTTTCTTCCATTATTTCTCTTCAATAATCTTTGTGTATTACGTCGTAGTGACCATCTTCAAGCCTGATGATGCCGAAGCGGCTCTGACCCCACTTCCTATCACAGTCGAGCCCATTCACCCTCCAGCTGCTGATGATACCCCCTCGGACGAGGCTGTCCTCATCACGGAATTGTCCGTTGGTTCATCAACAGGGCCTCTTCCCGATTCATCTAAAGCTGCCGTTTTTACAAAAAACGTGCTCGAGATGAAAGGGGCTGACAAGATGGCCTTGCTGAAAAAGGCCAAGAAGAAGCCTTCCTCCGTCCGAGCTCCCGACAAGGCAATCTCTTTGGTTGAGGCGAAGCCTGCTCCCAAACCGACTCCTCCCCCACCTGCCTTAATAACCATGGTAGAGGATTCAGAGGATACCGAGGACCGACCTCTTGTTCGACCCTCGAAGAAGCCTCGCCTGACCGAAGGGCCAGTTGAGGAAGTGACTGGGCCGATCCCGGCTGTGACCCCGACGTCCCGAGCAAGCTCTTCTGAGGGGTCGGCGACTACCTGTTGGCCGAAGAGTCCCTCCGAGAAATTCCCCTTCTACCTGCTTGATCAGTTTAGGCTTTCCGGTGACGATGATCGGTTTAAGAACTTTTCATCCGAGGAATTTCTGGTTACTTATCTCAAGGCTCAGACACAGGTATTCATCCTCCTTTGTATGTATTTTTCCTTAGTGATTCTTTGTATGTTATCTGACCGTCATGTCTTCTATACTTAGGCTAATGCTATCCTTGCCCGGGCGATCGCTCCACTTGCTCGGTCTACGAAGATGGAGCTTCAACTGGGAACTGATATGGATCTGCTCCAGGCCGAGCTGAGGGGTCGGGACTCGGAGCTGAAGAGAGAAAGAGAACTTCATGCCGATGCCCGAGATAAAGTGGAGAAGGCTGATCGTCGAATCGCCGAACTCGAAGACCAACATGCTTTATTACAACAGGAGTTCGTCGGTCTCGATGATCATGCCAAAAAGTTGATTCGGGACAAGGAGGCTCTGGTTGAGGAGAATAAGGTTTTGGTGGGCAACCTTCACGCCGTCGAGGATCATATCAATCGGATGCACGGTCAAGTGAGAACCCTGATCGCTGCGAACAGTACCTTGGAGGCAGAACGGTCTGTCATCAAACAAGCAGCCATCAAGGAATATGAAGAATCGCCTGCCTTAACCGATAAGATAATGGCCCAATTTGCTGAAGGGGTCGAAGCTTATCGGGAGAAGGCAAGAGCGAAGCTTGTTGATGCCGGCCTGGATGCTTCGGTACTTGATTCTTCCGACGAGGAGTCCGACGCTGATGAGGGTGCTCCTTAGTTCCTCCCGCTAATTTTCTGCCTAAGTGTATTTTTTTTTTTTGTACTATTGCCCGACTCGTAAGCGATCGGGTTGTAAAAATTTTACAAGTATAAATGAAATATACTCTTTTGGCCCATGAATGTTTGTTATCAGTTTTACTTAGAACTAATCTCGATCAGTTATGTTCATCCGAACCTTCTAATCGGATTGTCCTTAGAGTTTATCTGATATTGAAGGGTCCAACAGTTATACTCGGGACTTATCTCGATCAGTGGCATCTTTTTGAACCTCTTGATCAGATAGCAGCCGAGATCTGTTCTTTGAGAATGTGTTGAATTCCCGGTCAGTTATGTTCGGGACTTATATTGATCAGTGGTGTCTTCCCGAACCTCTTGATCAGATATTGCCCGAAGCATGTCTGTTCGAGTAGTAATGAAACATATGAATATAGATGAAGTTAAACATTGCCAAGAATAAGAACTTTCATTTATATCATTTAAATTGAGTTGGTTGCATAGACAAGAGTAAGAATAACACAACTATTACTGGTAAAATTTTCTAAGTCTTCCAGCATGCCATGTATTCGTTACCTCCGAACCATTCATTGCTCGAAGCCGGTATGTTCCGGGCTTCGGCACTCCTATCACTTCATAAGGACCCTCCCAGTTAGGCATTAATTTGCCAGTGTTCTGGGGGGTTGAAGCCTCCGACTCCCGGAGGACTAGATCTCCTACTGCAAACCTCCTGGACTTCACCTTCTGGTTATAGTGTCTGGCTGTCCGCTGCTGATAGATTGCCAACCTCATCACAGCCGAATCCCGGACTTCATCCAGTAAATCCAAATTTGTCCTCAAGCCATCGTCATTGTACAGTTCTTTATATTGGCTGACCCGAAGGGTAGGTGATCCGATCTCGACAGGGATTAGAGCATCGGTCCCATATGCCAATCTGAATGGAGAATCCCCCGTTGTAGTTCGTGGGGTAGTTCGGTATGACCATAGAACAGATAACAGCTCTTCGGGCCACCGACCCTTTAATGCATCCAGCCTTCGTTTTATCCCGTTGAGTAGGGTTCGGTTTGTTACTTCCACTTGACCGTTTGATTGAGGATGGGCAACCGAAGTCTTTCGGTGTTGGATCCCTAGATCTTTTAGAAAGCCCTCAAATTTTGATCCGACGAACTGTCTGCCATTGTCTGAGACTATTGCCATCGGGATGCCGAACCGGTAGACTATTCCTTCCTTGGTGAACTTTAAACACTCCTGCTCGGTTATCCTTTGCAATGGTTTGGCCTCAACCCACTTGGTCATATAATCGATGGCCACGATCACAAAGCTGACTTGCCCCTTAGCTTTTGGTAGAGGACCTAGGATGTCGATCCCCCACACAGCAAAGGGAATTGGGGATAGAACCGAGTATAACTCTTCTGGAGGTTGGTGTGGAATGTTGCTGTTCAGTTGACATTTGGGGCATCTTCTGACGAATTCCTTAGCCTCAGTGTAGATAGTTGGCCAGTAATACCCCTGCCTCAGAATTTTGTGTGCCAGTGACTTTGCTCCCATGTGATCCCCACAGATCCCTTCGTGCACCTCTCGAAGTGCGTAGTCTGCTTCCGAAGGAGTCAAGCACTTGAGCAGTGGAGAGCTAAAGGCTCTTCGGTAAAGATCTCCATCAATGAGGACGAAATTTGAGCTTCGATGCTTGACTTGCCTGGCTAGTATTCGGTCCGAGGGTAGGGTCCCGTCGGCCAAATATGAAATATAGGGAGTGAGCCAGCAATCGAGTCGGTCCAAAGCAAGGATGTCTGTCTTTGGGATACTGGGTTTTTCCAGGATCTCTAAGTATACTGATCCTTCGAAGGAGCTTGCTTCAGTAGTTGCCAATCGTGCCAGGGCATCTGCTATGGTGTTTTCTGATCGATCCACTCCCAAGCAGCTGTGTGATGCGAAGTATGTGAGCTTATCTCTTAATTCGGCCAGATATTTGGTCATCCTCGCCCCCCGAGCTTCATATTCGCCCGATAACTGCTTGACCACCAGCTGTGAGTCACTGTAAATAATTAACCTTTGCACCTCGAGGCTTCGGGCCAATCGTATCCCTGCTAAGATGGCCTCGTACTCTGCTTCGTTGTTCGTGGCCTTGAAGCCGAATCGAATGGCTTGCTGGACCTTGAACCCTTCTGGACTTGTCAAAATGACTCCTGCTCCACTGACGTCTGAGGTTGATGATCCATCCACGTATAATGTCCACGAGGTCTGCCCCGATTGTGCTTCGGCCACTGTGTCTACCTCCGGCTCTGTGAAAGAGCACTCTACTACAAAATCTGCCAACGCTTGTCCTTTGATTGCCGTTCGGGGATGGTACTCTATAGCAAATTGTGTCAATTCCATCGCCCATGCGGCCAGCCGACCTGACACCTCGGGCTTGTGCAGAATTTTTTTCAAAGGCTGATTCGTGTAGACCACCACCACCCGACCCTGGAAATAGTGCCTAAGTTTCCTGCTAGCAATTATGAGGGCGTAGGCGAACTTTTCCAGGTTCGGGTACCTTATTTCCGCGTCTCTGAGAACATGACTGACGTAGTAGACTGGAAACTGTTTGCCTCCGTTGTCCCTCACCAGTGCCGCCCCTACTGCCATCGGGCTGGCAGCTAGGTATAAGTATAAAGGTTCAGAGGCAACCGGCTTCATCAGTAATGGTGCCGAACCCAAATACCTTTTGATTTCTTGGAACGCGTCTTCGCATTCTGAAGTCCACTGGAAGCTTTTGTCATTTTTCGGACCCTTGAGAGTGTCGAAAAAGGGTAGACACCTTTCTGCTGATTTTGACATGAATCTCCGAAGGGCTGCGATTCGGCCCGTCAGCCTCTGGACATCCTTGTATGTCTTCGGGGATTTCATGTCTAAGATAGCCGAAATTTTTTCAGGATTGGCCTCGATTCCCCTTTTACTAACCAGATATCCTAGGAATTTTCCTGAACCCAATCTGAAGGTACACTTGGTCGGGTTTAGCCTTAGATTGTGTTGCCTTACCGTCTCGAAGCAATCTGCCAAATCCTCCAGATGATCTCGGGCTGCCATGCTCTTGACGATCATGTCATCTACGTACACTTCCATACTTCTTCCCAGCTGCTTTCTGAATACGAAATTCATCATCCGTTGGTAGGTTGCCCCTGCGTTCAACAGTCCGAAGGTCATTTTTCGATACGCGTATATTGCCCGATGAGTGATGAAGCTAGTCTTCGGGATATCCTCCTTATGCATCGAGATTTGGTGATATCCCGAGAAAGCGTCCATGAAACTTAGCATCTCAAACCCTGAAGTGGCATCAATCAGCTGGTCTATGTTGGGTAAGGGATAGAAGTCTTTAGGGCATGCCTTGTTCAGGTCAGTGTAGTCGATGCACATTCTCCATTTCCCATTTTGCTTCTGAACCAATACCACATTCGCCAGCCATTCGGGATAGTCGATCTCGAAGATGAACCCTGCCTCTAACAATTTGGCAACCTCGTCGTCTATGATGCTCTGTCTTTCTGGGGCAAAGATCCTTCTCTTCTGTATCACTGGCTTCTTTTTAGGGTCGGTATGAAGCCTATGCAGTGCTACTGATCTGCTTACCCCGGGCATGTCACTGGGTTCCCAGGCAAAGATGTCGGCGTATACCCTGAGTAATTCCACCAGACCTGTTCGCAGCTGTTCGGTCAACCCGACCCCAATCTTGATCAGTTTGTCTGGATTCCCTGGTATTAATTCTACATCCTCCGTCTCTTCGGCTGGTAGAGCCATGGGTTCTGTACTTCCCTCCGTGAATGGCTCCAACTCTATGGCCATCGCCTGCTTATGTTTACTGACCCCGATTCCTGAAGATATTAAAGTGTTCCGATAACACCTTCGGGCAATATCAAGATCTCCTTTTGACTCCCCTATCCCGTTCGGCGTCGGAAACTTTAGTTTGAAGTGGGGTATGGATGTTACAGCCTGTAATGCTGCTAGAGTAGGCCTCCCCAAGATGGCGTTGTAAGCCGAATCCACTTGTACCACGAAGAATTTTACCATGATTTCCGTCTGCTGTGGGGCCGTGCCGAATCGGACTGGCAGTTCTATCGTGCCCGACACGTGAACCGGGTCTCCACTGAAGCCGTATAGGGGACCTTCGCCCCCCAATTCCATCTTTTTTCCTCCCAAGTCCATCCTTTGGTAGGCATGCGTATAGAGTATGTCGACTGAGGATCCGTTATCAATCATCATTCGCTTCATGTCAACCGGCCCGACCTGAGCTGTTATGACCAGAGCCCCGTCATGCGGTTCAATGTGATCGGTCGGGTAATCCTCGTCTGAAAAGGAGATAATCGTGCCTGAGTATGGCCTGTCCTTCCGGGGCGAGGAGCCGGCTAATGATAGTACCGCCTCGAGATGTCCATTCCTTTTCCTACCGGTTACACGCCCTACCGACCCGCCCGATATCACATCGATAACTCCTCGGGGCTGGGTGTTCGGTTGCGGCTGTGCTTCTCGGGGGGGTTCTCTGACGTTCTCTGGGGGAGGCTCCGATCCCTCTCTGCCGACTACATATCGCACCAGCTGTCCATTTTGCACGTTCTTTTCTATCAGATCTTTCAGGTTGACGCATTCGTCCGTTGTGTGCCCTCGACTTTGGTGATACGCACAGTACTTATCCCGACCTCTTTTTCCCGGTCTGGTGACCGTTTGGCATGGTTCGAAAAAGGGTTTGTTCCGTATCTCTTCAAGTATCTTGGCCCGATCTGTGGTGAGTGCGGTGTACACTTTGTTGACATTTTTGTTTGGGAAGGGCGGCCTTCCACTGCCAGACCCTCCACCATTATAATTCCTCTTACTGTAATTGTCCGACCTTCCCTGGGTGTCGGACTTCTGATAATTTTGTTTGTCCCGATCTCTGGATTTGTCGTGGGATTGGGACTGTGGTTTGAAATTCCCCATCGCTTCTTCAACTGCTATATGACCCTCGGCCCTGTGGAAAGCCTCTGTTAAGTCTGCTGGAGGATTGATTACCAGATCCTTCATTAATTTTTTGGATTTCCCGATGTCGAGCCCGGTTGTGAAGAATCCCAAGGCCTGTGGGGAATTCAACTCTGCCACCGACCCCACGGCCTCTCGAAACCTTTTAACATACTGTCCCAGGCTCTCATCTGACCTTTGCCTGACCTGCATGAGGGATGCTGTGATCTTTCCCCGTCTCTTGTTACTTCCGAACCTAGCGTGAAACTTTTCCCGAAGGTCCCTCCACGAGTTTATTGACCCTGATGCCAAGGTTCCCATCCATTCTCGGGCACTCTTCTTCAAGGTGGTAGCGAACATATGACACTTGGCCGCGTCGGAATGGCCGTAATATGTCATTAGCCTATCATACCCATCGGAGTGGTCATAAGGGTCTCCCAGCCCATCGTAAGTCTCCATTGGGGGCATCTTCCTTTTGGGGTCGGCGATCTCCTGATTAATCTCCTTCGAAAAGGGGGACCCTACACAGGTCGAAGGTTCCCCCGTCGAACTTTTTGCCAATAGTAGTTTTTCCAGCTCAGCCACTCTTCGGGCAAGGGGGTCGGACTCTCCTTCATGAGGGGACGATCGGGGTCTGTCCCTCTCACGTTCGGGTGTCTCGTCCCCCTTCTTTCCCGAATGGCCTTGGTGTTCTGATCGGCGTCCTGCTGAACGGCTCCTCCTACGGCTCCGACCGTCCCTCGAATGGCTCCGGTATCTACTTCTCTCCCTACCGGCCTCTCGTCTTCGGGGAGATCGAGACCGGCTTCGGTGCCTGCGCCTCCTGGAAGATGCCTCCTGTTCCCCGGCCATGTTAGCCATCTGTAGTGCGAGTTCCTCCTGTTGGAGACGTAGGGCCGTCATGGCATCTTTGTTTTGCTGCATCTTTTTCTGCAGGATGAATTCTCTCTGATCTCGACTTCCTTGTGGTTGATTCTTTTCGTGCACCTCCAACGCCAATGGATTAGCTCCGTCCATCCGACTGGCTTGGTTGGGGGTACGTTGGCTTTCATGAAAGAGCCGCCTCCGAGGGGAGCCAGCTGACTCCCTCTGATCTTCCTGGATTCTGGAACCCAGTCTGTCCTTCACCGACCCTCTCACCTGAGTGGTCTGGTGGGACTTGGCCTTTTCCCGGTCGGAAACTGCATACTCCACACTCGCCATCGTTTCTCGCCGGAAAGGAATCTGATTGTGATTGTTTAAGCACTGCCCTCCTTCTAGCGCCAATGTTAACGCCAAGTTTCGCCGGCGCGTCCAATCACAGAATCCACGCGCTAGAACCTGCACAGTAACAGATCACACAGAAGCTTGACGGCTTGTGCCGCCGGGGGATAGCTCCGGTGTGAGAATGAGTACAGGCCGTTACAAGGGTAAACAATGGAGGCAAAGTACTTAGTGCTCAAAAGTAGGTATTACCTCATAATGTTAACCTAGGCCTTGTATTTATAGAGCTCACCACCTTAGAATCCTTCTCCCAGTCGGATTAGGACTCCTAGTGTATGGTAGTTACCATAACTTGGGTCCAACACAATCTCCTTAAAAGGTGCAAGTAGAATCCAATCCCACCACTACCTTTGGAGTTACCGTATGTAAATAGGCCCCCGGACTCTGTACGCAGGAGAGCCCACTGTACAGGCCCAAACGGTCCTATTATCTGGTCTGGGCTTCGGCCCAAAGGACTCGAAGGCCCGACCCCTCCTTGTCGCCAGAATGGGTTCGTCCCCGACACCGAAAGACTCATATGCCGACCCGAACACCTATAACGTCCTCCTGGGCCTCATCCCCTCGGTCTATCAAGCCCTTCTTCCAGGAAGCCTTCGGCCCAGATTGAGTTGTGCAAATTGGTAATACCACAATATTTTAACCTCTACAACAGTATTTTTGGACGTAAAATGAGTTATGCTCAAAACAAAAGAAATGTAACTATAGAGTTAGGGACTGGAGCATCCATATATATTACTGAAATGATCCGGTCATGAGCATTCTTTAACTGCCCAATCCGCAACAGTTTCAATTAAAACCAATCAAATTAGTCCGATGACCACCAAAGAGAGCAGGCATGCAGAGAAAGAAAAGAACTAAACATTCCCTCTGAACCTCCCATTCCCAAAACTGACTCAAACCTTATATCCTTTAAAAGTCCTTTCCACAGTAAACATGCAAAAACGGGAATCATACAACTGGGCGCACATGAAAATGTTCTTCAACTCAAAGTGAGACTCATCGCTTCCAATTCTTTAGACAAGATAAAGATTATAAAGAAGGATTCCTATATTGTCCAACAATCTAAGTTTCTATGTAAGACAGCAATATCTTCAACCTTGTCCACGAATCATCTCATTCATGCTTGAAGCTACTTCAAGCTAACCACCACCTCAACATAAGCCATTGCCTCAAACCTTGAGATATATCCATTTTTCAATATCTTGCTTATCCTAAGAACTGTTCTCAAAAGAGAGAACATATATTTGCAAAGTATCGTTTTAGGGAGCAGATTTAAAGCTATTATGCCCCGCACCCACCTACATCCTCTCATATATGTAATTTAGATGTTGCAATTAAAAAATTTGTAGGTTTTCATAAAAATATCAGTGCATAGAATTTCAAAAAGAATCAAGATGATCTCCCCCTAAACATAGATCAAATGGGTAAATATTCCGAAATCAATAGGATTGAACAACGAACTACAAGAAGCAAAAGTAAGGATTAAAGAATGAGTGGCAAACCAAAATTCATCTGTCCTAAATAAGAACTATAAAACTTTAACTGCTGCTTAAAAATGTCAACATAGTTGAAGCAAGGATTAATATGCGACTGTGAAAAGCTAGGTATGAAGATCTAAGTGTGAAATTTTTAAGGGTAGGAAGTGTGACATATGTCTTCAATTTTTCACCTTTCTCAATTGCATTTTATCTTTTAGTATGTCATTCAAAATTCAGCCAGCATTATCCTTTCATTTGACTTCTTCACATTCAACTTCACAATTCCACAACATGTATGCTCCCACTTAAGGTAACTAACAAAATGAAGCAATGAGGGCTTTATCGGGAATTATATCATAATTAAAATTTTCAGTTTCTATTTGTGTGTTTTCTTTTCTTTTTTTCTTAAGAAATACAAGGACCATCATAACATATAGGGCAGGGCATCATCTTCACTTTTGGAAAGACATTTCAGTGGAAGCAAAATGGCATATAATAGGGAGTAATCTATCTAGATTTATACCTTAGATGCTATATAATAGGGAACCAAAGCATGTGTGTGTGTGTATATATATAGAGAGAGAGGAGAGAGAGGAGAGAGAGAGAGAGAGAGAGAGAGAGAGAGGAGAACCTGATCATAACCTCTCTGAAGAAAGGCAGACGGTATTATACAAAATGGCTTAAGACCCCCACATGACAAACCAGCAGAAAATGTCACCGCATGCTGTTCAGCCATCCCCACATCAAAAAACTTGTCTGGAAACTTTTCCTGGAATAACTGTAATGATGGTTCCATTCCCATTCCTGCATGAACTGCCACAATATCTTTATCTCTCTGTGCCTCCACAGTTAAAGCCTCCACAAAGCAGTCACTATATGTTTGAGGGCGTTTATTACAGGGTAATGAATTAGAATTACAACCTGCTTGATACAGAAGAGAGAATGAAAACGTCAATAATACTTTATGGGTTTCATTACTGCATAAGCTTCAGACCAGAACTGAGGTTATGTAATAATCTGTATCACTACATTTGGGGGAAAGATGGAGGTGGTCTAGGACTATAATACTACTACGTGTCCTGAAAGAACTTTTAACAACAAAAGAAATAAACTTCTTTTAGAGGGTTATCTGCTATATTAAGTTTTATCAAACAAGGCCCTAAGCTTGTTTAGTATTCAGCAATTAAGCTGTTTTTTATATACAATTTTTGTTATTTTTAGGTCACTTTTTAAGCGGAGCTTAATCTTTTAAGTCATATTATTAAAACTTATCAAACAGACTTAATTATGCAGATCATTTTATGCATCAAGTTTTAAGACTTAATTCAATTAACAAACAAGCTCTTAAGTAAGCTATAAAAATAATTAAAAAGTAAAAATAAGTTTCACCACAGAAACAGCAAGGACGACAGCTTATGAAATAAGTAAGCTTCGATTCCTTTACTGAAATGAGCTTGTCAAGCTCCACTAGCAAAAAACAACCACCGCCAAAAAGAAAAAGGAAAAAGTGAGCTCCAAGCTCCAAACATGTAGGTAAGTGAAAACTCAGCTTCTTATACACATAAAAGTCTGTTTTTTGTTTATAAAAGAAGAAATTTTATTAATAGAAAAGAAAGGATATAATAAAAGGAGGAACAAGAAATCCACCCTCAACAGAGTAAAGAAAAAAACAGAGCACTTAAATAAGTGCAGCCCTTCAATCTCTACAGAAATTAGTCATAGAGATGCCTCTAAAGGCCCCCATGGCAGAAACCAAAAGAGATGTAAGAAAATAACCCTATCTCAACAGATAGAAAAATAACCATAAAAGTCTAATTAAGTGTAAGCAAGAAAGCCTGAGTATGAACCAAGCAGAATTACTATAAACTTAGCACTTTCATCCCTAAAGCTGATCTATATGATGTTATTTCTAATGTAGGAGACTGTTGAAATGAATGGTAGAAATATCATTAAGGAATGAGGAAGTAAAGAAGCATACCATGTTGTTGCTTGGTTGATATCTCACTCTGTTGATAATTTTGTACTTCCTGCTCTTCCTTTGTTATGACATGGACCAGAACTGGACCTGTAGAGTCTAAAGATGCCACTTCATGCAGAACACATACAAGGTCTTCAATGTTGTGTCCATCAACAGGTCCAATATAATACAAGCCAAGCTCTTCAAAGAGAGTTGACCCTGGTGGACCTAACATACCTCGTGCATACTCATCAACTTTTGCTGCCCATTCATGCATACCTTTACCCATTCTCTTAGTCAAACTCTGAAATAAGCAACCATGACTGAGATGATAATGATAATACATAAGAAACCCAAAGCTTGCATGAAACATTGATATTCACCAAAGAAGAAAAAGCGTAATCACGTGAAAGCTTCTCATTAAAAGGTCGTACCCATGCACAAGGCTCCCCGCAAAGAAGGTCAAATGAAAGCTTCTCGTTAGATATATATTTTATTTGTGTGTGGATAAGTTCATATTAGCTAATATCAATCATATGTTCCACATCTATTCAAAGTTTACCTTATATCTGGATTATGGTAACTATCCAATTTTGACTTTTCCCGTGAAATCATAATAGTTCACTCACTCTAAACTATGTAGATGCAAGATTAACGTATATTCAATAACAGAATAGTCCCAAATATATGATTCCACTTTATATAAAATTGGAAGCTTTCATGCTTACAATTACTGTGCAATGTTACCTAAATAATATTACATGGATTGTGGAATGAAGATCAAAAAATACCAATGCAGATATGTCATGTCCACTAGAATGTGGTACGCCAAGGGTAACTTACATAGATAGTGTAACTGAATGAGTTGAAATATTCCTTGTATTGGTCTTCTTCAATAGCAGATAATTAATAACATATACCAACATTGGATGAGCAAGTTCTATTCTCTTGTATAGCAAATAAAAAATAAAAAGAAACAAATATTGGCTTAATGTTAATGTGTTATACAGGCTTCACTTCTATAATTATCAAAGATCTCAATCTTATGCTTTTATTTCTATTTCCATCTAGTTTTGGAATGTGCGACGGAATCAATCAGTGAACATTTACCGAGTGTGCTCCATATTAGACTACTGATGTTTGCACAATTGTTACTTCAACCACTACCCGAAAAGTTAGATTTCTTTACTTAATTTTGTTTTGGAGAAGGGGATAACCCATTTGGAAAGCTTCATCTCCCTCACTTTGGTTGCAATAATTGTTATGTTTTATTTCATAAAAAAAATTATGAGTGAACCATATGAATGTTTGAATCAGTAGATGCAGACTGCAGAGTCTTCCAAATATTAGTGTATATTTTCTTATTGCATGCCTTGAATAAGGCAATCCGCCACAATACTAGGGTTTTCTGGTAATTTTAAGTGAAGAACGTGTTCTATAAGGATCTGGAAATATCAAATATGTTATTTAAAAACTTGGAAATACCTTAGCAAATTGTCGTAATTTTCGGAATAATTTACTTGACTGAAGCTTGCTTAGAGTACTAGATAGGGCGTTGATTGAAGTTTTTGGGGTCTCCTCAAGCTTTAGGTTTAATGAATGATGACTATCATTTAGTATCACAACCATATTTGAATCCAAATAGCCTGCATTGCTCATTGCCTCATAGACCTGACCAGTCATAGTTGTTCCATTGCTGATAATTGTAACTATACGATCACGTTTTCCTTTAATATCTCGTGCAACAGCCATTCCTGAACACAAATTGTGTATAGGTCATTTTCAAATTCCAAGATTGATAATGAACATAGCAGAGGCTTAGCAGCCAAAAAGTTCAAATTTGACTGGGCCGCTATTTAAAGATTTTATAAAAGTTAGCCGTGAAAGTTTTGTTTATCTAAGACATAAGTTATGACTAATTACATACTACTGTAAGGCCAACAATTAATGAAAGCCGCAATTGTAGCCAGTTCTTTACTAGATAAACAGAATAGGAATTCGGGGGAGAAAAATACTACCAAGTCCAGCAGAAATGCTGTTGCATCCATGACCTGCACCAAATGGATCAAATTCACTCTCGGAGCGAGATGTGTTAGCCGAAACACCATCCTTTTGTCTTAGTGTGTGCATGAGGGACCGCCTTCCTGTGAGAATCTTATGTGCATAAGTCTGTTCAAGTTAAGAGAAATGATTTATCATTATGTGCATCAAAGTATTATTCCTAAATTGAATAACATACACGTACATGATTTTATTTACTTCTTTACACCTCCCAATATGCTTATCACTTTTCCATCAAAAATATATATATGCTTAGGAATTAACCACAAAGATGATAAAAATCAACCGAGAAAGTTGATATTCCCCTCATTCCAAAATAACCATGCACCAAAATTCATCCTTCCCCCCTTTTACCCTCCCCAGACCAAAATGAAAGATATCCAACCTTCAAATCACAAAAAAAATACACAACTTATTTTCTATAGTAAAGTATAAATCCAATCTTACTTGTACACCTGAATCCCACAAGATCTTGTCCATTGGAGCGTGAAAAACATGATGTATTGCAATTGTCAGCTCAACCACTGCCAGACTTGCACTCATGGATTTTTGCGTTTTTGACATAATAAAAGATAATTCAGATCTGATGTCATCAACTAGTTGTTTCAGTTGCTGCATAGAGCTAGTTCCAGTTAGTAGAGCAGTCAGTGAATTGAGATAGCTTGAGAAAAAGACTTGCAAGAAGGAAAAGATATCATAAAGCTAATCACTGAACCTTCAGAGACAAGTTTTTCAAGTGCATTGGGTTTTCAACTGTATCAAGCATGGGTGTTGGGACCTTTTCCGAAAAGAAATCATCACCATCAGGTAGAGAATATATTCGACCAACACTTCCCTGCATCAAGAATATTTATATCTTAGCAGCCCGGAATACCAATCCTTCTATTTGTTGGTTAATTTGTGGGTGTGTAAGGAGTGTTTAGGAAGGCACACTTTAGCCAAACTAGTTTTTAACAAATGTGTCCAGTCATGCATGATGGCAATTGAAATTTTAGCATACAGATGACTGGAACAGGAGTCACGGTTTAATTAAGGTACTAAGAGTAGCAAGAGATCTTAAATTGCCAAGCATTTGTCCGCAATTACTCGTGATTTGTATAGTGCCTGTATGATCTTGAAAGTTAAATAACACAATAATCATGGACAATGTTCTAAAAGGCGCTAGGCGGGAGGCTAGGGGGGGCCTAGCGCCTAGGGAGCCTAGGCGGGGCCTAGGCAGAATTTTTTATTTTAAGTCAATTTTAATATTTTAACTTACATTTATCCAAATAAAACAATAATATATAGCAAAACAATCTATAATAAAGATAATAAAGGCATTTGCTTAAAGTTCAAACACATCCATATTGCTGCTAATGTCAAAGTTCAAAAACAAGTATGCAATTGTTCAAAGTTCAAACATATTTTTAACGAATTAGTTTTATTTATAAATTTATAAACAAGATTGCTAATAAATAAAATTTAAAATTTCAAGAATTTAATTTCATATTAAAACTTAAGAAACTAAACATAAATTTAAGAATTATATTGAATTAAATTAACTATTATAAATGTATCATCATTTATATAATTTGAAGTTGATTCAAGTTCAAAAAATTACAACTATAATAAAATTATCCATTTTGACTTGATATTGTTCACTTGTTGTTATGATTTGATATGTTACAACCTGTTTTATTAATATGATAAATCATTAAAAAATATATATATCAAGATCTGGTATAGGTAGTTATTAAAATTAAAAAAAATTCTCCGCATAGACCCCGCTTAGTCTCCACCTAATTTCCTAGAGGGATTTTTTTGCCGCCTTGGGCTTAGGTGAGGCGCTTGGGGGGCCTAGCACCGAGGCGAGGCGCCAAGGGGGGCCTAGCGTCTAGGCGGTGCGCCTAGGCGGGGCGCCTAGGCGGGGCCTAAGCGGACATAGGCGGGAATTTTTAGAACAGTGATCATAGACAAGGAAACTATGTCAATAAAAGGAAAAAAAGGAACCCATGAGCATATAAAATTATAGGGACTAGCAATATTAAAGTGAAGTTATTTCCTCAAAAGTACACTTGATCAAAAAATTAAAAAAAATCCTCAAAATATAATGATATTTAACATTATGAACTAATGATTGAAGTCTGCAAAGTGGCTTAACTTTATAGCGAAACCAAAACTCAATCTAGATAAAGAACCAGTACCACCGCCATTTATCTTCAAAGAAAAAGGGTAAAGGAATAAACTCTCCTGCAGTTAATTTTTAAATTATTCCTATTATGTTCCTCAGTACCAAACATCCCCACTTAATTGATATTCAAAAAACCATTCAATTATTCATTACCATGAACTTGAATACTGGAAACAAGTATACCATGAACTTGAAGCTTTATTTTATTTCCCTTTTTTCCCCTGCATTCTTGGTATTACCTATTTAGTAATTCAAATTCCTCTTTACCCTTTTTTCCAAGTATACCATGAACTTGAAGCTTTATTTTATTTCCCTTTTTTCCCCTGCATTCTTGGTATTACCTATTAAGTAATTCAAATCCCTCTTACCCTTTTTTCCTACTCACCGCATTCAAAAAAAATACATTAAATTAAAAAATGATTACATTGATCAAATTATACAACTGTCGGTTAATTCAGAATATGTCAAGTCTTCAATTAAACGAGATACTGCTAAAACACCTAAAAAGTAAATGAAATTACTAAATACCTTGGATGTACAAGTGAAAGCAGAAGATGGGTACAAGTTCATTCTGAAAACTTCCCCATTTGCAGCAAAATTAACACACGAGGATTCCAATTTGGAAGGTGAAAACCTTGGATTTCCATGAAAATGAGCACTAATACCAAATGAGTTATGGGCAGAAGCAGTACTCATTACGAAAAACAAAACTTCAATTAACCAAAACAATTCAATTTTCAATTACAAATAAATATGAACCATTTGGTAGTCAATTTAAAAACCCAGATAGAACAAAAAGTCAAGTAGAATAGCAGATGAAAGACATGAAAATGATAAGAAACTGAACCCCAGAGAGAAATTGGATTGAAAATTGAATTTTATGTCAATCACCATCCAGAAAATCCAGTGATGAGGAGTCGAAGACAGATGGATCATTAATTCAGAATGGATAGAGATAGAGGGAAAATGGTCGGGTACAAGATCCGAACCAACTAGATCCATTATAAATGGGTTCGGGTCCAATATTTAATATGACTATTATTATTTAAAATTATTTCTAATTTTGGGTCAGTACTCAAAAGCATCAACAAATAAAGATACTCCATGTTATCCAACAAAAAACAAGTATATAGACTAATTATTAAATAATTTAAATTACGACAAATGTAAAATTATAAATGATAAAATAAAATAATATTATAATATGTTAGTTTTTTTAATTATTCATTTATATCTCATACATTTACATACGTTATTATTTAATATTAATGTAAATTTAATTATATGTAGCGACATCCAATAAAATAAGACTCTTTTATTTTAAGAATACATACTTTTATAAATTATAACAATCAACGCAAAATTGTTATTGTAATTGTTTTTCTTTGCTAAGGTTAAAATACAATATATTGCCGACTAAAAGGTAAACAAATATAATAAAAAAAATTAGGGTGGGAATATGGTAATTATTAATTATAAAAGAAATTATATTTGTCAACAAACAATCGTTTCATACATCCACAGTGTGAATTTTTCTTCTTATATAATGAGGCTACATTTTAATTCTCTCGAATATTCAATTATGCATTTAGACATATTGTTAGTTTACATACTAGTCAAGTCGGAAAGATCAAAAACACTCTCTTTAAATAGCACTCCGCCTTAAATAACACTTTTTTATAAAAACGACGTGGTTTTGGAGGGACGCGGTGGCATTTTTGTAAATATAATTGTATTTACAAAAATGTCACCGCGTCCCTCCAAAACTACGTCGTTTTTATAAAAGAGTGCTATTTAAGGCTGAGTGCTATTTAAGGAGAGTGCTCTTGATCCTCTCCGCTAGTCAAGTAATACCAATTGATATTTAAAAATAATATAGGTGATAAAGCTTTGCTAACAAACTTTAACATGTATTGAAAAAAATACGAAAATATATATGTCGATAAATATTTAATAAAGTTGGATTGCGGTCAATGTGAAAGTGTATACAATAAAATAGAATAAATTAAAATAAGACTCTTCTTAATTCTCACATATCTCATGTATGCACATACGTTACTGAAAAATTTTGTATAATAAGATTCTAAAAACTAATTAGACTACTATCTAGTTTTAGGATGAAGGAAATTTCATAATATGATGATTTTCAAAAAAAAATATACAAAAAGAAATAAAAAATGATTTGTATGTTGATATTTTATGGTGAGTTTGCATAGTTGTAAAATATGATTGTGATTGTCACAATTAATTAATTGCAACAAATAATTAACATAATCTAGTTTGATTAATCAGGTAATTATAATTGATAAAATTAGCGAAAATATAATATATTTGTGGCCCACCTAGTTAATTGTGACTCACATTTATATTATTCTATGTATACATACATATATATAGGAAATAAATTTATTATATCCAAAATATAAATTCGATATTAACTTTTTAAATTCAACTTCACATATTTTTAAATTTAAAATTAACATGAATTATTTTAATTATAGTTCGTGATTATTATAAATTATATAAAAAAGTATTACTCAG
Organism: Panax japonicus; assembly: GCA_020205505.1. NCBI lineage: Eukaryota > Viridiplantae > Streptophyta > Magnoliopsida > Apiales > Araliaceae > Panax > Panax japonicus. The sequence continues at coordinate 61,276,417 of CM035109.1, read as the reverse complement.
AGTAAAATTTATTATTTTATAATTTTGAATAAATTAAATATTTCTTAAAAACTTAAAATACTCTGTCAGAAAAACAAACAATCCAAACTTATTATTATCCGCTTAAGCTGACAAATGGCTATAAGAGGGATGAGAGCGACAGGGCGAGTCAAGTATGAGGACACAGTCTTTTAGCCCATATAATATGACTAGCTGGGTTCCGTGCCTCCGGCAATATATGGACAATATGATTTATCTCAAACTTTGAACGATCAAAATAATTTATTGAGTGAGCGGAAAATTTAAAGTCATTTGTATTTTATTAAATTATTATTAGATTATTAGATAGATAGATGTATTTTATTAGATAGATGTATGAACGATGGGATTTATCCCAAACTTTGGACGGCCTAGATGATTTATTGAGTGAGCGGGAAATTCAAAATCATTTATATTTTATTAGATAGATTATATTATTAGATAGATAGATGTATTTTATTAGATAGATGTATGAACGGTGGAATTTATTCCAAACTTTGGATGGCCTAGATGATTTATTGAGTGAGCGGAAAATTCAAAATCATTTGTATTTTATTAGATAGATATAAGAGTTCTCTCCTTGAGCTTAACACTGCCACTCGGGTTTTTGCAATCTCTAAGAATAAGTTTTAGGATAAATTACATATTCTATTATATTTTTTAAAATAATTATAATAATAGTTTTCTCTCCTTAATTTAGGAAATTAGTATTCAATTAGAATTCCTTAATTTATGGATTAATTATACACATGACTTCTGTTTTTCTCTTCTCATCTATAACAACGACAGTTAATCATCACCTTCTTCTTCATTCAACTATGAATCCATGATAACACACGAAAATAAAAAAGACTTGGAGAGAGAATATGAGATAGAGGGGATGGGGGGAAAGAGTCATGGTAGTGTATCTGTTTTACTAATTGTTTATCTTCACACACCCCCGCCCAGCCCCGACCCGACCCGACTCGACCCGACCCTTATTGATGATGGCTATCCCATCTGTTCCAACGTTGATTTTTCTCATTAATTTCTCCAAATTTTGAAACATTCAATTCAATATATACTAATTACATTTAGATATGTGGGGTCTCCTTTTGTTGTGGGTCTCATCTTCTACTCCGCAAAACTGTCACATCTCACTTCAACTTTCATCTTCCCGGCCCTGATTTACTTCTTTGATATGGTATTTTAATTTCTTTTCTAATTCCCCTCTTGTCAGCTTCATACTTTGACAAGGGACTCGTATTTCCACCATTCACTAATTCATCTCTGTTTCTGCAGTTTTTTCATAATGCAGTTGGTAGCAAAACCTTCATACTAAGGTAACCAATTCTTTCTATTTTATTAAGTTTCCAAATTATTTTGCATGTAAATTTGACACATACAGCTGAGAAACTGTAAATTTGTTTCATCTCACCTTCTCAAGTAAATGACAAAAAAAAATATAAGTTCCACAGCTTCCGCAAAGCCAATCAATTACTTCCACAGCTTTCGCAAAGACATATTTTTCTCAGTGTCCTTCTTCATTACCTTAGCCACTGCCATCTCAAAGTCTTCCTGGGTAACATGAACTCTCCTCTCCCTCAGGGCAAACATACCAGCTTCAGTGCAAACCGCCTACAATAACAAATGCTATATATTAATTAGTGTAAATTGTAAAATACTTTCAAACGAGCGCAACCATGTATGCTATTTCTCCCGTGCCTCTCTTGGTAATAGGTAACTCCTTAGCCCTTACAGTGAGTGCTATAATATATACATGTGATACTTCTCGTGAAAAAGAAGAGAATAAAATGTAGATCATAAACCAGAAGATAGTTAGTAATATGCCAATAACAATGAGTTCTAATTATGAGGACAATCTTTATATTAACTGGACAGGAATAAATCATTTAAAAAACACCCTTTCGAAATGAATAAAATTAATGGAAGGTTCAAACTGAAGTCTTTTCAAGAGAATAATAATTTGAAAATATATAAAAGTTCAAGAAGAAAAAATTGTTTGCATATGAAAGTGAGACGAATCACACCTTCAGTTCAGCACCAGATGCACCACCCATCTTTTCTGCTATCTTCTTCAAATCGATACCACGCATCAAGTTCATTTTCCTTGAGTGTATCTTTAAGATATCCCTACGGGACTGGAAAAGCAGAGAAATCAGCACCATACAAAACAGCACGCAACAGGCAAGAAAAAGCACAAAAGGGCAAATAAAAATTCACTAAAATAGAGCATAATTTAATCGAAACAGCAATTTAGTTCCACATGTCTATGTAACTGCTCCCTCCGTTCCACAAAAAGAACCCCCTATCTGCAGAAAAAGAATATATTTACTAATAAAAAAACAAAAAAGAGTAACAGAGTTCTCTTTTAGTCTCGATGATAGTGTAAAAAATGTCACTAAGTCCTCAAGTTCAATGTCACTTTTTCACTACCATGCCACTCCTACAAAACTAAACACTCAATATATTTAAGGATGACTATGGAAGAAAATATATCCTTAAAGTTTACAGTTTTTACAAATGGAACTCTTTTGTGAAACCAACTTTCAATTTGAGATATTATCAAATTCACAATTAATACAATTCATTTCACTTTTCAAAACAATTGATCTTGTAATTAGTAGTATTTTTTAGATGGTTTACGATTTTCACAATTTTATTGCCTAAAACTAAATGAATACCTATCAATATTAAATTTGAAAGTATCTCTCAAACTGACTTGAAAAATTCAAACTTGATCCTATATTTTGGAATAGAGGGAATATATTCCAATTGAGGCATGATATCTTGCTTCAATGGGAAGACTAACACTATTAATAATTTGACAGCATTATTTTCACATCTAAGTTAGAAAAGAAAGATCCATATGACTTTTGTTTATTAACCCACATAGCTGAAATGGAAAACATATAAATGCAAAAGCTTCAGTATTTCAACCATGAAGCAGAATCTTAATCAAAAAGATAATTAGAATACGAACATCACTAGATGACAGAAGCAATCAAAACAAGACTTGATTACTACACATGAAAGCTTCTACAGATGTCATATGTTTGCTTCTGCAATCACCAAGAACGCAGTTGCAAAAACCCAACTCCACCGAGTAGGAAGCATTCATAAGCTCTCAATGTTGTATGCTTATAAATAAATAATCTCCGTCCATTCCACAAGAAGTCCCATTTTGACTGGAAGTCAATTTGTGAAATCCTAAGTTTAAAATTGATGTGATTCATGCAAGTTTTAATAACAATAAATTTTGCAACTAATAGTACTATTAGATAGTTTGCATTAATTACAATTGTTAAAAACTAAAACTCAACGAATTGATATCAATTTTGAATTTTAAGATTTCACAAATTAACTCCGAAAGTCAAAATGCAACTCCTTTTGAGAAATGTTTTGCACAAAATGGGAGGATATTCTCAACTCTGAGGTGGCAAATTTCAATAAAGGAATGAAAATTAGTGAAAACAAATTTTTTACTCCCTTCTAAAATAATTCTCTACAAGCTTCTACGATGAAATCAGCATACAACTAAGAAATATAACTCAAATCAAAGGATTCTACTGGAGGATTTTTCTTTTATAAAATGAAGACAGAACTCAAACAAGATTTAGAGATATAGTCGATTTTAAAAGACATTTAAGATTCATTGGTGTATAAATACCTCCTCGTTAGGATTTGGGAACTCTATTTTCCTGTCAATCCTTCCAGGCCTCAGAAGGGCTTGATCAAGTATGTCAATACGATTCGTTGCCATCAGAACCTGTTAGAGCAGTAGAGCTACATTGTCAGCATACCATATAAAAACACAACATTACATCACCAATCTACATAAGGAGTCATGATGTTAGTACTTTGATTTTGTTTGATGCTTCAAATCCATCTAGTTGATTCAGAAGCTCCAACATAGTGCGCTGCACTTCGCTATCGCCATTACCGCTTCCAGATTCCATACGAGCAGACCCAATGCTATCAATTTCGTCCATAAAGATAATTGATGGAGCATGCTCTCTGTGATACATAACCAATCAGAAAACATACATACAACAAATAAGGAAATCTCTAAACGAAGATAGAAATTAAAAATGACAGTTAAACCAAGAAAATACACAGTAGTATTTTTGGGATTAGTTATCCTCATTACGGAAAATGGAAAACTGGAAATGGAAAATATTGGAAGTATGGAACAAACCTGGCCATAACAAAAAGTTCTCTGACCATTCGAGAGCCTTCACCAATATACTTCTGAACTAACTCAGAGCCAGAAACCCTTATGAATGTACAATCAGTATGATGAGCAACTGCCCTAGCCAATAGGGTTTTCCCTGTACCAGGTGGCCCATAGAGCAAAACTCCCTATCAACAAAGAAAAAACAATTTGTCACAAGCTAAATTTGGAAATTAGCTAATGCACAGGAGTGACTATTCAAAAATATATTGGGATGCTAACAAACTTTACATTTGTCTCTAAGAAAGTATTAATCAGTACTCATTATCCAGCTTAAATATCCTATGATTCATCCTTACATATTCATTTAAAACAACATTTCAGAAAAGCCTTAAAACAGGTACTCCATATATTAAATTGTTAAAAAAATACAAAAAAAGAAGAAGATAATATTCCAAAAGTTTTACATTGCAACAAACTGGCAGTAAAGTCATTCCTTTAGAGTTCTTTGGTTAAAACAGATCCAATGGTTTGCAGATAGAAAAACATTTGATTGCCTGTTAACAAATAATTCATATCACTGCTAAGTGAATTTACCTTTGGTTGAGCAATTCCAAGACTCTCAAATAATTCTGGATGTTTGATTGGTAGCTCGATGACCTAATAAAAATTTAAAAAAAAATAAAGCTCAAATGAGGTTAGAAGTAAGTTAACCTTCAAAGACTTGTTATCTTTTACCAAAACAACGCAAGGTTTAACAAAGAAATTGACCTCTTTTATCTCTTTGATTTGCTGGTCAAGACCCCCAATCATTTCATAAGTGGAATCTGGAACCTTTTCAACTTTCATTAGGTTTACCAGTGGATCTACTTTACTAGGAAGAACCAAGTGAAGTACATAGCTGTCATTGCGTAGAGCAACTCGGGTTGATGGTGTGATTTTGGTAATGTCAATGCTTTTATCAATATCAACTACATATTTCCCTTCTGGATGAACCTGAAAAGTAATTGTAAAACTCATCAGCAGTCTTTAGGCAAATCAGTTCAACACGACAAACAGTTATGCATACAAATATAAACAAGAAAGATATATCTTATATATATATATATATATATATATATATATATATATATATATATATATATATATATATATATATATCCGTCCCAGATTTATTGCAACTAATTTTAGTGTTTGCAGCAAGAATTCTAAGACTTGGCAAAACTATATTCAAATATCATATTTTTATAAATCCATTCTTTCCAAAATATAAGATTACTTGCCCTCGTAAAATACAAAGACGAGATCTTATATATTTTACAAAGAAAAGTGATCTTATGTTTTGGAACGGATGTAGCATTTTGGTAAATTTAAACATTATATTTTTACCAATATGAATATGTTTTAAAATTTATAATATTTTAAAATGTTTTTCAGATGACTTAAAATGCTTACTGCAAACACTAAAAGATGTGTTGCAATAACTCTGAGAGAATGAATACAGAGACATATAAGGGTGTGTATAAACACTCATAATTAAAAACAAGTATTTAATAGTCAACCATCTACAGAAACATGAATATCCAATAAATTATCCTTCTACATATGTTAAAAATAACAGAGAGAATCATCTCACAAACATAAGTGTCAAGGCCCCACTTTGGTAGATCAAAAAGAACTAGCAATTAGAACATAATTTACAAATTACAATCTTAGTAAAGGCAGTTCACACAATGACGATATATAAAGTTTTAACAAACACATGACATTTATGGATTACTCACTGCCCAACAACTAGATGTGATTGGGTTGGAGTCTTGGACACCAAGCACAAAAATTAAAAATGATATGGTATAATTTACCAATGAACATGGAGAAATTAAATGTACTACTTTATTATTTCCCTGGAGCAATCTTGTGTGTATTGACTAATCAATTATTCAATTCTCTTGGGCAATCAAGGGTAAGAAAGGACTACTTTATTAATTCCATGCTCAAGTGTTTAATTAAGTCCACTTAACAATTCTCCCCTGGTCAGGAAATACCAGAAACCATTAAATATCAGTGTTTATTGAGCACTTGAGCTCCATGAGATTTTATTTCTGCTTTCTAGTCAACCCTTGCTGATGGGGACTCCAAGTCAAGAACAAAAAAGAGATTTTTATATTTATTATTTGAAATTTTTATTATGATAAAATAGTTGATGTGATTTATGTATTTTATTTATTAGTAGAGATTTAAGACATTAATTAGTAATTAGAAATTTTTAATAAAGGTATTTTATATTTTTATTATTCCTCAAGTAATATTAGGGTTTTGAATATCTTTAAATAGTGATGTGATGTAATCCCCACAAGTCAATTAGATTACAGAATATTGATATTGAAATTGATTATTTCATTTATACCGTAGAGGTATTTTATTCATCTCTAGTGTTAATTCGTGGAGTTAATACACTTAAGAGACCCTAGTGATTTAAGCGTAACGTTTAAATCTTAGTTTATTTTCCATTAATTCTTCATCCTAAATCTCTCATACATCATTTTTGGTATCATAGCTTAAGAGGTTTTTCCATCAATATTTTTTTTTGGAAGATCTTGGGTTCTTGAAAATTTTTTTTAAAAAGTTATTGTTCATCAACAGAGTACTGTTCATCGACGGAGTTACTGTTCATGCTGGAGTTACTGTTCATACCAGAGTTATTGTTCATAACGATTCGTTGTTCAAGAAAAGAAAGGAAGAAAGGTAGAAGAAAGAGAAGTTGTTGTCGTGTTTTGTCGCACTCTAATATGATATGGGTGGTAACCCTAATCTCTAACTTATAAATATATTAGTAAAATTATAGCTTTCTTACCACATAGTTTCATTTAATATTTCAGTTTAAGCCCGTAGTTTATATACTTTTCACTTGAACCCTTTTATCATTTCAAATCAAGCCCTTCACTTTCTGCATTCGTACATTAGCCCTTGTTTTCTATGTTATTTTTAGCTAGTCCATTAAGTTATAAAAAAAAGGTTTTATTTTATTTATTTATTTCTTTTATAACCCCCAAAACCCAATGTCTCAATCCACTAAATATTTGATTGATGTATCAATCAAAAGAGTATATTTGGTTTCTTTACGATGAAAGTGACCGAATATACTACCTTATTAATACATGTAGTCATAGATATTTGAAACACAAGCAGGAAGAGCTTAGATGGGATATGGTTGATACACAAGATTATATTGAAAAATTGCAACGTCAATATCAAGATGAACAAAGAAAAGTTGAAGCAGGGAAATGTCAACAAGTTAAAGAAAGAAAACTTCAAAAGGCTACACATGAAGTGATTTCTATGTGTTCTTCTATGCAAGATAACATCTCTTTATTAAAAGATGACATATCTCCTATAAAAGAAGGCCTTATTGACTTGCGGGCACATCTCCGAGCAGAGCAAGAGAAAGAAAAAGAGGATGTTCTAAATTTTGGGCATACAAACAGTTGTGACGTAACCATAGAAATTCTTGAAGTTCCAAAAGTTGAACCAGAGATTGTGTATGAGCAATAAATTGTCAAAAACTCTAAAGTTGTTTTATAGGAGAAAGGATGATTCGAGAAGTTAATCCGATCCAAGTTGACATTGTTAACTTCGTTGTTCCATAAAGCTTCTTTTCAGCACCTTTGAATACAAAAACAATGCTCTAATCATTTCTCTTTCAAAAAAAATTTGAGCCTTACCGCGTGATGATATTGTCAAAGGTGTTTTAAGATGTTCTTCCGTTGCAGAGGAGTTTATGGCTTATTCTCTCATATTATAGAACTCGAGGTCGAGTTTTCTCCAACTAGAGGAGAATGATGGGGGCTCCAAGTCAAAGAACAAATTTTTTATATTTATTATTTGAATTTTTTATTATGATAAAAGTAGTTGATGTAATTTATGTATTTTATTTATTAGTAAGGATTTAAGACATTAATTAGTGATTAGAATTTATTAATAAGGGTATTTTAGTCGTTTAGTACTTTTATTATTCCTCAAGTAATATTAGGGTTTTGAGTCTCTTTATATAGTGATGTAATTAATCCCCACAAGTCTTTTAGATTACAAACTATTGATATTGAAATTGATTATTTCATTCATAGCGTAGAGGTATTTTATTCATCTTTAGTGTTGATTCGTGGAGTTTATTCACTTGAGAGACCCTAGTGATTTAAATGTAGAGTTTAAATCCTAATTTATTTTTCATTAATTCTTCATCCTAAATCTGTCCTACATCACTTGCCACCACATAGCACGCATTTCTACTTCCAAATAGACATACTAATGGACTCCTTACTTAATTGACAACAATGAACACGCAATCCACTTCACATTGCATGACAGACACTGCCTTCACAAGTAAATACAAGAAAGTAAAACGACAAAAGGTAAATGGTTCTCCAGACAAGATAGTTATTTAATATGTCATAAGTTGAATTAAACAAAAGAATGAATAGTCTGGGGCACCTCCTCTGCGTGGGTCCACTCATTTCATTTAATCCTGATGAAATCTTTTTCCATGTTCCCATGCATGTATATGCCACATCACCACCAAATCCTTTCTCACTATTTCAAACTATATGCATCTGTTTTAGCAATTTAATTATTTTGGGCGGGGAGTAATCAATTTGTTTCTTGCGAAACGCACCGAGGGAAACTAACATTTCTGAGTTTTGGATGGAAAAGTAAAGGACAGAAAATTTAATTATAGAATAGAAAGAAAAGAATAGAAAAACCTTCAATTTTTGTTTCATCCCACCAACATGCACGATGGGTAATGTCATACCAAACTATATGTGGGTGCATGCAAATCAACTATCTTATTATCCTATAAGGAATTAAATTTTGACCTTTTATGACCAATAATTTATAAGAGTAGAGAAGCAACCTCAAATAGAAGTTAGAATCTTCTAAAAGGTAATTTGTACCATGAAAGTAGGGGTTAAGGAAATGAAAGAAAGGAACAAAGAAAAAGCTTACCTTCACCAAGACCTTTGATTTTCACATAACTTTGACAACTTCACCAACATATGACCCAGGCTCCTGAAGCAACTGTAGTTCTTCTTTGAGCATTCTTACTGAAATACAATCATCAATTAAGTGACTTCTTCAACAAATGAAATTCAAATAACATACAATGACATGGAAAATCATAACTTTAATACATCATTGGGTGAATCTGCCCTAATTTCATATTGGTTTCACAAGATGTAATTTATCTCAATTCTCTTCTTTGGGCTCATTTAAACTCATTGGGGTATACTCTAGACCTACACCACTCTATAAATCCCTGTTAATTGCTTCCAGAGAAGAAAGTGAATATAGAGGAAACAAGTACGTACAAGGTGAAGAATGTATATCCATACTGTATTGAATTACAGATTTTGAAACACACATAGTTTGTCACTATATGAAGCTACATCTACCTATAGAAGCCTAAGGGCACCTACACAGAAGTCTAAAATGCTTGATGCAGTTAGATACATGCAAGAATTTGGTACATAAACATATAGATGTAGCCAATATGAGATATAAATTCACAAAACTCACTTCCATTCATGGGAGAAATATCAACATCTTATAGGCTCCTTAGGAATCCAACTTGTAACTTCAACTATCCTCTAAATAAGGAGACTTCAAATTTTACTTACACATTTTTCTACTTCATCTACATTTATTTTAAAAAGTTTTCTTCACAAAATAACTTTGGTGAAGTTCTAAGTCATCTACATCCCGGCACAATGAAAATTCCCTCCTAACCAATCAAGTGTCAATTCAAGAATATATACATTTGCACTAAAGTACAAAACTTTTCAACTGCATTGTTCTAAAAATCCCTGCCTAGGTCCGCTTTATCCCTCTGCCCAGGCGCTAGGCAAATACTCTATTGCGCAAATTTGGTTGGGCCCCTAAGCCCCCACCTAGGCGGAATCGGACCTTTACCGCATTGATTTAATTAAGACTTTGAAGCTCTACAATACTTGAAATGAATTTATTCAGCCTGAAAATATTTTTTTTGGTAATTTACTATTTTTTTTATAGGCACATTGTAGACACCCAAAATTTAGCTTTCCTTTAACTAACCCTACAGGAAGGCAGAAGCGTCATTTCAAACCCCGGAGACAACCCCGTGGGACAGTAACAACAACTTCACCCTGGAGACAACCCCGTGGGACAACAAACAACAACATCAACCCCGGAGACAATCCTGTGGGACAACAGCAGCACAATTCCACCTCGGAGACAACTCCGGAAAGGCAAAAATGTAATTTTGCCGACACAACACAAAACAACAATTGTTTGACTGAGGATATGGTCATAAAGAGACACCGCAATAATTCCGAGTCGCAAACTACGCAAGACAGATCTACTAACTACCCTTGGATACTTGAAAATGTTATTTTGATCATGAACTCATCTTACCAGATCACGAAATGGTCAAGTTCGATGTCATTTTTTTAACTCTTGGAAAGAGCTTTCCGAAATGGTATGACACATCTCCCAACGATTCCTAGATTGCAAGATACAGACGTTTCAACAGACAGCACAACAATCGAGAAAACGAACTTTGAGGAGCGCAACCGCATGTGTACCTACGGCAACCTGCAGCAAGCCCGGGATCCATAAATCAGCACTTCCAGCTTAGAACGGATCTCAACTCGATTCCCATGATGGACTTATTTCAGTTACTATCAACTTGCCATCCATTGTACATGTAATCCTGGGCTTTAAAACGGTACACGAATGTAAGGCCTCATAATAGTGAAATCGTAGTTATAGGTGATCAGGATTACTTAGATGGCTTTCATGCCCACAAGGAGCCCGACCCTTGTAATTCATAGCTACAATTACGTCACCAAACATGATTTTCAAATCAAATTAACAAAGATCTTATAAAATATAGATCGCGTCGGGATGGATAGACTTGAGAAAAATCAAGCAATTAAAATCCCGAGTTCTAAACTACCCCTAAAGATGCTTCGCATCCAAATAAAAATCAAACAAAGCCGCTTCTAGGATTAAAAGAAGGTTTAGTCCAAGTTAAAATTAGAAGTATCACAGGGTCTCGATTCCTATTTGGCGAAGGGTTTGAAAACCATCTTTTCAAAATATCACTTTCATATGTTTAATCTAAAAAACGAATTTTGCTTTAAATCAAACCCTTCTTGCATAGGTTCAAAGGGGCACAGCACTAATTTCAAAATAAAACGCTTTAGCACCTTTTCAAAGCAAAAAAATATCAAAAGCTTTTCACACACTTCATGTTTAGGGAATTAAGAAGGCGCAATAACCGTTTTTCACGGAAGTTGGGGATGCCTAACACCTTCCTCTCGCTTAAGCAATCCCCCAAAATCTATAAATCTCGGGTTCCTGACCAATTATACGTAGTCACATATTGGATCATATTGCGAAAACCTCTAAAAATCGAATGAGTTGATACATCCTTTTGAACTCATACCAATTAGCGACTGTCTAATTCGGACCAATCGCATAAAATCAAACTTTTCAAAATCGTTGACATTTATGTCGGTCCTTTCCTAAAATTCACCCTTAAATAACCAACAAACAAAAAATCAACAAGGGAAGACAAACAGAAGAAAAGCGAGTTTCCCCTAGCGTAGACAGGTTGCGACTTCGCTGAGGACGTTAAAGGGCTTAAGCCACATTTCAGTCTTTTTGAATTCCCTTTTTATCTGCATGTTATACGTGATGAATGCTTCTTTACAATGCTTTATATTAATGCCTCGGACAATGTCATCATATTGCATGCGGTAAGGCGGGATGAATGTATGTTGTGTGATTCTTCCAACAGGAGTCGAACCCGTCAGATCTATGCACAACCAAGAAGTATATATATAGCACATATATATTAAAGCTATAAACAAACACGGATCTAAAGAGATCTTACGTATTTATACGAGATAGGAACAAAAGAGGGGTCAATCACCTCTGAAACGAAACTGAAAACCTCCAAGAACTTGTATTTCAACTATGGAAAGTTGCTAGGACAAGATTTATACGTATAACAGCGAGTAAAACTGAGATTTTTTGTGTTTAAGATCAAGATTCAAGCTCTTTCTCTATAGCTCTCGGATTCTCTCTCTCCAATTTTTATGGATCTGACCAAAATCTCTTAAAAAGTAAGTTGGAAGTGCTGATTTATGGATCTCGGGCCAGCCGCATGTACCTGCGGCTGCGCTCAGTGGATCCCACAGCCTCGAAGTTTGTTTCACAGTCTCGAAGTTTGTTTCCTAATCGTTGTGTTGTCTGTTGAAACGTCTGTATCTTGCAATCCAAGAATCGTTGGGAGATATGTCATACCATTTCGGAAAGCTCTTTCAAAAAGTTACATAACGACATCGAACTTGACCATTTCGGGATCCAGAAAGATGGGTCCATGACCACAATAACACCTTCAAGTATCCAAGGGTAGTCAATGGATCTGCCTTGCGTAGTTTGCGACTCGGGATTGCTACGGTGACTCTTTATGACCTTATCCTCAGCCGAACAATTGTTGTTTTGTGTTGTGTCGGCAAAATTACATTTTTACCTTTTCGAGGTTGTCTCTAGGGGTTAAGTTGTTGTTTTTGTCCCACGGGGTTGTCTCCGAGATTTGAAATAACGTTTTTGTCTTCCTGCAGGGTTAGTAAAAGAAAAGTGAAATTTCAGGTGTCTACACACGTCACATAAGCACCGCCTAAGTGGCCTAGGTGACCCTTTCGCCGCCTAGTTTGCTTAACGATTTTAAGAATATTTCAAGCACTTCCTAACTTGGCATGGTATCATCTGGTTTCTAAAAGTGTTCAAGTCTTTTTTTTCATTTGATAACCTATTACATTATTCTAGTGCTTGACCTTATTTAGTTCGAGTATTAGCATCCTGTGGTACACAGAATAATATATAAATTGCTATTAGAGTCATTGCTAACTTAATATACAAAGATATCTCCATTGTGGTATACTAACAAAGTTTTAGCTCTGACTCCAAAAAATAACGAAGAAAAAAAACCCTGTAAAATTCTAGAAATTATAACTAAGAATAACGAAATAGTGTCACCACCTCATACATTCCTTAGTTTCATCATAAATTTTCCCTCCAATCCTTGATAAACTTTTGTGCAATCAAACGTATATTTATTATAAAGAATCATCCCAATACTAATCTAAGAGCATTAATAACAGTTTCTCTAATTAACTCTCTATCCTTAATTTTAAAGAATACATCAACAAATCATTATCCAACAGCTTTCTTATCCTTATTTGACTATCTATTTTAATCCCTATATAGGATTTTACTCCCCAGAGTGAGGGAATCAAAATATCATTCTCTATATATACAAAATGACATTTTACACCCTCATTTAAGTGGATAACTCATTAATCATACACATCTTGACATTTTTTTACTACGTCATTTTCAAATTATAAACTTAATATTGACTTTTTTTAAAAAAAATACTCCCTCCTATTCATATTAAATGTCTTTTTAGAGTTAAGCACACTTATTAAGAAATAACACAAAATATCTTTTGTATCCCTAATTAATTATTTATCTCTCCACAATGGTCCATAGAATTGCATTTACTAAGCATATTAAATAGAGGGATAAATTAGAAAAAAATAGTGCAATATTACATAGGGATTCCAAAACAACACTTATATAGAATAAAATGAAACTCTCTAAAAAGACATTTAATATGAATAGGAGGAAGTAATTTCAAAAGTATTAAAATTTAAAATTGATATAAATTTATTTAATTTATGTCAATATAATTATAAATATTATAAAAGTACTATTAATTATAAAATTTATTATTTTCAAAATTTAAATGAATCATATTAAATTTAAAAATATCACAAATTAACTTTTAAAAAGTTAATATTGATGTTATGTATATTTACAATTACAATCCATTCAATACTCACTCCATAAATTACTTAAATTTTAAAATAAAATAAAAATTAATTTAATGTGTTGATTGTTGGAACTTTTAAATTTTAAATTTCATTATTTAAGGAATAATATAAGAAACATGTTGGGTACATGTTGGGTACATAGTGAAAAAATTGAATCCCTATTTTGCAGAATAACCCAATAACATTGCAAAGTATGGATAAACATAAAGAAACTGTTGTGAATGCTCTAAAACAAAACAACATGCTGAACCGTAATTTCCTGATACCCATAAATACATACAACAACATAAATATATATATATGTAAATGTACCTTTAGAATTTAGATCGTTTCGCTGAGCTTCTAGTCGATTGAGATTGTGACTTTTCTGGCGAACCTGAAGCTGAAGATCGTGTATATGTTGGAGATAATACTGCCTGAGACCTTCCCCTTGCTTCGACTTTTTTCCCGCACATGCCGCGCTAGACGTTGCTGGGTCATGCTGGTTCGATTCGATCATGACTGTCGCCATTGTTGTTGGATTGATTTCCGATTTGGAACAACAACAACAACAACAACAAACAAGAGAATGCAAGGATGAATATTACTAGGGTTTGGAATTGGGGGAGAAAATAACTGTATGTTTGTTTTATTAGCCTACTCCCGCACGAAATTTAGGGTGACTCCAAACAGTAGGTTACGTTTCTATTTTGCCTTTTTCCTGTAAAATTAAGAAATATAACTATGTTTCGGAGTTTTAAACGGAATAGAAAACTATGTTGTTACTACATTTACATTTATAAAGGAAAAAACAAAGGTTTTAATTTTAAAAACTATTTTAACTTTATATTAGTTTTGTTATGGTATAAAAAGGGTATAATAGGAATTGTAAAACAAAATACTTATGTTTTTTTAGCATTTCGTCCATTTTAGATGGAAAACTTTAACCAGAAAAGTAATATGTTTTTTTGACTATCTTCTTCTTCTTTTTCTATTTATTAAAAAAATCATAAACTACTGAATTAAATAAAAAAACTTAAGTTTTTCCTTCTTCTTTTTTCCTTTTTTGTACTTTGTAAAATTCAGTAACACAGTAAGAGTAGTAAAAGCAATCTACTTTTAGGATCTGGATCCTCTATAAGGATTTCTCTATAAGGATCTTGCGAAAGTTTTGTTGCGGAGTTGACAACACATCAAAAAAAAGATCCAATGGCTTACAACTCTTCTTTTTTTGTATCAAAACGACGTCGTTTTTATAAGAATTTTTTTTTTCAAATTGACAAAAAAATAAATGCCTCCAAACGCATTTTATTTTTACATATAATTATTTTAAATTTCTTGATTATTCTGTATATGATTTTTGTTATATTTAATAACTTAGCTTGCTATTAATATTAGGATAACTACAAACCTGGCTCAAAAAAATATATCGATTATAATTATCGTTAATATTTTCAATGTGGCTTTAGTTATTTTTCGTTTATTATTGTTTTTGTTTGTTTATTTATTATTATTATTATAATAATTTGTAGTTATTTGTTCCATAAAAAGAGTTTACTCTCACCATTGAAAAGATTATTATTTATTCTAACATTGGGCCGTCTGGGTCAACCAATAAAATATTCAAGACCTATCAATTATTATTATTTACATATTCCTTTATATATTTTTTAAATTATTAATAATCATTTTACTTTACCTCTCTTAATCCACTGCTCAACGGAGACAATCACCATCACAACTCAAATACTATTTTAAATGTACTCTTTTTACTTTACTTCGTTTGTTTGGTAAAAGTAAACGATGTTTGGTAGCTTCGAATATTTTGTCAATTTGTAAAAAAAAATCTTATCAAAATGATGTCGTTTTGATACACAGACAAAAAAGAGTTGTCAGCCATTGGATCTTCTTTTTAATGTGTTGTCAATTCCACAACAAAACTATCACAAGATCCTCACAGAAAAATCCTCATAGAGGATCCGGATCCCTATTTATACATCTATATAATTTATGGAAAATGATATACGTATATGTCAACAAATATGTGGGAGTATGCAATAATAAGGTAGAATAAATTAAGACCGGATTATTTTTAATTTTACATATATGGACATACGTCGTAATTATAATTCAGCTGAAAACTTTCGCAATACATAACGGGACTCTAAATTATATGTTTATATATATATATATATATATATATATATATATATATCCATCTAAACTAGTAATCTCTAAAACTAAATTATAATAATATATGTTTTCAAAATAGAAAAGTGGTCAATATTTCAAAATAATAATATTGTTACAAGAATAAATATACATTTGATAATATTATTATAATTGATAGTGACAATAAACACTTGTAGCGACACTTATTATTAAAAAAAATTATTCTTATAATATCAACTGTCTAACTAAAATCACAAATTAATTAGGAAATTGATATTTCTATATGCATATTTGATAATTCAGTACTAGGACCGAAGACTAGTTTGACCATTCCAGTTTGATATTTGGACTGAAAATTTAGAACCAACTAAAGATTTCAAGTCTTAGGAGTTGTTTGTTTATGACTGAATACATCTGAATGGCTGAATCGGTCAGTCTTTAAGTGCATTTATTTTGGAAAAAAATTATCTGAATGGCTGAATCGGTCAGATGATTGAGCTAAATGGGTGTTTATTTAAAGCTGAATGGAGCTGAATCTTAATGGCTGAATCGGTCAGTGCGTTTATTTTGGTCTGAATGGCTGAATCGGTAAGATAGAGGAGATGAATAATTAAAAAAATTAAGTAATATTAAATAAATTTACAACAATTTTAATTTTTTTCAGAGGGGTAAAATAATAAAGTTTTGTCATTCAGATGTTTCAGACATGTCAATTATTAAACAATTTGTTTCATTCAAATTCAATTAATTCATATTCAGATTCATTCAGTTTTTATAAAACACCCAGTCATATTTTTTTTACTAAATGACTGAATAAGCAGCTGAATAAAATAAAAAAAGTAAACAGATTAAAATAAAATATTAACTATTATATTAAGTAATATTAAATAAATTTACAACAACTTTGATTTTTTTCAGATGGGTAAAATAAAAAAATTATGTCATTCAGATGTTTCAGACATGTTAATTATCAAAAAACCTTTTTTTATTCATGTTCAAATTCAGTTTTTATCAAACACCCCCTTATACTGCAATTTTCAGTCTAGTCTTTTATGCTTTCGTTCTTTTTGTAACAATTAACTAGTATCCAAATTTATAACTTACTCAAAAAAGCCCAAAACTATTATGAAAATGGAAGGTATTTTTTATTTTATTTTTATATCTCAAGGAACTTCTAAAATAATTTTTATTTTTAATTCTACTAAACTTATTAAAATATATTTTTTATCACAAATTTATGCAAAATATTATATCTTAACAAATTATATGTAGGATAATTTTATTACGATGTTGATATCGAAATATCTTTTAACAACAATAATAATAATAATAATAATAATAATAATTTATATAATAAAATAGAACCCATTTTGAATCTTTCATTTAACAAAGCACAAAGACGGTTCAGATTCATTTTAACTTAAATTTTCCAATTTCGTCTAAAGGTTCATATTTATTCATGCCCAAATCAAATTCACCCCTACACCCTACTCTTTCTCAAGTTCACAAACAAAATATTTATCTTTCATCTCTTATTCACACACACAAACAAATAATAATAATTATTATAATAATAATAATAATAGTAATAGTAATAATAATAATAGTAATAATAATTACTATTATAGTAATAATTATTATAATAATAGTAATAGTAATATTAATAATAATAATAGTACTAATAATAATAATAATTATTATTATTATTATAATTATTATAATAATAGTAATAATTATTATTATTATAATATTTATAATAATAATTATTATTATAATAGTACTACTAATAATAATAATAGTAATAATAATAATTATTATTATAATTATAATAGTACTAATAATAATAATTATTATTATTATTATTGTAGTAATAGTAATAGTAATAGTAGTAGTAATAATAATAGTAATAATAATAATAATAGTAATAGTAAGTGTATTCAATATAATAAAGATTCAGATTCATTCTAATTAATTTGGGCGAGAACACACAAGTACGGTTCAGATTGATTTTAATTTTAATTCAAAATAATAATAATTATAATATAATAATAATTATTATTATTATACTACTACTACTAATACTAATAACAATAATAATTATAATTATAATAAAAATAATAATAAATATAATTATAATAACAATACTAATAATAATACTAATAATACTAATAATAATAATAGTAATTGGGCAAAACTAATGATTTAGGTACCAAAGTTAGCATGTTTTACTGAATACCCGATTGAACTTTTAATTTTTTGAATTACATCACTGAACTAATTATTATTTTAAAAATAAGCCATTCCGTTAAAAAATATTGACAGACGTTAAATAGTTGCTGACATGGCGCTGACTTGGCAAAAAAATAAAAAAAATAATGCTGACGTGACAAAAAAAATACATAATATGTGAAACCCCAGATTTTATGAATAAAGAATTAATTTTCTCAAAATAAATTTTTTTATATTATGGCGTGAATTTGAGATAATGTTATAGTTATGGGTAATATTTATAAATTTTTCAAAGTATACAGGTTGTCATATTATATTCGATTAGTCGGGGAATATTCGTTTTAAACAGGGAATATTCGTACGACGGCACAATCATTGGTGGACCCCACAACAGAATTATTGTCGGATTGAGAAAACGACAAAAATATTTTATTGAAAATAACGACGGAAGTTTTACCGTTGATACTGTTGAACTACTCGGTAGTAAAAGTACAGTAATACGCGTTATTGCATAGTAGCACACGGTATTGATTATTGATATTTATGTGAAAAGTCACTCAGTTTTGTTCAATTTTTGCTACAATAGTTGCTGCATAATATCTCACATTATTTGATTCAATTATTGTTGATTTAGAAGTTTTGTTTTATTCGTATTATTAACGTAATAAAATAGAAACATCTTTTTATATAAAACAGAATACTTTATTAAAGTTATTCTATAAATAGAATATATTCTATTCTATTATGCATAGTATGTTGCATAATAAAATCTTTTTATATAAAACAGAATACTTTATTAAAGTTATTATATAAATAGAATATATTATATTTTATTATGCATAGTTTTTGCATAGTAAAAATCTTTTTTATATAAATAGAATATATTATATTTTATTTAAAAGATTTTTCTTTAAATATGGACCGTCAGATTAAAGTAAATCAATCTGGACCGTTCATGGATTAGTTACTATGCATTCCATTTTCCTATAAATAGAAGTTCATTCCTTCATTATTTTCTTACGAATTCACTGAACTCTAGAGAGAGAAACTATAGATAGAGACTATAGAGAGATAGAAGAAAAGTTTTCTGCTGCTTCACTACTCTTATATCAAGTATTATTTCACGGTAAGGGATATTATTCTTTTGTATTCAAGAAGAGAACTTATGTTATTCCATTTATTTATTGTTCTGTTGGAATAACATGTATATGCGGTCTACCCTATACTTGGTGACATACTTCTATTACTCCGCCTTTACTATTCTGTTGGAATATCCTGTCTGTGCGTTTTACGCCGGACCTGATTCCGTCTTTATTATTCTGTTGGAATATCCTGTCTGTGCTATACGCCGGACCTAGTTCTATTTTTATTATTCTGTCTTTATTATTCTGTCGGAATATCCTGTCTGTGCTATACATCAGACTTGGTTCCATCATTTATTATTCCGTATTTATTATTATGTTGGAACATCCTGTCGGTGTGAATTTTGTCTGACCTGGTTCCATTATTTTATATTATGTTGGAATAACCTGTCTATGAGAAGTACCGCATGAATGGTGATTTCTTTTGTTATTTCATTCTTTGTTATACTCAGTTGGTTAAAGTTATGACTTTTATACTCCATGAAATTAGTAGAATATCCTTGATATTTGCGCTTCATCCAGTATTTTTTCATGGAAATATTCTTTTGATCATTCTTAAATTTTTTACTCTACAAAGCAGTATCATGTTGATAATTTAAACATTAGTAGTTCTTGGACAAATTAATTCTTGGACTTGTTTTATTGAATTCTTATATAATTGTCATCATCCTCATGTTTATATTATGTTGAAAGTCATCTGTGGCATGTAGTGCATAGATGGACTTGGTATGATTATGACCAGGAATTATTCGGTGTAATCATGACCATAATGTTACAAATGATGTGGTAAAAATCATCATTGGCCCGTACTGCATTGATGGACAGTTGTTGGCATGATCATGACCATTAATGAATACACAAATATTCTTGACTCGTAGTGCATGGATAATTGTGGTCGTGATACTAAAGAATATCCTTAGCCATAGTGCAGGGGTGATTCGATGATGTGGAATATTTATTAAGATGAGTCTCAGCGATAACAGTGACGAAAAACCTATTTAATCATAAAAGATAGTAGATTTTATTTTCTATTTGACTATTTTAATGGATTGCTTGTTCCGCTGCAGTTAAACTTGATGACTATTATATTTTATCAGTTTAACATTGTTGGAGACTAATGATAATTTATTCTGTACTATCTTAGTCATAATATTTCTTACTGGGCTAGTTGAGTTCACCCTTTCTTTCACTGTTCTCTTCAGGAGATGAGAATATAGCTGGGACTAGTCAGGGAACGTAGTGATGGTCCAGAGGATAACATTAGTAGTTCTTACTAGGGGTGTAAACGGTATTAAACGGATACGGATACAGGTATATCCGTATCCGTATCCGGAAAACTAATTCGCTATCCGTATTCGTATCCGGTATCCGACGGATTTTAAAAATATTATCCGTATCCGGTATTCGGAAAAATATTCGAATACAAATAATATCCGTTACCGTTTATTTTATCCGAATAGACAAATTATTCGGATATCCGAATATCCGAATTCGTTTATCAGTAACCTAATATAAAATTCATTCAAAATATTTACGAAAAAAAAATTAAAGTTTAAATCATACATATTAATTAAACACAATTTAATATTTAAACCATACATATTAATTAAACATCCTAATCATAAAGGGAGAAACATGCTAATTGACGTTTTGGGTGAAAATAAAAAGATTCAATAATGTAACCGATACTTTATTTGATGGATCAAATTGAAATTAAAATCTCAATATTATTCTTTCAAATTTTATTAAATAATAAAAAAGAGAAATAAATTAATATTTAATAAATGAATAGTAATATTTATGGGAGATTTATTTATTATTTATCCAAAATAAATAAATTACATGGTTATAAGAAATTATTTGATTTCATTATATTTATGGAGAGTGCGAGTTATAATGTATGTGTGACAACTAGTTAATATAACTTGATTCAAAATTGACATTGAACTTATTTTACATATTTGGACTTCTAGTTTCTAAATAATTAGGCAAATAAAAGTGATAAATACTCTCTCCACCCAAAAATTCATAAACGTGAATTAATTTATTTAACTTCTCTTCTAGATTAATTTTAAATTAATTCAGACCTAACACATTTTAACAATAAAATTATATTGTACATTGCTTCCGCCTCTCGACCGTTGTCCTTAAACGAGTGTGTGTGTGTGTGTGTATATATATATATATATATATATATATATATATATATATATATATATTAATAGCGTATATAAATGAATGTAAGTGATTAATTAATGAATGTAAGTTATTAATATATATGTGTGTGTATATTGTATATATATATATATATATATATATATATATATATATATATATATATATAAGTTATTAATTAATTAATGCAAGTTATTAATATATATGTGTGTATATATATAATAACTTATATATATAAATGTATATGTAAGTTATTAATTAATGAATATAAGTTAAAGTGATTAATTAATTAATCTAAGTTATGATTTATTAATATATATATATATATATACACACACGTATATATTAATAACTTATATAAATAAATGTAAGTGATTAATCAATGAATGTAAGTTATTAATAAATACATATATTATATATATTTATTAAATTATTAACAACTTATATAGGTAAATTATTAATTAATAATTTACATTAATTAATAACTTAATTAATGTAAATATTAAGTGTGTATGTGTGTATATATATATATATATAAGTTATTCGGATACGGATTCCAGATATTGAAATCCGGATATCCGTATCCGCCGGATATATTTACGAACGGATGTTAATCGAATACGAATACGCCTATATCCATATTCGTATCCGTTTATTTACGGATACCTTTAAACCGAATACGGATATATCCATTTTTTTTTCGAATACGAATAATATCCGTTTTTTTGTAATACGGATGCGGATGAATACGAATTTTCCGGTTACCATTTACAGCCTAGTTCTTACTATTTTGTGAAATAGTGTGATAATAATTATAATGAGGACTCCTTTTCAATTTGTATAATCTCTAGTAAATAATATTTGTATTCAAACTCACAGTTTATGTTTTGTCGTATTGTACACGACAGTTGTATTAGTAAGTTGTATTTGAATTCTGTACCATTTATCTGGCGACCCAAGATGAGTGATGTATACCTAATTTTGGGGACGTCACAGTTGGTATCAAATCTTAGGGACATGATCCATGGCTAAGATGTGAGACTAGAACTAAGAGGGGAGAGACGGGAAATTCCTTCGCTAGTATAACCTACCTAAGTTTATTTGGTATTTGATTGGTCGGTCAGAGTATAGTGATAATATGTTGCATGTCAATTAACCCTTGTTTTGTGGCAGTGTTTAAAAATGGCATCCAAGAATGTTGAGAATTGCAATGGAGCACAGGAGACTGTTGATTCTCCACAGATCAATAATCAGGACAATGTGCAACAGGATGGCGATAATCCTCCTGTAAACAACAACACTGATCAATTGACGAACGACGGTACGTTTAAGAGCTTTTTAGAATTCATGCAACATCAGGCGAAGGCGGCACCTGTTCATAATGCAGGAGGAAACAATGACAACCCACGGTTGGTCACCGCTAAGCAATTCAAGGAGCTGGGACTACAGGAGTTTTTGGGAAAGCCAAAACCATTTAAGGCAGAGACGTGGTTAAAGCAGATCACCAAGATATTTGATGTCTTGGGATGCTCCGAGGAGCAAAAGGTTACTTTTGCCACATTTATATTGCGTGAAGATACAGATCACTGGTGGGAATCTGTAAAACGTACCCAGCCTGACGCACTCAAGATGTCTTGGGAGGAGTTCCAAGAGCTGTTCAGTGACAAGTACTTTCCCGAAAGCATTCGTCACATGAAGGAGGTGGAATTTATCAAGTTGGAGCAAAACAACATGACCGTATCGCAGTACGAAGCCAAGTTTGCCGAGTTTTCCCGATTTGCGTCCCACTTAGTTGATAGTGAAGAGAGAATGACGCGAATGTTTTTAAGAGGTTTGAAACCTGAGATACGTCAATATCTTATTTCTCATAAATTGTGTTTGTATTCAAATGTTGTTAATAGGGTTCAATTATTAGAACGCGATAATGAGTTAACCAAACCAAAAGAGAGCAGCCGGCAAAATGATAATAGCGGTGATAACAGTCATCAAAGCGGTGATAATAAGCATAGAGGGAATCAACATGCCAGAAATGGTAACCACTTCGGTGGTAATCATGGCCAAAATAATAATAATGGACATTTCAAGAAGAGAAGATTCAACAATGACGTAAAGACGTCGGCACTAGCACCCATTTCAAAGGAAGAAGAACGACCACCAGTCGTATGTTTCTAATGCAGACAGGAGGTACACATCCGTCCAAAATATACGCAGCAACCCAAAACGTGTTTTAATTGCGGAAGAGAAGGTTACATAGCTCAATTTTGTCATA
Source organism: Panax japonicus (assembly GCA_020205505.1). Classification (NCBI taxonomy): domain Eukaryota; kingdom Viridiplantae; phylum Streptophyta; class Magnoliopsida; order Apiales; family Araliaceae; genus Panax; species Panax japonicus. Next base: position 61,252,321 of record CM035109.1, on the reverse strand, counting down.
TGGTGAAGTCAAGTCCAGCTGGGATAATGATGCCAAAGGATGTCCCAGACAAGCAAAAATCGGTAGTTTAGGAGAGAGCGTTTTTTTTTCTCGTGACGAGGAACCTGAATAAAATTATCACGGGTAAGTTAATCATAAGCTCTTACGAAGTCTATACCGTGTTAGATACCAGTTCTACTCACTCTTTTATTTCACCTAGTTGTGTTCAATGTTTGTACTTAACTCCGGAGAAGTTAAACTTTGATTTATCTATTGAAACTCCATTGGGAGAAACCTTCGTTACCTCCACTGTTTACGAATCTTGTTTGATTCAAATCGACACTTTCACGTTACCTGTCGATCTTATCTCTTTGAAAATACTTGCCTTTGATATGGTTTATTTTAAACGATTGGTTAACTACTCATCATGTTTTTCGTAAGGTTATTAGCTTTCATATTCCTAACCAACCTATTATGCGAATTCAAGCAACCATACCACGAAAGTCAATCATTGTCATATCAAGACATAAATAAAGAACCCTGATTCTTTCGTTGTTGACTTTCTTGTGTGGAATGAATCAAAGCCAGACTTTTTATAGGCGACGTCATTAATGACGTTGACAAGTTGATAGGTATCATTGTGAGATGCTATCTAGGTTAAGGGATAGAAGTCACAGCTGATATCAATGTAACGTACTATCTAAGTCTTGGATTAGAGTAACAGTTTTGAATGATATTTCTATCATTAATAAATCTCTTGACGTATTCTTGAAAACTTCTTAGCCTACCCCAGAGCGTGAAATCGGATTTTGTATTGACACCAGTAGAAAACCCATTTCTTAAACCCTCAAAATATTTCTTCAACCAAAACGAACGTAACATGCGCCAAAGACGTTGACTCGAGCTGTTGAAGATTACGATCGTACTATTAAATATCATCGTGGAATAGTGAACTTGGTAGCTGACGTGTTGAGTAGAAGATCGTATGCGTTTATAAGTGCGATGTTGTTAACACAAATACTCATTTCGTATAACTTGCAAATGATGAAGATAGAGTTAAAGACTCTAGGGACCCACGTGAAGATAACGAATATACGAGTAAAATCGACTTTAATCGATAAAGTTAAAGACACTCAAGCTATATACCCGAATCTGATGAATGTGAATAAGAAGGTTCAAAAAGGCGTTATTCTAGAAACAAGAGTTGCTGAAGAGAGAAAATCTCAACCCTCGATTTAATTGGCCCATTTGAAATCCTCGAGTGAGTAGGAACTGTGGCTTATAGACTCATTTTACCGCTAAGTATGTCACGTGCTCATAACGTTTTTAATGTATCAATGTTACGTAAATATGTGGATGACCCGAACCACATTATTAATTTAGAATCGGACGAGATAATGGATAATTTAACGTATTAGATCTCGTGTTAAAATCTTGGATAAGAAGAATCGTATTCAACACTCAAGGGTTATACCTCAAGAGTTAGAATTTGAAATGAAATCAAGGTATCCTCACCTGTTCGGCATACTAGGTACGTACGTAAATTTCGAGGGCGAAATTCCATAAGGAGGAGAGATTGTGAAACCCCATATTTTATGAATAAAGAATTAATTTTCTCGAAATAAATTTTTTTATATTATGGTGTGAATTTGAGATAATGTTATAGTTGTGGGTAATATTTATAAATTTTGCAAAGTATGTAAGTTGTCATATTATATTCGATTGGTCGGGGAATATTCGTTTTAAATAAGAAATATTTGTACAACGGCACAATCATTGGTAGACCCCACAACGGAATTATTATCGGATTGAGAAAACGACAAAAATATTTTATTGAAAATAACATCGGAAGTTTTACCGTTGATACTGTTGAACTACTCAGTAGTAAAAGTACAATAATACGCGTTGTTGCATAGTAGCACACTGTATTGATTATTGATATTTATGTGAGAAGTCACTCAATTTTGTTTAATTATTGCTACAATAGTTGCTGTATAATATCTCACATTATTTGATTCAATTATTGTTGATTTAGAAGTTTTGTTTTATTCGTATTATTAACGTAACAAAATAGAAACATCTTTTTATATAAAACAAAATACTTTATTAAAGTTATTCTATAAATAGAATATATACTATTCTATTATGCATAGTGTTTTGCATAGTAATTTTTTTTTATATAAAACATAATACTTTATTAAAGTTATTCTATAAATAGAATATATTATATTTTATTATGCATAGTAAAAATCTTTTTATATAAATAGAATATATTATATTTTATTTAAAAAAAATTTCTTTAAATATGGACCATCAGATTAAAGTAAATCAATCTGGACTGTTCATGGGTTAGTTACTATGCATTCCATTTTCCTATAAATAGAAGCTCATTCCTTTATTATTTTCTTACGAATTCACTGAACTCTAAAGAGAGAAACTATAGAGAGAGACTATAAAGAGATAGAAAAAAAGTTTTCTGCTATTTCACTACTATTATATCAAGTTTTATTTTACGGTAAGGGATATTATTCTTTTGTATTCAAGAAGAGAACTTCTGTTAATCCATTTATTTATTGTTCTGTTGGAATAACATGTATACGCGGTCTACCCTATACTGGGTGACATTCTTCTATTATTCCGTTTTTACTATTCTGTTGGAATATCTTGTCTGTGCGTTTTACACCGAACCTGATTCCGTCTTTATTATTCTATTGGAATATCATGTCTGTGCTATACGCCGGACCTAGTTCCATTTTTATTATTCAGTCTTTATTATTCTGTCGGAATATTCTGTCTGTGCTATACGCCGGACTTGGTTCCATCATTTATTATTCCGTATTTATTATTATGTTGGAACATCTTGTCGGTGTGAATTTCGCATGACCTGGTTCCGTTATTTTATATTATTTTGGAATAATCTGTCTATGCGAAGTACCGTATGGATGTTGATTTCTTTTGTTATTCCATTCTTTATTATACTCAGTTGGTTAAAGTTATGACTTTTATACTCCATGAAATTAGTGAAATATCCTTGATATTTGCACTTCATCCAGTATCTTTTCATGGAAATATTCTTCTGATCATTTTTGAATTTTACTCTACAAAGCAGTATCATGTTTACAATTTAGACATTAGTAGTTCTTGGACAAATTAGTTTTTGGACATGTTTTATTGAATTCTTATATCATTGTCATCATCCTCATGTTTATATTATGTTGAAAGTCATCTATGGCCTGTAGTGCATAGATGGACTTGGTATGATTATGACCAGAGATTATTCGGTGTAATCATGACCGTAATATTACAAATGATGTGGTAAAAGTCGTTATTGGTCCGTAGTGCATTGATGGACAGTTGTTGGCATGATCATGACCATTAATAAATACACAAATATTCTTGGCCCGCAGTGCATGGATAATTATAATCGTGATACTAAAGAATATCCTTGGCCGTAGTGCAGGGGTGATTCGATGATGTGGAATATTTATTAAGCTGAGTCTCAGCGATAACAATGATGAAAAACCTTTTTAATCATAAAAGATAGTAGATTTTATTTTTTACTTGACTCTTTTAATGGATTATTTGACTCTTTACTTGATTCTATTTTTTTAAAAAAAATTATGTTTTTTTTATAAAAAGTACGTTGTTTAAAAAAATTATGTTTTTAAAAATTTTTATGTTTTTTTAAAAAAAATCTGTTTTTTAAAAATCTATTTTTTAAAAAGAATTATATTTTTTTTAAAAAGTTACGTTTTTTAAAAAAAAATATGTTTATTATTAAAAATTATATTTTTTAAAAAAAATCTGTTTTATTTTATTATTTTTTGTTATTTTAAACATTAAAATGAGTATTATGTATTTTTTTTGGCACGTCAGCATTATTTTTTTATTTTTTTGCTAAGTTAGCGCCATGTCAGCAATTATTTAACGTCTGTCAATATTTTTTAACGGAATGACTTAATTGTAAAATATTAATTAGTTCAGTGATGTAATTCGAAAAATTAAAAATTCAATCGGGTATTCAGTAAAACGTGCAAACTTTAGTGGCCAAATCATTAGTTTTGCCTTTCATCTCTTATTCACACACACAAACAAATAATAATAATAATTATAATAATAATAATAATAATAGTAATAATAATAATTAATATAGTAATAATAATTATTATTATAATAATTATTATTATAATAATAGTAATAGTAATAATAGTAATAGTAATAATAATAATAATAATAATTATTATTATTATAATAGTAATAATAATTATTATTATAATACTTATAATAATAATTATTAATATAATAGTACTAATAAAAATAATAATAGTAATAATAGTAATAATAATTATAATTATAATAGTACTAATAATAATAATAATAATAATAATAATTATTATTATTATTATTATTATTATTATTATAGTAATAGTAATAGTAATTGTAATAGAAATAGTAATAGTAATAGTAATAGTAATAATAATAACAATAATAATTATTATTATAATAATAGTAATAGTAAGTGTTGTAAGATCCCAAATTATTAATAATTAAAATTTAATTTACTCTATTTTTTATTTTGAAATAGTAAGGGTTAATTTGATTAATGTGGTTTGTTATGGGTAAAATGCGTAAATATTTTAAATAAGCAGGTGGTTATAAAATATTCATTGTTGTCGGGGAATATTCGTTTGGTCATGGAATATTCTTGCTGTCTGAGAATATTCGTACGACGACGCAGCCTTGTGTGGGCCCATAACGGAAAGCGATTGGATGAATAAAACGATAAGTATGAGTTGTTTATAAATAACGGCGTAGTTGTTACCGTTAATACTGTTGGAATACCCGGTGGTTAAAACACAGTAATACGCGTTGTTGCACAGTAGCACACGATATTGCACCAATTATTGATTCTTACGTAAGAAGACACTAATCAATAATTGTTACAGTAGTTACTGTTTAGTATTTTATTTTATTGATTCAATAATTGTTGCGTTGATATTTTATATTACTGTTGTTTCAATAATTGTCACTACACAATATTTTTCATTATCGGAGCAATAATTCATATTATCTGAATAATATTATTAGAAAATATTATTGGCAATGTCTATAAAATTTTGTCTAAGAAGAGGTTTGGTCACCTAATTGTGTGCCAGTAAGAAGAAATTCTTATTGGAAAGCCTCCTCTTTCTTGGGAACGATCTGGTTGCCAGTACTGTAATTCTGTAATATTATTTGTGAATAATTAATTATTGATTTATATGATGAGGGAAATATTAATTTTGTGTGGATATAGATGGAGAAAAATTTTAAAGTGACAATTGTTAAAAATTGATATTTTATCTTTTCTGATAAAATAATATTTTATTATATTATTATAATATAATAATGGTGTTATTTTTACAATGAATGTGGGATATATGAGTATATGAGGAGGAAGAGTATTTTTGTTACAAAAGTTGTTTAAAACATGTTAAACATGTTGGTGGACCCATTTCTTGACTGAAATTTGATTAAAGTTTGTAAAATCACCGGTTTGTGGATTTTGGTTATTTTCTGTTTGCAATTTGGAAAAACTTTCTTCTGCAAAGTTGTAGAGAATTGAATTTCCTATAAAAATTCGCGAGATTTGAATTTTCTAATAAAAGGGCTATTTATTATGAATTATTGAAGTTTCGAAATTCCAAAATAATTGATTTTTGGAAGTTTAATTATTTTAATTAAGAAAAACGTTTTTTTGATTTATATTACTATTGGTGGCTGATATTTGGATCTGATTTGGTGTGCGTAGGATTTTAATATATAAATATTAATATTATATTAAATTTTATGTTTTGGTGTTCTAAGTATTTTTCTATAAATAGGGTGCTTAGATTAGAATTGAAAATTACACCAGAAACTAAAGATTTATCTCTCTATAATATCGAGCGTATTTGTGAGTATTTTAGTACTTTGAGTATTGCTATACGGTGCAAGTTCTTTCAGCACTATATCCAGTATTTCAGTCAGAAGTATAATTCTTTATGAGGTAAGGGATGTTATTTTCTTCTCAAATGATATTATTTCTTTAATATCATTATGCTGAAATATTGGTTGGATTTTTTTTATCAAATTTGAAACTTTTTCATGTCGGAATTACTATTCATGAGTTACTATTTACGAGTTACTATTCATGATTTATTATTCATGAGTTACTATTCATGATTTACTATTCACGAGTTACTATTCACGAAGCATGATGATATTTTTTGTGAAATTTTTATCTTTTGGTGTCGGAGCTACTATTCACGTATACGGCACTATTCACGAATACGACACTATTCACCGAAAAATAAAATTTATTATTTTTATCCAAAATATCTATTCTGGATACTAGCTTTGATTGTATCCATATTTTGATCATTCTTGAATTTTACACCACTGGTTATTTATGAAGTATTTTTGAATGGAAATTGTTTAAAGTACGAATCCTTAATATTTGTTATTTTACTTCACTGGATTCGTTTTCTTTAAAATATTTTTCATCGTCCTCAGTCTTAAATGATGATATTACTGAATATCTTTGGCCTGTAGTGCAATGATGAATGATTTCTTGATGAATATCTTTGGCCTGTAGTGCAAAGATGAACAGGTGTTGAGATGAACATGACCGACTGATTAATATATTTGGCCCGTAGTGTAAAGATGAACAGGTGTTTAGAAGAACATGACTAACTGATGAATATCTTTGGCCTGTAGTGCAAAGATGAATATTTGATTCCAGATATATATTGATTGATGTTACATGGATAAAATATCGACGATGAACTTTTAAATTCATATATAGAAGATAATAGTTTGCATTCTCTACTTAACTCTTCTAATGAATTATTATTTCCGCTGTGAATATTGATTTAAAACTGGTTGTCTATTGTATTCTATTAGATTTTTCCCTGTTGAGGACTAACGATAATTTGTTCTATATTATCTTAGTCATAATGTTCTTTACTGGGCTAGTTGAGCTCACTCTTTTTCTTGTTGTTCCATTTTTCTTCTTAGGATGCGAGAATGTAGCGAGTACTAGTCGGGGCGTGGAATGATGGTTCTAGAATTGGTTCTAGTAGTCCTCACTATTCTGTAGAATAGTGTATTAATAATTATAATAAGGACTTATTTGAGTGTGGATATTGTCTAGATGACAATATTTGCATTTAAACTCACAGTTTTTATGTTGTATTAATAAAGTTGTAATTGTTTCTGTACCATGTATTTTGACGACTCAGAATGGGTGTTGTATACCTATTTTGGGGGCGTCACAAGTGTATTCAATATAATAAAGATTCAGATTCATTCTAATTAATTTGGGCAAGAAAACACAAGTACGGTTCAGATTGATTTTAATTTTAATTCAAAATAATAATAATTATAATATAATAATAATTATTATTACTATACTACTACTACTACTACTACTAATACTAATAATAGTAATAACAATAATAGTAATAATAATTATAATTATAATTATAATAAAAATAATAATAATTATTATAATTATAATACTAATACTAATACTAATACTAATACTAATAATAATAATAATAATAATAATAATAGTAATTGTAACAACAACAACAATAATAATAACTTTTATTATAAAAATAACAAGAACAACAACAACAACAATAATAATAATAATAATAATAACTTTTATTATAAAAATAATAAGAACAATAATAATAATAATTATTATTATTATAATACTAATACTAATAATTATAATAATAACAGTAATAATAATAACAATAATAATAATTATTATTATTATAATAATAACAATAGTAATTATATTATTATTATTATTATTATTATTATTATTATAGTTATAATAATAATAGTAATAAAGTAATAAAATTTATAATTATAATAATATTAATATTAATGTTAATAATAATAATAATAGTAATAGTAATAATAATAATAATAATAATAACAATAATAATAATAATAATAATAATAATAATAATAATAATAACAATAGCAACAACAATAATAATTACAATGATTATTATTATTGTGCATTGTGGTGGTGTGGTGAATTATGATAATTGTTATTGATGATTGTAAGTTTTGTAGACAAGTTTAGATTTTTCTGCATATCTATTTTTAAAGGAAAATTAATTATTGTGGTAGTGTGATAAATTATGATAATTGTTATGTGTGATTGTAAGTTATTTTAAGTTGCAAAAAGTCTTTAAGTTATATAGTATTTTTCAAATTTTAATCTAATTTTTCGTTACGTCGAGTCTTCAGGCAAGGGCAATTACTAGTGTGTGTGTATATATATATATATATATATATATATATATATATATATATATATCAAATAAGACCTTAAATCACTAGCTCAATAATATTTTATTAGGTCATCTTAGTCTACTACAAGCTCACCAAAAAGGTCATAATTGAATGTATTATTATTAGTAATTTAATTGTTTATACACAAATAAAATTTTTTCATATCTTTCGATGTGAGACTAAGGTATTATAAACTGTTCCACTTAAATTTCTGACGTCCCCGTCAGAACCAATCACACACATAGTTCATAGATCTTTGTCTTTACTCTCTAGCTATTGTAGGACAATACCGGTTGGTTTCGTGTTCACACTTCCAGACCAACATGCTTTGTGTCCCTATATCCGACAACCCGATTGGGTGACCTGATTCGAGCTTTCGAAAGTCGGCTTTGATACTATATGAAACAACCCGAGATAAATTTCGAGTTCAGAACAAATATCGGATCAAATCCCAATGTTAAAATCGAACCAAACTCATCCAAATATGACTTTAAAACACCGACCCAATAGTATATTATTGAGTCATCTTAACCTACCACATGCTCACCTAAAAGGTCATGACTAAATATACTATTATTAGTAATTTAATTTAATTCTTTAGACACAAACAAATTTTTTCTATATCTTTCGATGTGGATACGAGATATTACAATAACATTATGAAATAGGTGGTAATTGGCCAATTTTATTCCTAGACCATTGTTTTGATGCAGTGAAGAACCGATATATAACGGTGCGGGACCTATACTGAACCGACATATAAAGGATATCAGTTTTTCGGCATTGGTATTCATTTTCTTAAAAATTTGGCAACTGGTTCAGTACAATCCCAATCGGTTCGGTACGCTTTGCACACCCGTCACTTGCACATAAGGGTGTAAATGAATCGAATCAAATCCAGTCGAGTATTGAGTTACTTAAATTTGATTCACAAAATTTATTGAGTATAAAACAAAGTTTAATCAAGGCTCATTTAGCTACCGAGTTGAGCACGATCTCGAATCGAATGCGAATAGTTTGAATTTTTCGAACGAATATGATCCGAGTATCAATAGAAAATTATAATTTGAGAATGTTCGAATAATTTATCGAACTTTAAAATTTGCTTATGTTTGACTCATTTATATTTCGAGTCAAGCTCGAATCGAAGTTGAGCGAGTACGAACCGAGTTTTGCTCATTTTGTTGCCTTACTTGCACCCTTCTAATACGTCGTCGTTTACTGTCTCACGGTTAAGTTAATACTCGGTGGGTCATTCAGCAAGGAGCTCGCTGTCAATGAGGCGTTGTTCATCTTCTTCCCTCCAATTCCTCGCCACCACCATGTCTTTAGGCGCTCCTGTAAGCTCCCTTCAAAATTCCAAATCACACACACAAATTCATAATATATATATACTTATATTTATATGTATGCTGTAGAGCGTGGGCTAATAATTAACACGTACATACTGTAACAGTACAGAGGCGGTCGGGGTCGGAATCAGTACCGGAGAGGATTCTCCGACAGGACTTCTAACGACGGGAGGGACCAATTTATAACCGGAGACTCTCATTTCCGGTCAGTGAGAGATTCTAACCAAACCTTTCGCCCTCCGGTGAGAGAGAGCTTCAATCATTGGCCGTCGCGTTTCAATGGTCGGGTACCTCATAGTCAATTCAATTCTCATCCACCGCCTTCCAATTATCAGCCACCTCAATTCAATTCCCGTCCGCCGCCTTTCGATCAGAGCAGATCGTCCCGGCCACTTGTTTTTAATCAAAATCAACAACAGTTCAGGCCGCGGCCTCAGAAGCCTTTGGATTATCGGAATTGGGAATGTGCCAGAACCCTACCACCTCCGGATTGTGGTAACCAATGGCTGTTTATGCTTAATTACTAGCTGTCCTGTAATATGCATTATTAGAGATATTTAGTTTTAAAGTTATAAATGAGCTAATGAGCATAATAATAAGAATTAGGTTTGATTTGCTAAATTTGAACTTGAAATGTTTAGGAAGAAGTAATGAAAATGAAAAGAAAATGAAAGAATGTACATAATTTTTTAAAACTTTGTTTTACCAAGTGTTACTTGGTGTTTGTGTCAACATATGCATAATTGCATATAGTTGCATTTGTGATCATCAATAAGTTTGTGAGTTATAGTAGTTTAATTTTTCCAGCCCTTGCTCTTTCCAAGTCCCAATCAGATCTTTTGTGTCACTGGGATATTATTTGAGATCAAAACTTGTTTTTACTTTATTTCCTAGCTTGCTTTTCTTTTGGCTTCATGAGGTTTTCCTGGGCTCTACTGTGCATTTTGTGAATGTTTTGGGTGATTTTGATTTACATCCCTGTTTAGCTAGTTTTTTGAGATGTACTTTAAAAGAAAATATGTACCTAGTCTTTTGAGACACTCTTTGTACAGTGTTGGGATGTGAGATTGGGTGGCATAGGTGTCAGGTGAGCCTCTTAGTTCCCTTGTGCCTATTATGCATTTGTATTGTGTATACCTGTGTTTGGGTCCTTTTTGGCGTTTTTAGTGGAGTATATTTACTTGTCAAAAGAAAAGAGAACCTACATTTACTTTGCTCTTAAAAGCAATTAAAATATTCAAATATACTTGTCAATAACACTAGGGGCCTGTTTGATAACCCCATTAAGCTCTTCAAACTGAAGATATTAAGTAGTTTTAGAATTAAGCTTGTTTGTTAAGCTATAATATATAAAACTTTAAAAAAAAACTCATCTTAAAATTGAAGACAAAGTGTTCAAATTTTAAGTTACTAAAAGCTGGCTTAACACGGTCAGCCGTGCAGGAGTTATAATTTTCCCTTACTTTAACAGCTTTGCACCCAATAAACTTTTTTGAATCTATGTATAGTGCCAATCTAACACAAGTTCTCGAATGACGGAAGTAGAAAAACACCAAGGGAGATTCATTTTCCTGAATGTGATGAAAGCTGACTCCAGCTCATGCTTTTCTCTTTTCTGTTTCTTTTTGATTGTCAAGTGAAAGCAATAAACTGGGTTTAGTCCCCAACAATTTCTTCACTAGGCCTACCATTGAAGTCCCTTTCAAACTTGCATGTTAGCCTAGTTTTACTGAGCAGTTCCCAATTTATGAGATAAAAATGGTGTTTTTTATTTTATTTATTTAGTAGTCTGTGATAGTGGGGATCTAGAGGCAAAAGTAATTATTATACACATATATGTTTGAGTTAAATCAACTTTTGGTACTTGTATTGGGACACGACTTTCAAATTGGTTCCCCAACTGAAAAAACATATAAACAAGTGCTTGTACTTCAATTATTTTCCAAAACAGACTGTACCAAAAAATTATTTCATTTTGTCAAAAAAAGAAAGAAAAACTAATGGTTTTGACAGAAAAATCATACATGGATTTTGAGCTTATGTGGCTACGACTTGGAGCTAACGTAGATACTGACATGTACATGTGAGGCTATGCTTATTAGGAAAGAGAAAATATTGTCCAATGAATCGGGTCAAATATGACCTATTAATGTTTAATAGCTTTTTAAGATCGAAGAAGTCTTTCAAAAATAAATAAATTTATCTTCAACCTAATAATCATTTAAAATCTTCTCTTACATCATCATCTACCTTCATCATCACCACCACCATCTTCTTCCCACGCTGCTGCCACCACCAACATCTTCTCCCCCGGCCACCACCGACATCAACCACCATCTTCATCCACCAATACTAACAATTTCTCTCTATATGTATGTATATCCTTCTTTCTTTCTCTATACGTGTGTGCACACATCCTTCTTTCTTTCTCTCTCTCTCTCTCTCTCTCTCTCGTGCGCGTTCTCAAGCATCAAAATCAGATTCGTATTTGACAAGAACAAGAGGCCCAGATGTCTCATGATTTTTTCCTTTCATCAATTTGAACCTTTTAATATCAATGTTGAAGTCTACCCCTCTTATTGAGAGGTTCCCTTGAAATCACTATAATCAAATGGGTTATTATACTTCAGAATGAATTTTAATTATGTGTATAGTGTGTATGAAGTACAAGCACAACAACAAAGGCTTAGAAATGATGGGTTTTTTATTCATCAGAGTATGAGGTTATATATGTATAAGCAAATTGGGGAATAATTAGGGGCATCTTACTGAGATAGGAGAAGATCAGACCAGAAAGTTTTGGAGGAATAGAGAAAGGGCGATCGTTCGGAGATTTGGCTGGCGAAATTTTGAGTGAGTTTTTGGGGAAGAATGTAAAAATATTAAACCCTTCTATGTTGATCATAAAATTTAGATGGAAAAATGGGTCAATGTTTATACCGACCCGTCCAAGTCAAATGCTTTTAACTAATATCTTCAATTTTAACAGATTGAAAAAATTATTCAGTAGAAGGCCTAGTTTATAAGTTTTCTCAGTTGAGGTACCAATTTAAAAGTCGCGTCCCCAGTACAGGCACCAAAGTTTATTTAACTCATATATATGTATACATATATATTATAGTAAATAACTAAAAGAGTAGTAGAAATTACCAAATATAATAACCATTTAAATAAAACAATAAAAGGGTAAAAAGAAGTAAATTATAATTACATTTGGTGTTAAATTTTCAGATGATACCTATGATATTTTCTTACTTAAAATTCAGTAATTTAAAGTTTTTAGATCTATTAATTCAGTTCTTGCATAAATTAATTTTCTGTTTTATCAAATAAACCCTAAGTTGAGTCATTCAAAATAGGAAAAGAACAACTCAAAAACATCAATGTAGATCTATTGTGAAATAAGTCCATCTTACTATTTTTGTATTTTCCAAGTGAGGGACCAACTTTCTACTTTGGTAGGACCAGCTCAGTTGGTAAAAACACTAAAACATGAGATAATATTCCAATTTACCCTTACACAGTGTTTGTAAGTTTCAAAAAGGAAAAAAAAAAGGAGAAAGAGGGAAATTTAGGGAAGGAATTAAAAGTCTCTTGTTTGTGAGTTTTTTGAGAAGAGAAAAGAAAAGAGGGGAGAAATTTAAAGCAATTTCGTCCTGAAAATTTCCTCTCCGACTTTTAAAGATTTGGAAGGAAATTTGTCGGAGAGATAAAATATTAAAATATCAAAAATATCCTTATAATGATTCTCAAATGTAATTTCAGAAGGGTAAAACAATAATATACTCTTTTAAGTTATAATTTCCTTCTAAAATTCATAAATAATTTCTTCTCTCCCTTTCTTTTCTCTCATAAATTTTAAATTCTTTTCTTTTGTTCTCTCCCCAAACTCACATACATAAGGTTAATGAAATTGACTATACTGGACTTTGTTTATACATATCAATATTGTATTTAAACTTTTAAAGTTCAGTTAGCACGTTAGATCGGAGATTTACAACTTTTCTTAAAATGCATAGATTTTTATAATTGAACTCTTATTTTGGGATGGGGACTATCAAGTAATGGTGATCTTAGATTGGCAATATTTAGTTTGTCTAGAAGCATTACAAGTCAATTGGGATAAATCAGAACAAGGATTGGTTATTTTGGTTTGTGATATTCCTTCTTGAGAAGGCAGAGATAGCTTAAATTTATACATTATATGCACCTGTCTGTCTGTATTTGTTGTTCTGTGAATTGCAACAAATGAGAAGGTAGAGGTAGCTTAAATTTATATGTTATATGCAAATGTCTGTGTATTTGTTATTTGGTAAATTACAACAAACGTGAACGTCATGAAGGTACTTAAGGAAAGAGTAACTTTTTTAAGTTAAAAATTGTAGAGTGAACACTAGGAAATAACTCATCTATAAAAAGGGTGAATTCTATGTTATTTTGCCATCTTGTCCTTTCCAATTAATAATAATAGGTTAATATTGTGTATTCTCTTCATAAATTGATTTCTGATAAAATATATTATTTAACTAATTTTTGATTTTGAATGTAACTAAATTGATGAAAAATTAATTAAAATAAAAAATTCAGCAATGTCTCATTTTTTGTCTCAATATTATTACAGTTATACCTTTTAATGCTGTGCATTTGAGAATTTAAGTCACTGATACCGGTACAAAAATCTAACAAATTAGTTTATGAATCCAATTTAGTTATCTGTACTATTTAGAGGAAGGCTGAAAATTATGCTTCTACATCTAGCATCCTTATTACTTGAACAATTGTTCGCGAATGTTGTGCCTTTTGTTGAACAAACACTTTTATAAGTTACTTGGAGCTTTTAATTCTTCACAGTGGTAATGAATTTGGAGTAATCTAGTTTAGCTTACTGGTATTACTTGCAGAGCGGTTTACAGTACTCTCATACAATATACTAGCTGACTACCTGGCTATTGATCATCGGAGCAAACTATACTTTCACATACCTCGTCATATTTTGGATTGGGAATGGCGGAAGAGAAGTATCATTTTTGAGCTTGGCTTATGGTCAGCTGACATATTATGCTTTCAGGTTATCACTTCAATTTATTAATTACATCATTGGCACCCACATATTTTCCCCCCAAAGTCAGGGTTTAGAGGCAGCTGCACAATATTTGAATATTTTTCTAATAACTCGGGGATTATGTGCCATTTTTTACAAAATGCTGTAATGTCTCTGCAGTAAGCACTTTCCATATTAGAATGCTATTGATTCACGGGAAAATTACCATTCATTGGCTCTGCAAGATTCTTAGTATCAGTATTTTTTCACTGAATTTTTATTTTAGTTTTTGAGCCTTCAACTTTAGCTTTTTGTACATGTCTTGAGGGAACCTGGAGGATTTCAACCCTTCCTGTTCCTCAATCCCTGGGGATGCTATGTTCCCTGAGCTTTTAGCATTGGGGGCTGTTAACACATTACTTACCAAATGTGCCAAGATGGCCATATCAATAGTCTCTATATTTAAAACTATTTTTTCCTTTATTTTCTTCAATCTGCGTGAATAACTTTGATTCATAACTGTTAAATAGTGAATCATATCATTTTTCAAAAACCTCCGTATCGTGTTTCATGTGTATCGTATCGTACATAAATTAAAGAAAAAAAATGTGGTAATATATATATATATATATATATATATATATATAACACACAATCAAGAATTTTAGCTTTATTATGTATTAAAGTTGTCAAATAAATATTATTATAGACTAAAAATAAATTTTAAAGTTAAATAGTAGCCAAAATTCTCTAAATTAATTTATTAGATATTATTTTAGTAATATTTATAGAGTAACAAGAGAAAACAAAAATGCAGTTTCACCTTTAGACTAAAAGAAGAAGAGAATAATTCAAATTAACAAGTGGAGATTTATGTTTCTACGTGTGGAAAGTGACGCGAGAAAAATAAAATGACATTCTGTAGAAGAAGATATGGAACTCTAGAAGCGATTAAAGGCTTATCAAGAGATATAGAATATGTTAACTTCAAAAAACCTCTTCATTTGAAATAGAAGGCTCAAAAGTTTTGCTTTTACTCTTTTGGATCTACATAAAAACTTTTTCAAGTTGGTTGCTAACTTTAAAAAGTATCGTGCATTGTATCATATCGGAACTGAATCGTGTGATACAATGTCATTTTCGATTTACCCTGCATACATATTGAACTGTCTCTGTATCACATCGTATCCTACGATATGTATCGCGTATCGTACGATTCTGATAACTATCAATCCTGGAAATAACCCTAAGCTCCAATTTTGTTTATGTGCCACTTTTTGTGTGCATCTACAATCATCCTTCTTGATGCTTTGTTTATTCTTGGTGCGTAATGGAGCTTGTTTATCTGCTCCAAACAGAATCTTGTTAAATACTTGTATTTTTTTCAGAGCTGCCTTTATGTCACTTCAGCTGTGTTTTAACAATGACATTCAGTCATTGTTTTGCAATTATAATTACCAAATTGATATGCTTTTTAAATTTTTTTTCTCAATTTATTGTGCTTTTACTTGAATATATTCATTCTCAGGAGGTTGATAGATTTCAAGACTTGGAGGAGGAGTTGAAGGTTCAGGGATTTTGCGGAATTTGGAAGGTTTGTTCTGAAGGACGCTTCTTGTGTTGAGGCAAATTTTCAATCTCACATTAAAGCAAACTTCCATCTTTTGAACAAAAACAAACTGAATAAGTATTGGAACATTTCCTTTTTGAGTTTCCTGCATAGTTCATCTGATCCATAATTCCATATTTCGGATAATTTACAGTTTGATCACCAGCGTATCTTGCTGAAATTCAAAGATGACATTTAGTTCTTGGATTTTTTTTAATATAATTTCCACATCATATTTAATATATATTTTTTGCTTTCATTTATATTATCACCGTGTCTACTGAAAGCCTAACAAGGTTTTGTTAATTTGTAGATGCGGACGGGTAATCCACTTGATGGTTGTGCCATTTTTTGGCGTTCCTCAAGGTATTATATCCATTTTCTACGTACACTCAAATTGTCTACATTATGGGAGATTTAAGGGTTACAAGAGGCCTGTTCATGCATCAGCAGCACTACACTTTTTGGGTGTATTTTTCTAATTCCTCTAACACTTTGCTCCACATATAATTGTTTCATTGCACGTCGTTGTTATTGCTTATACAAAACAGAATCTTCATTCTGTGCCTTATAATCTTGAGTCGTTGCAGTGGATGTGCATTTTTTTTAATATATTCGAGTAAGCAATTACTTTTTATCAGGAAGTGATTCAAAACAGTAACCTTTTTTTGATTGCCTTACTATGTGTTTTAAGATTTCGTGTTTAATCCTGTTGATTGATTTTGTTTATATCTTGATGCTTTCACACAGATGGGGTTCTCTACCAAGGACTTAAAACCATTTGAATATGTTTATATGGATTCTAGTCCTCTCAGAGGGGTTGATCACACTCCCCTTGAAGGCAGGGGCAACTCTAAGGCAGGTCACAACAATGGTTCAATTCCTTGTTGTAAAGACTACCACCTCTTACAATGCCATCTTGGGGCCAAGACAGGTCACAAAAATGACACGTCCTGCCCAAGTTTCTGACAGGACTTGAGTCGCATTCTACCAAGACCTCTTTAAGGAGGTGTACGAGGAGTGTGGTCATCATTTCTTTCACTAACATCTTCATTAGGGCCTTTTCTTCTAAATTCAATACAAAGTCCGAGGGAGAGTCATCCATGAGGATACTCCAGTGGGGGTTGATCACACTCCCCTTGAAGGCAGAGGGAAACTCTAAGGCAGGTCACAACAATTGTTCAATTCCTTGTTGTAAAGACTACCACCTCTTACAAAGCCATCTTGGGGCCAAAGCAGGTCATAAAAATGAAAGATAACACGTCCTACCCAAGTTTCTCGCAGGACTTGAGTCACATTCTACCAAGACCTCTTTAAGGAGGTGTACGAGGAGTGTGGTCATCATTCTTTCACTAACATCTTCATTAGGGCCTTTTCTTCTAAATTGAATACAAAGTCTGTGGGAGAGTCGTCCATGGGGATACTCCAGTGACAGGGAAAAAGGTTTCTCCAAGCACTCATTCCATCCGCCTTCCATCTCACATAAAAGAAACTTTCCGTCCATTGTTTCATATCCTTTGGTAGTGAAGATACGTCAAAGATGCATCTGGAGGAGATCTATGCTCAAAGGATGCCCAACCAAGGTATGGTTTTGTTGGATTCTTGGCACGAAATAAAAATCTCCATACGGGAAAGTTACATCGAACTAAGAAACATAAGAGTTCCCGCTACTCGGTGGGGATGACTTGGGAGAAGTGAATTGGTAGCAATTTAAGACTTCAATAATAAAGGGGTGAAGTGGAGAACGTACACTTGCTAGTAAAGCTCCTCTAGAGACGCAAATCATTGGTGCGATAACATGCACAATCATTCGTATAGGCCAGGCGACGCTCAAAGTCAGGGAGACAATATTTTCATGCTGAGTGGGTTACTTGAGAGTTTGAAAGGACATTAGAACAAATCCTAGAGGGTTCATAGCAACCATATTGGTCATTAGACTTCGAGGTGACATGGAGGGCCTCCTCAACCCGTATGGGGTTTGAGGGGGTACCCCCGTGAGTATGTTTAGGCAACATGCTATTATCTTCATAATTCTATACTTCGATATTTTTTTATGGGAAAGTAGATAAATGGGTATTATTATTATTGTCTACTTATCATGATAAAGTGAAAAAGAAGTGAAAGGAAACTTACGTGAGGAAGAGTGAAGATGAAAAAAAAGGGATCAAAGAATGGAAATCTTGAAGAACTTTGACGAAGAACGCCAAAAACGCTTTAGAACTTTTTTAGAACATTAAAAACACCAGGAAGATCTTAAGCTCTCCATAGATATAACTACTTTTTCTCTCTAGAAATCTCGCTCAAAGGTAAATTTTGAAAGTGAAAAACTTACTTGGGAGCTTCCCCTTTTATAGAGGAGTTTACTTGAATATGGATGAAAATGAGTGGTTGTAATTACCAGGAGTACAACGCGGCAATTGATAATTTACATCTCATTCCAAGGTAAAATATCTACAAGTGACATCATTATAAGGTTGATGTTACCCATATGAGGTCACCCAATTACCTCATTTTGTAGGAATACTGGACTTGATTTTGTTCATATGATTTGGTGAATAAAATAACATATATGTGAACTCCCCCGCATGGCCCCTTTGTTTGGATGTATCTCCCCAGGTGTCATGCGGACCTCCTGGCCAGGCGCGAACAACTAAGCAGCTCGGTGTTCGACTACCTCCTCTGGACGGGGTTATCTTGCTGACCTCTAAGGCGCAAATGAGCAAGCAGGCAGCGTCAAACTGGGCAGCAACGCGTGCGGGTGTGCGCTCGGGCATGAGGCATGCAGGCACTAGGCACGCGGTGTGGACTTCCCCCGGGCGGGGGTTGTAGGCAGACCCCTTGGGCAATGGGAGTGCATGTGAGCTTAGGTGCGCGCCAGCATGTGCTAAACCTCCCTGGGCAGGGTGTGGCACATACCTTCCCCGGGCAGAGGTGCTTCTCTTATTTATTTTTTAAAAAAATTCACATCTCGGACCTCCCTCGAGCGGAGGTGCTTCTCTTATTTAAAAAAAAATCCTTCACCCGCGTGCTGTTGCCAAGAATCGATCTCGAGACCTTCATGTTACAAGGCCACACACCATACCGCTAGGCTAGCTGTTCATGAAGCAGCCCAAATTAACAATGTACTGAATCTCCTTTTAATTCAAAAATATCAAATAAAAAAGAGATGGCAACAGAGATTGAACCATGAGATGGGGATTGAAAGTTGAGCTCTTGACAACTGTTCCAAACAGGAAGCTTGTTTAGAAGATGTTAGAACTTAATTGAGTTCTAGAAATGTCTCCATTAAGAAAAATAAATTTATAATACTAAAAGAAAACCTCCTTGCTAGTATACTACTCCGCTTTGGCTTGCTGAATTTCTAGTGAAGTTTCAAAGTACGTTTATAATTATTTACCCAATTTTATAAAATTATTCTGATGGTTCTACAAATTTTAAAAATATTCCAAAATATTATTTTTAGTCAATATCTCCACACAGGTTATCTTCAAATAGCAAGGGCATCCTACGAACCATGTTCTCCATTTTCTCTTTTACACCTTTCCAATCTCTTGGGTTACAAAGGAGTAAGGGGCCAACTGATGTGGGTAAAACTATCCATTTGTAGGATGTCTTCATGTGTATGCCACTTGAAGGCCCTATTTGCTAGAGGGGTACTATGGTCCCTTCCTTGACGGGGGTACATAAACCTTAACCGCCTTGGACACCTCCGAGAGGATTCTATATAAGCTAAGGATCCTAGAAGGACTCTACCAATATACTCCTGATTGAGTACGACCGTTAATATAAACCTAGGTTGACACATTTAATGGATCTCCTTCCTTGTAAGGTACTCCATTAGGGGGACATCCCTATAAATAACCTCTTTGTTCACCTGTACATGCAATCTTAGTCTCTACACAACTTTTATTTGCCTCTCTCCATATCCGAGTTCTAACTTAGGCATCAGAGGGTCCACCAAAGGATAACCCCTGCGGGCCTTTTAGGTGTTTTACTAACTTTTTCAGGTGTGATTGTCCTACTTGAAGATCTCCAACACGGTTGGTTTGGCTCTATAGTATTTGGCCGCATCATGGGTTCATATAATTTACAAGAGGGGTCAAATTAAAAACAAAAGTTTAAGATTAGGAATTATTTTTTGTGTTATAATTCGGTGGTGATGGTTTTTGTGTAAATGGTTTGTTGGTGATGACGGCTGGACATTTTCTGGAGTCTTTGTTTCATTCTTATGGCAGAAATGCAGTGTTTCTTGGTCAAGAATCTGAAGAAGTGTTGTGTGCGCTTGCCCATTTGAGAGAGAGAGAGATCTAAAATGTCGTTACCTCAAACCAACTGAAATTCAGTCAGTAACTAATACGAGAAAAGATTCGAAGACTCATTGAAATCTGGGTTTGATTCTGGATATCTGTATAGTTTTTCTTAGTCCGTATATGGTCTATTGTCTTCCTCCAGTGCTATTGATCGAGGACAAGAGTGCTATACTGACATCGGTTTGCTGTTTAGCTCTGTTTTGCAGTTGCTAGTTCGAGTGCCAATTATTTAGAACTACAACTACGTTGATCCTGTTTACCTTCGAGAAAATTTTATTTTACAATGCTATTTATATAGATTTGATTTAAGATTGTCTATATTAGATTCAAGCTGCTGCATGAGGAATCCATTGAATTCAATAAGCTTGGACTTCGGGATAATGTTGCCCAGATTTGTGTGTTAGAGGTACATCTGGTCTTCAATTCCTCTGTTGAAAACTTGCTCTTAGTCACTAATTAGAACACGTATATGTTTAGGATATCATGGCTTTTTTTCTCATTTGAATATATATATTTTTGAAACAGTCTATGAATCAGAAGGATAAGAGATATGCATCAGCTTTCCCAGCAAGGTCATTAAATTCTTCTTTCTATTTAACTCTACCTGCCATCATGTTTCAATGAAAAAAGTGCTATATCATTTTCACTCTTACAGGATAAAAATAGATCTTAATCTTTGATGGTATGATATTCAATATTCTGAAAAAATGCACTTATAACTGCCAAATTGTGAGTTGAAAAATATTCAGGAAAAGTAGTCAAAAAATGTAAATTTATGCTTATAATAATGACAAATGGTGGCTATAAGGACCTTTTTGCATATATACATTCAACTTAGGGACTAAGGTATTGGTTTTGAATTAAATGAAACTTTCTTCATGATGATTAAAAGTCGTGCAACACCGTTTATGGACAATTGAAGACGTACAGTGAGTTTGATTCAAGAAGACATGGACGGCGAAAAAAAGAAATCAAACTATTTTGAAGCTGGTTTTGGACTTGCTGTGTGTTAGTTTTTAATGAGAAGGGAGGGGAGAGAAAAGAAGAGGAGAGAGAAGGGTAGAGAAAGAAAGGCTTTCTTTTATATCCAAATCTTCTCATTTTTTGATAAGTACATTTTGGAGAGAAAGTAGACATATTTTTCTCTCCTAAAAAGAACTCCAAGACTCGACCATTTTTATTTTCACTCTGTTTATCTCCTAAAAAAAATCTCCACTTTTCTTTTTCTCCCCCTTTTTCTCTCGTAGCAATTATTGCATACCCCTAAGACGCCCATTCCTTTTGTTGCCTTCTTGAATCTGTGAGTTTATTCATTCCATACAGAAATAGATTATTAAAGTTTGTTGGACATTGGCCTTAAACTGCATGTTTCTTGGACCGACCAATGCCTCTAGTTTCATTTTCGCTGCTTTGGACTACATCAAATTTGGCGACACAATTCCCTCATAAACACAGAACATGAAGTAAAATCATTTATAAGGCGAGGAGACTGAAATTCTGGAATTGTTAATCATCTAAAAAATGACAATTAAAGAATCGTGGGAAGTTCATAAATTTAGTTGATCACTTTGAATAAAGTGAAGACGCGATTTCTTGTAGCTATTAAGAAACCTTGTTATGAAGGTTGTTGTTAGAGAAATGTGATTATATAGTTTCAGTATATTTAATTAGAATTTTTATGAATATGAATATTAATCAAAATAGAACACCACCAAATATATGTTTATTTAGTATATTGATCCGGTTTGGACACTGCCTAAAAAATATAACCTTTAGTAAATTTGTATTTAAATACTTAATCGAGTTTTTAATTATTAGAGGACTAACGAAAGCAACCAAACTAAGTTTGTCTCTTTAATTATATAATAATTGATTATATAATTGATAATTGATGCCATTTAGAGCTTTGGTTTTAAACAACTTTGCTCATCAACTGATTGATTCTTAGAATGGAGATTTTTTTTTGTATCTGCAGTTCAGCAGGCTATAGGAAAGTTGTCATATGTAACATTCATGTGCTATACAATCCTAAAAGGGGAGAAATCAAGCTTGGCCAGGTATTTACTGTCTATGAGTCACCTATATGGATTGTTTTTTAACATCTTATGTTTGTTAGGACCTTATATTATGTAACTACTAAATAGCTATTGAATTCAAATTTCGGATTATTTGGGGTTGGCCTTGGGGCTGAATAAAGATATTGTATTGGCATTTCACCATGGCTTAATTTTACAATATTATTATCTAGGAAAGGATCATTTCTCAATTGGGGATAAAGTTAGGGTTAAATTGTGGTGATTCTGGCCAATGTTCTACTAGGCGGGTGGCCAGGGGGCCTAGATGGGATTTTTTATTTTCAGCCAATTTTAATATTTTATCTTACATTTATCCAAACAAAACAATAATATAAAGCAAAACAATCTATAATAAAGATAATAAAGACTTTTGCTTAAAGTTCAAACACATATCTTTAACATATTAGTTTTATTCATAAACAAGATTGCTATTAAATAATAAAATTTAAAATTTCAAGAATTCAATTCAATATTAAAACTTAAAAAACTAAACATAAATTTAAGAATTATATTCAATTAAACTAAATATTACAAATGTATCATCATTTATATAATTTGAAGTTAATACAAGTTCAAAAAATTACAACTATAATAAAATTATCCATTTTGACTTGATCTTGTTCACTTCTTGTTGTGATTTGATATGCTACAACATGTATTATGAATATGGTAAATCATTAGAAAAATAAATATATCAAGATCTGATTTGGGTAGTTATTAAAATTTTAAAAAAATCTCCACCTAGGCCCCACCTAATTTTCTGAAGGGATTTTTTGGCCTAGGTGAGGTGGCAAAGGGGGCCTAGCGCCTAGGCGGTCGCCTTTTATAACACTGATTCTGGCTGATAATTGAGCTATATATTTGCAGTAAATTTTTTAAAGCTGATTCATTTAATGAAGTTTTGATACTGTGCACGACATTTGGAGGCTACAGTTTCCTTCAATTAACTCCTGTCCCCATTTTTTATCTTAATTTTCTGCATTATTTTGACATAATAGAACAGGTTCCAGAAAAAGAAAAAAAAGGTTTCACCACTTTTCAGTGCTTTAGGGAATCTGGAATGAGCATAATACTTGATTTCATAGAGGGAAAATTTTGACATCTCTTGAATGTGAATTGATTGTTAGGAAAAGGCACCATGATAATAAGGTAATAGTCGTCTTGTTACTTGCACCATGTAAGCTATCAAGGATGTTAAAATTAATAGAGTCGTTGACTTTTTATGGACTATTTCAAGCTGTTTTGGAAAGATAGTATCTACTGTTTACCCAATCTCTTTCTTTGGAATATTAGGGTTGACTTTATGTTCTTGTAATCTCCTCAATCTTTATTTTGGTACATCACTTGTAGTGTTTTGTTGAACTTGGTCCTTTGATTTGTAAAGAGTTGACTTATGCATTTACCATTGCTAACAAAAGTATAACTACTTTTGTAGTATTGTTACCAAGCTCATCAAGATTTTTAGTCTTAAAGTTTGGGTCGTTTGACATGAGATAAGGGGATTTGAAATATATGAATTAGTAAGCATGTAGTTTTATGTTACATGGACTCGGATGAAATGTCCGATTGGACACGGTATTTTGGGGAGTCTGATACGGGTAATCCTCAATTTTGTCAACTTTTTACACTAAAATGAAGTGTCCAGTACCCATACCTTTGACCTAATGTCAAATGTCGGGCATGGGTACTTTAGGGCAAAGTGAAGAGTCCGTAGGATGTGTTTGCATATGAGATGGATGCACTGTCCAAAATTCATCATTATCGGAGAATTAGATTATTTTATATTAATATTTAAAGTATTCTGGCCTTGAATTTTAAAATAAATTTCTGAAGTTTATTCAATGAAATAAGCTGATTTTTTTTACTGGAGACTCCTTGGATATGTTCTCAGTTATGGTAGAAATTTGATGGATTTTTGACATAAGGTCTATTTACTATGATTTTCTGAAAATAAAGTGTTTTAAGATTGAAAAATAAATATTTTAACTTTTGCTTATCATTTGAAACTGAATTTTTACGTGTTCACATGAAGGTGTTACTGGTCTATAGTAGTAATTTCATGATTTATTGAATCATTTACTATTTTCGGGAATAGTTAAATTCTTAAAGGAAACTCAATACACATTAATAAAACAAAAGCAGTAATTTAAAAACAAAATTATAATTATATGCACGTACGCTGCATGTAAAAATTTCCAATAATAAATCTCGTTTGACTTTAATAAAGGAACATGATTGTAAAATTTAAATACGTCTGTTGATTGCAAATAGCTACTGTATGTCTGTTGGTATATAGCTAGCAGTAGTTGCCTTAATGTTGGTGTTGGTTCAACTAAGAGTTCATCATGGATATGATTAAATTGACCATGCTGTTAAATATTCCACAAGTAACCAAAATTTAAAATTGCTAGGCCAAGTTTTGAATGTTCGTGCTAGAATTCATTCGTGTAAATTTGTATCATTATTTTTTCAACTTGTTTAAACAAGTGTTTTTCCTTTCCAAGTTTTACTTTTCAAAACATCAAAAGCTCAACCTAGAAGAAATGAACGTGCTAGCTTCTTTTTTTTTTTTTTAAAAAAAATGCTATCCGCTAGTAATAGGAGTGGAAGGCTTTTTAATGTTCAATTACAAGGATACCTTATGGTCTCTTTCTCTATTTTACGCAACTCTTTGCTTTCTCTCCTAAATTATGGGCTTGGGTGAAGAAGGTAGAAAATGCAGTTGGTATCTATTCATAGTTCATTACCGATTTCAAAATCGAATTGAGTTTGTAAAGTTTTAATTTTTTTATGGGTATCAATGCATGGTGTCCATAATTCAAAGTCGTGGTAACGACTTATGTTTCAAAAGGTTATTTTTTGACTCAGTATCGGTTGGGAGATACGCTGTTACACTAGTTAGGAGCTTTAAAAAAAGAAAATAATGAAGAAAGTCTAAATCATAAGAACAAGATGAATCAATGAAGTTCACAAAAAATACTATCTAGCACACATAGAATAATAAGTTAAAAAAATTAATTATAATTTTAAGTAGTTTAATAATAGTTCTATAAATCGTAGTTAACTTAATTATATTTATAAAACTCACAAGGCCAATTATAACAATTTAAAGAATTTATTTAGAGAATTGATATTTTTGCAGGGTTATTTGATATTTCCGCACCTTGTCCCCACATATTTGCTAAACTTATTTTTTATGTCCAATTTTCCCCATTTTGAAATGCCCAGATACCCTCTCTCTTCATCTCCCTTTTGCAACTTTTTCGGTATTCCGTCTACCATAATCTATGGGTCTAACTCTCCCGCTACTAAAATCACCATAAGATTACAGAGGGGTTCGGTAAAATAGATCCTTAAACTATTGATTATAGTTTTTCTAGATCTGCAATTGGCTTGGAATTTTAAATCAATTCAACCCTTCTCATATTAGTCATATTCTTACATTTTTTATTAACAATTGAAACTCTCGTTCTCTCTAAAGTGAGTGATTCGATAAAACTGAACCAATTAGTTGATCGAAGCTTCCATCTAGTTCGGATCGTCAATCGGAATTTCGATTGAGACTAGTTTGGTAATACTCTGAGTACGGGTCGATGAGTTGATGACATGGGGGAGTTTGGAAAAAGGTTGCACTAATTGTTGTTCTCTAGCTATTTTCTTAAGATTAGATTATGTGGTTTGATTGAAAAACAAGAAGATTAAGTTTTGCTTTGATGTCTTTTAGAAAGGGAGAATATGACTTTGGTTTCGATCTATCTACAAATTGGTTTTTTTTTTGAACAAACGGATTTGGATTGATTGAAGGTTAGGGAGACTGAGTTGTGCAGGGGAAGAGACGGGGCAACTGGGCATTGTTCCAAGCAGGGGTAAATTAAACATAGAAGATGAGTTATTTAAATGTGGGGACCATATGCGGAAATATCAGTCCCCTTTATTTATACCCAAACAAAATAGAAACATAATTTAATTATATTTACAAACAAAATAGACCAAAAGGGCCAAATCCAATTTAGTAACATAACTTAATTGTATTATATATTCATGGTCCGAAGCCCAAATTCAATTTAATCAGTAACATTACTCGAGTATAATTTAGTCAATTTAGTCGGTTGCCGAAGTTTGAGACAAAGAGACCGAGAGTATAGAGAGAATCTAACGATCGGAGGAGGTCAGAGGGAGTTCGCCCAAAGAGAAACAAACCTCCATCAGTGTTATCAAGGCGTCGCTTAGGTGTCCAGTCGGTACATTTTGGGAAGCCGTTTGGGCTACTTTGTTGTAGAGGAGAAAGGCGACTACTCTGGCAACGACTTAGTCGACTTGCGCGCGACTTGGACGACTATATTACTAAGCGGTCGACTTGGATAGAGCGGGTTTGGTTCGACTCGAACATTAACTGGGTAAAAAAGAAGAAGAGTAAAGTTTGATTCGACTGATCTTAAACCTAATCGATCGATCACGACTTTGGAAGAGAAGAGAGGAAGAAACGACTAACGAGTCGCAAGAGCAGAGTGGGAGAAAGGGGACTTACCTGCCTATTGCCGAGGCGTCGACTTCCGTATGCTTTCTCTTTCCTTTTCTTCTACTCTTATTCTTCTTCTCTTCTTCAGTTCTTCTACTTTTCTTTTCTTTTTTCTGTCGAGGCGTCGACTTGGATAAAGGGTTTGGTTCTTCCAATTTTTTTCTTCTCTTTTGGGTTTCACCATTCCTGAGTTCCTAAGCCTTTTTTCCTTCTCTTTAGTTTTGGGTACACAATACACACTGTATTGCTTTAATTGAATAGGGCAACGTATGGGTTTATAATAATAATAATTGAATGTATGTTACAGGGGAGATAATGTATTTTTTTCTTTCTAAGCCTAGTGTATTCTGCTTAGTTGACTGCTTTGTTGAAAGTAGATTCCTAATAAATGATTATATTTAAGGTACCTCAGAGGGACCCAAATTTAAAATCTTACAATCAATTTAGAGAAAATGGATTTTTTTTTAAAAATCTTGTAATGTGTATTCTGCTTTGTTGAGTGTTGTTTGTCAATTTTTTTTTATGATATGTGATGCATTGTTGTCTTATGCTTATAATATAGTTATAAATTGTATTTTGTAGATAGTTACAAGTTTACAACTATAATAAAATTAACTATTTTGACTTAATTTTGTTCACTTCTTGTTGTGACTTGTGATTTGATATGTTACATATGGTAAATCATTAAAAAAATAAATATATCAATATTCATATAAATATTAAATATATGTAATTTTATTCATATAAAATTTGCATCGTTAATATTTTACATATGGTAAATCATTAAAAAAATAAATATATAAATATTAAATATATGTAATTTTATTCATATAAAATTTACATTGTTAACGACTTGTCGACTTGTGGACGACTAGTCGGGCGCTTAAGCTCCCGGTTGTCGCCTCGCCTCGACTTGCCACCTTGATAACTATGACCTCCATCAAATTGTAGAGAAATGTTCGTTCTCTTTTGTTGTCTGCCTTTTATAGCTTTCAACATGTCTGATTATTTTTTTGGGTGTTTCTCTCCCTTTATACCATGATTTCACTGAGATTTCTCCTTTATTTAATCTTTCCGTTCCGCGGAATTGCCAAAATTTCATCAACGATTTTGTCCCAGCCAAAACTTATTTGATACCAATACTTTGAACCATGATGGCTTCGGTGCTCGGTTAGGTTTGTTGGTGGTGCTGATGGTGGGATGGGGATGATGTTGAACTGATGCTTGATGGTGGTGTGGGAGCTTTAGAAAGAGAGAGAGAGAGAGGGGATTTACTTCCGCTAGTATTAGTAGCAGATAGTAATAATAATAATAATTTTTTAATTTGAAGACATTTATGTTAATAAATATTTAATTTACATCCGATGGTAACAATAACGGTTTAAACTGGCGGAATTAAAAAAATTTAATTCTTGCATGCCCATTTGTCCCAAGGATGGCCACAGATGAATTGGCCAGAATAGTGAAAATAGCAACCACTTGCTATGGATCACCCCCCCCCACCCACCCACCCACCCACCCACCCACCCACCCACACACACTTACTTTTGTAACATTTAAATACGTTTAAAAGGTGGAATTACCGCAACTATTCACTTATTCATTCTTGGCTTAGTTGTGGCTAAATAACACCTTTTTCTGAATGTCATCAATTTACTTCAAAGCTGATATAACTAAATCCCTTACAAGCAGGTTAGGGTCCTGCTTGATAGGGCTTATGCTGTATCAAAGCTTTGGGATGATGCTTCAGTCGTTCTTTGTGGGGATTTTAACTGTACCCCAAAGGTAGATGCTTGTTTCTCTTTGTGAGTTCAGTAGTAACCGATTGTTATGCTCTAGTGTCGCGTATAATAGCGAGTTTAGTTTGAGTTCTATCTCATTAATTCTCTTGACTGCCATGGCATCAGAGTCCACTGTACAACTTCATATCAGAACAAAAGGTAAGCATTGCTATTTAGATTTCCGGTTTCAGTTTTTACACATTTCATTAGTTTCAATGTTTATTGACAGTATTTTTCCATCACAGATTGATTTGTCTGAGCTGCCTAGGGATAAATTATCAGGACAGGCTTCTGCTGAAATTCGTGGATCAAGGTCATTTAGTCCTTATTTCAGGTCTGATTATTATTGATCATCATGGATTTGTTACAAGCCCATGGAAGTTGAAGCTCAAAAAATTTCCATTTTTTGTAGGACTCAGTCTTTAGGTGCCCCTACAATGGTTGATGACAGGGAAGTTGGGTTGTCTAAGACGACCCCCTTGGACGTACAGAAGCAGAATGATCTTAATAGCAACCGTGGAAATTTAACTTTTACAAGCAGCTTGACTGGGCATGATGAAGAAGATGTTCGTAAAGATGAAATAGATTTGAATCTCTGTGGTGCGAGTAGTTGTTTGGATGGAAGTCAAGGTGGGTGTTCTATTGATCAAAAGAAGGATGCAATGCCTGAATCTCCGACTGTACATTCTCGTCATGAAGATATATTTTCTAATGTGATCACTACAGGACATGGAGAGGAACTTTATAGAACCTCCAATGGATCGCATGGTTCATCTACTGAGCGTCATCTATCAAACTTGTGTGATGAAAATGAAATCTTGAACTGTG
The DNA here is from genome assembly GCA_020205505.1 of Panax japonicus. Taxonomy (NCBI): domain Eukaryota; kingdom Viridiplantae; phylum Streptophyta; class Magnoliopsida; order Apiales; family Araliaceae; genus Panax; species Panax japonicus. The sequence goes on along the minus strand of CM035109.1, from coordinate 61,222,490 downwards.
AAAAGGGAAGTGACAATGATGATTCCACAGTAGTTAAAATTCTTCATGAGCCCGCAAGCACTTTGAACCTGGATATATCTTCATCTGAGTTGGTACATGAGGCTTCTTTGAATAATGTTCTTGAATCCGAACTCCGGGAAAGTTCACAAGATATGTCATCTAAAAATTTTCCTTCTATCTTGCATGAAATTGAAATCCCAATTAGATCTACAAGTATCAACTTTCTACTGGATGAAAAGATTGAAGACAAATCTCCTAATAAGATATTTGAAGCTACAGAGAATGGAACTTTAGATGAAGATTGTACCTCATTTTTGTCCAAACTACATAACAGTGATACTAGCATTCCGTCTGACTTTGATCAGTATCCCGAATCCAGCTCTTTTGAATGCATAGAGTCCTCTGAGTATGTTGCAGTTCCTGACAGCCGACAACTGCATCCTCCTTGTGCTGGAGTTCTGAATGATTATTCTGGCCTGGATGTTAATCATTTTAATGTGGAGAGAACTACTTATGATCCATCAGCGTGGACCCCAATGGAAATTGAAACTGCAACAGGAAGCTCGGACTGCACACTCATAGAACACCATCTAAATCTAAGAAGCTCATATTCTGAAGTTGAGGTAGATCATATATTCTTAACCATGTGCTTCTGTTACTATCTCCCTTTCTAATATATGACATTAATAAATTTGGAAATATGAGCTTTGGTGGTTCATTTTACAGGATTCTTCAGGAACAAGAGACTCAAACGGAGAACCTCTGGTGACCAGCTACAATAGGTGCTTCTTAGGTACAGTTGACTACATATGGTATGTATCCATCTCTGTCCCATTCTTCTGATGCAGTTTTTGACTGAATCCCTGAATTTTTAAAGGGATTCTTATGTTTGATAAATCTTCCTTGCAATGACAAAATAATATATTGAACTATATTCTTGTGCTATTGATTGCGGTTGTAGAATTATCTGATTGATACCTTATGGTATCTCTTTGTTTTAGTTTAGGACTATGCTGAGTAGAGTGATTCAATAGAGCATAAGTGTGTTTTGAACTGCAGGCATTCTGAAGGTCTTCAAACTGTCAGGGTCCTTGCTCCAATACCGAAACATGCTATGCAGTGGACTCCTGGATTTCCTACGAAGGTATTTTTTATTATTAGATCTTATACGTCAGCCGCATACGACTACATGTATTGCTTCTTAATACTCTCTCTCACACACACATGATCGTCCATACACACATCTTCTAATGGCAATCTAGGATATGCTCTCTCTCTCTCTCTCTCTCTCACACACACACACACACACACACACAAACACACTTGCACACACGTGTGCACACAGACATCTTCTAATGGTTAGCTAGGATGTATGAAAAACTTCTACAAAGTCATTGATTTGTCTATGTCAGGCGTGTTACTCACCAGCACTTCGTGAACACTTTTGGACACTCGTGTATATATATATATATATATATATATATATATATATACATTGCTCTATATGCCGGGTTGTAAATGAATTACATAGCGTACTGAAGTTGATGCATTTGAATTTATTGACATTCTGTGTTCCCGAAACGGATCCTATCAATGATTTTTTAGTTCAAATAATCTCATGCCATGACGTATCTGGAATAATAGTAATTAGTGAAACAAAAATACTTGTACAAACTATCGAAGTAACCCCGTCTCTAACGGTCCAAAGATGAAAATCTTTGGATTTTACATTTTCTATGGAAATGTTTGATGCATCTTTAGGCTTCTTTGGCAACCGTGAAATCACCGGATGAATTGCCTAATAGATAGATCAGATCCGGACGCGACTGTTGCTACGTGGCGATACAGACTTGACCCGCTCCTACTCACCCCGTGGCACCATAGCATATCATGAATAAGGGGGGACATACTGGACGTAACCACTCCCTTGGTTGGGGACTGTGCCGCCCTGCCTTTCGATCGATACACAGTTGAGGAGGCCGATCACGAACGCTACAGGTGTGGGAGCGATTGGTGCGTAACACTTTCAGTTGGACAACTTTCCTTGAGCAGATAGGACACAACATCATCAACAGACATACTCGTTGAGAAAGCATCTACCCTAGGGGAACTGAACTGCCTCTATCCTCATCTCATTCACTCACAGAAGATCTTGCCTAGCTCGACTTTCTTTCTCAATCGATCTGTATGCGCACAAAAAGCAATCTCATACAAGTGAACTAGAAAGCGATCCAACTCCTTCCATGTGGCTATCGGTAGATCATTGTATAGGATGTCGACCCCTCTGACTCATAAGTATACTCTCATACAGCAAGGAAGACCTAACATATATGTATGTGTGTGTGAGTGTGTGTGTGTGTGTGCATATTTAAAATTATATAAATTGACATTCATGCATATAATCATTACTATTATAGCAGTGCTAGGTTGCTTGGAATTTAACACCAAAGACACTTTAAGACACGCAAATATACAAAATTTATTGAAAGCCAAAAGGAAAAGCAAAATAAAGGAAGGGAAAAGGGATGGACATAAAACAAACCAAATGGTGTAACAAGACCCTACTTGGACTCCAATATGCAGATTGCATCCTGCCACTCATACCTAATCACGCCAAATCCCAAGTAATCTTCTGCTCCTACAAGTATCTTTGAAGTACTTCTCCCCAAGTAATTTTCAGTCTACCCTCCCCATCTATATATAATCCTCTTGATAGCAGACTCCTCTTGTCACAGGAGCATGTTTAGGCCTCTGTAAAATATAACCAAATCATCTCAACTTATGTTCCTTCATCTTTTCCTCAATCAGTACTACTCCAACTTTAGAATATTCTCGTTTATGATCCTATTCATACTTGTATGACCATACATCCACCTTAATATTCTCATTTCTGCCACTACTATATTATGCTCATGTTGCTTTATAGAATCTCAACATTTAGCTCCATATAGCATTGCCGGCCTCACTGCCATCCTATAGAACTTTCCCTTCAACTTGGTGAGGATTTTTTTATCGCACAACACCCCAAAAGCATTACGGAACTTCATCCAACCAACTTTAATCATGTTGTTTACATCTTCATGGATATGTCCCTCTTATGCAATATTGAAACCATATATTTAAAGACATATTTCCCAAGAACCTATTGTCCTGAAATATTCAGAGCACCTGCATCTCTTGTTCTTACACTAATTGAACTCGTACCCCATATATTTTGTCTTGAGTCAACTTAATTTAAAAGCCTTTGATTTTAATGTACCTCTTCTCCAACTTAGCATTAACCCCTTCCTTAGCTTCATCCATTAACACAATATCGTCAACAAATAACTTACATCATGACACCTAATCCTATGTCTTTTGGTAACTCATCTATAACTAAGATAATAAGATAGGGACTTAACGGCGATCTGTGGACTAAACTGATTGTGATCGGAAAAACATTTGACATGCCTTCACAAGTCTTTGCACAAGTAATCCCTAATGCAACTTTTTTATCAAATCATCGTACTTAGTGAGCTCTTTTTACAAACACCCTCCTCAAACCCAATCATATGCCTTATCTAGATCGATGAATGTACTTAACCGACACTTAATTACTCTCTCCCACAACTTTGTTGTAGGTTCATCAGCTTTATCCATCTTAGATTAATTTGAATTTCTCCCTTATTTTTATAATTTGGCACTAACATATTCATCCTCCACGACCCAGGCGTCGTTTTAGTCTGTAAGATTTTGTTAAACAGGCATGTCAGCCAACCTAAGGCCACACCACCCAAGCATCTCCAAACTTTAATTAGAATACCGCTGGCTTCCATAAACCTTACCTGGTTTAATCTTCTTTAGAGCTTCTTTAATTTTGGATACTCTGTTTCCACACACAACGGCACAAGCCTCCTCATCAAAGCATCCTCCTATTTTTTTGGTTCCCTTCACTATCACCATTAAACAATTTATCAAAGTAACTCCACCTTTCCTGAACCACATCATCTCATACCAAGATTCTTTGATTCTCATCCTTAAATGTATCTGACTTTTGTCGGTCTCTAGTTTTCCTGTCTCGTCTTAGCAAGCTTGTAAAACATTTTTCCCCCCTTCTTGGTTCTTAGCTTTTGTTATAGGTCCTCAAAGACCTTTCCTCTAGTGTATCTCGCTGCTAACTTTGCTTCCTTAGCCAATTTGTATCTCTGCACTCCTTGTTATAGCATTTTGTAAGCATTCCTGTTCCACTTAATAGCCTGGTTAAAATCCTCACTCCACCACCATGTTTCTTTAGTTGGAGGTCCATTTCCTTTGCTTTCTCCCACCACCTCCTTAGTTACTCTTTCAGATACAACTTGACATATCATTCCACATTACATTAACTTCCTTATCATTCCTTTTTACTGCATATGCTACTGCTTCAGCACTAGTTTTCCTCCTGTTTCCACATTGATAATTACATTTCATAAATAAAAGTTATGTTACTATCATGCAACTTATTTTACAATTTATTTTTGTTTAACTATGAATTATATAAAATAATTTGTTTTAAAAAATATTGCCAACCCCCTTCTCCCCCCCCCCAAATTTTAGTTTTAGTTTACTTTTATTATATTCTTCAAAATAACACTCGTGCATGTTAAACAACATATCCCAGCCTATTTGTTGATATACACGGTTTTAGCTATTTGTTGATATTTCCTATGTATGGATATATGTGTGTGTCTACATATATATAATATAAATAAAAGATGTTCGTCAAAGGTAATCACTTACGAGCCATATATTATTAGAAACTGTGAATCCTAAACTTATTCAAGTTTTGTTATACCATAAACACCAAATGGTCTTACTGTTTTATCTACAACAGTCTATCAAAGTAGTGCATTTATACCCTCAATACCTCTCTATTTTTTCGCAAACTTTCTTTCAAATTCCATAGTTTAATCTGATTATTCCCTTGTACATATATCAAAATTTCATAATTGATACATAGTCACAATATATCCATTCTTGCAATCGTAATTTGGAAGTTGTGATCAGTGTTGCAAAAGGCGCCCATCCCAGCCCACGTTGGGCGCCTCGCCTTACCTGAGGTGATGCTCCTTCAATGAGGTGCATTTGAGGCGTGCGAAGTGCACGAGGCACGGATCTCATCGAAGTTATGAAATTTTTTTCCCTAAACAATCTAGACCATGAATTGTAGACTTCTCCTCCAGGTAAGTCTTTCCCTTCTCTCCTTATATCATGGTTCAAAGTCGCGGTAGCAGCCTATAAAGTCATTTTTTGATTTGGTATCGCTTTCGGTAATGGTTTCGGGCGATAATGCAACGTTAGCTAATTAGAAACTTCAAGAAACAACAAGATTGATCAATTAAGTTCACAAAAAAACTATCTAGTGTACATAGTATTATTTAGATGATAAAACAAACATTTTGCAGACATGTTTAATCATTTTTACATTTGAATAAAGTTGATATTCATGTTTTCTTGGCTCAATAGTTGAGCATACATGTTCTGTAGAATTAAAATAAAATTTAGCTTAAATATTTCAACTTGTACTTAACTAGGTACTATATAGGTACAATTTAACTTAACTAATTATATATTAAGTATATTTTGTATATTTTTTTTAAGTTATACTTGGTGCATATAGTTAAAATTTAAGTACAATTTAGTTTAACTAAGTATATTTTTTCAATTTTTTAAGGTATACTTAACTAGGTATTATAATTTCAGTACAACTTTTATAGAGGTTTGTTCTCTTTTGTCATCTCCCTTTTATAGCTTTTAGCATATTCGCTTTTTTTTTGTGGCGTTTCTCCCCTTTATGCCGTGATTTCTCCATTATTTGGTCCGAAGTCTAAAATCGTTATGTTACGCCAAGTTGCCGAAATTTCGCCGAAAAATACTCTTTACCTAATTTTTTTCTAATTTTGTTATTCTTGTTGCGGTTCGGCACCCACCGATACTTAACCGATACGTCGATATTTCGACGTAACGGCCAATACTTTGAGCAATGCCTTGTCTCTTCTTTTTTTTTTTTTTTTTTTACTACTCGTCCAAAAAAAAGGCTATTTTACAAAATACTATGGGGTTATGTTGTCCAATTTTTTTCAGAAACTGTGATTACTTTACTACACTACTATTCCGGTATTTACTAACTTATTAAATAATTGAATGTGTATATTACTTATAATTATTTTTTTAATATTTAAATATGCATTTATATATATACGTATTTAACTATGTACTTATGCAGAATGTAATCATGATATGATTATATCATGGTATCACTATACTTGATAGATATGGTCCTTGAACTTGTTATAGAAACTGTTTGAACATGCTTTGAAGTTTGTAAAATTAGTTAATGGTTGATAAATTTGATACATAAATGATTGAATGTGTGTATATATATATATTTAAATATGTGCGCTTCACTTCCGCCTCGTGCCTAAGACTCCACGGAGACCTTAAATAGTATAAACTTTGAAAATATAATTCAATAGATGAACCCTCCTAGTTCATCAATGTCATTCCAAATAGAAGTCCTCGTTATCAATCACACAGACAGACAGAGATGCACACACCCCACCCACACCCACACAAAAACAAAGAAACATGATTTTATTTGATTTATATTGCTGTTAATAGTATTTATCATTTGGCTATGTTCCAGAAATGGGGAAGTGATCATATTGCCTTGGTTTCTGAAATGGCTTTCACAAATAAAGAAGAGGTGCGGTAGCCTCCTCACTGTAATAATAATAATCTCTATTGCATTCGATTCGAGGCCTGCTATTCCCTGGTACTTCATTTCCTTTTCAATTCAATTAGAATTAACATGCTGCTTTAAGTTTTAAGTATAATTGTTCCATTATTTTTGGAATTAAATGCAAGGAATGAGAATACGAGTATGATTTTCAACTACTTCCTACCCCTACTACCAAATGCCTTTCTTCTTCTACACCTATGCTGATGAATGCCACTACATGTTCTCACTCCTTGCATTTAATTTGACATCACTAACCACAAAAGCTAATCTGGGACCCCAAAGCTGTGAGACTTGTGATTTATTTTATCAACAATATTTGAAAGATATACTTTTGTATTATTAATTATACCACGAGCCTTAAGGATTTGTTATATTATAAAATCAAATAATATGTATTCAAAAAGTGATAATGGCAACGGACAGCTCTATCTATATTTTACTCTTAATTTTATGATACTCCTATAAGATGGTTGTGATAGATAAAAATGTAGAGTTCATTTATTATCTCTTATTCTTATATATTTAATGTTACTGAGTATTTTTGCTCGATTCAATTTAGAGGGTGTTTCAATCGTTTATAACCAGTCAAATATGTTTATAATCAATTTCAAGAAACAAAAAGTGTTTCGTAAATAAATTTTAAAATTATTTATAATCACCAAGTATATATATATTACTAGACCTGACAATATAGTTGGTTAACTGTCGGGTCAACTCATATTAACTAGAACCAAATGGATTGGTTAACCATTTTTATTTATTCAGGTTGGTTAAAGTTTGGAATCATATTTATTCAGGTTGGTTATAGTTCCAATCCGGTTAACCATTTTTTGACCCATATTTTGTTCCAAATCAAAAGTTAAGCTCACAAAGATTATAATTGAATTTTAAATCTTAAAAATCACATAAACTCATTCTTAATTTGCAATTTTGCATCATCATAATTTAGAATGTTCCCAAGGCACCCACCCCCACCCATCCACCCATCCACCCATCCACCCACCCACAAAAAAATATTATGTGATTATGTATACACCCCTACCCTCACCCACCCCACCCCCAACCCACGCCCACCCCCTACGGCCCTACCCACCCCCACCCCAACCCCACCAAAAAAAAATATTATGTGATTATGTATACATCCCTTACCACCCCTCATCCCCCACCCTCACCCCCACTCCCACTCACCCCCACCCACCCCTACCCCCACCCAACCCTTACCTCACCTACCCCACCCACCCCCACCCCCACCCCTTACCCCTTACCCCTTACCCCTACTCCCTACCCCACCACCCCACCCACCCACCCCTACCAAAAAAATATTATGTGATTACGTATACACCCCTTACCCCCACCCCATCCCATCCCACCCCACCCCACCCCACCCCCACCCCCACCCCCACCCCCACCTTCACCAAAAAATAATATTATGTGATTATGTATACATTCCACCCACCCACCCACCCACCCCTACCCCCCTATTCCACCCCTACCCTCCACACACCCCACTCTATCCCCACCTACCCCCACTCCCACCACTCCCCAAAAAAATTAATATTAAGCGATTATGTATATACCTCTCACCCTCTACCCCTACCCACCTCTTATATCGTATATATTAATTTTATTTTTTAAAAATTTTGTTTAAAAGTCAAAACATCTTAAAATGGTTAATATGGTTAATATGATTTTTAACCATAATCATATGGTTCCAACCCACATTATCTATATTAAAAATGGTTAATATAGTTTTAGTTCTTAAATGGTTGATTAATCATATTTTGAAAACCAAAACCAACCCATAACTATATTTTGTCTGGTTTATATATTACTAATCTATCTCTATTTGTTTTAATAATTTCAGCCATTATCCATATTTAATTTTCAAAACATTCTTTTTAATAATTTACGATTGAAATAAGTGATTAACATTTTTTTATACTAAATATTTTTCACTTATTATTAATTTAAGTGCTTTTTATTTACTAAACGCAACCTATTTTTTTAAAATTCGACTATAATCAAAAGCACTAATGAGTAATAACATTCTTTAAGCATTCCCAAACGTTATGTTTGTGTTTGAAAATAAAAAACACTTGCACTGGTAAGAAGTGATGTTTGATATGAATTTTTTTTTTGTTAATCACTTGTTTCAACTGCAAATTATTAAAAATGAATGTTTTGACATGTATACATGGGTAATGAATGGAATAGTGATTGATTGGTAATATATTTGATCAAATCTGATTATTAGATTTGACAAATAATCAGAAGTTTCAATTGGAGTTTCTGATTATTTTTATTAAAAGTGATTATAAGTAGTTTTAAAATTAGTTTATAGTGAAAAATGTTTGGTATGAAATTTTTGCTAATCACTTATTTTAAGTGCAAATTATTAAAAACGAATGTTTTGACAGGTAAATATGGGTAATGAATGGATATTAAAATAAATAGTAATAGATTAGTAATATACTTGGTCAAACCTGATTATTAGAGTTGGAAAGTAATCAGAAACTCCAAATTGGAGTTTTTGATTATTTCTATTTAAAGTGATTATAAGCAATTTTAAAATTAGTTTACCAGACATTTTAAAATTGATATGAAATTTTTTGTTAATCACTTATTTCAACTGCAAATTATTAAAAATGAATGTTTTGACAAGTATAAATGGGTAATGAATGGATGCTAAAATAAATAGTGATTGATTAGTAATATATTTGATCAAATCTGATTATTAGATTTGGCAAATAATCAGAAGTTTAAAATTGGAGTTTCTGATTATTTTTATTAAAAGTGATTATAAGTAGTTTTAAAATTAGTTTACAGTGAAAAATGTTTGGTATGAAATTTTTGTTAATCACTTATTTCAAGTGTAAATTATTAAAAAGGAATGTTTTGACAAGTAAATATGGGTAATCAATGGATATTAAAATAATTTGTAATATATTTGGTCAAACCTATTATTAGATATGACAAATATAAAGAAGCTCCGAATTGAAGCTTATGATTATTTTCATAAAAATTGATTATAAGCAGTTTTAAAATTAGATTACCAGACATTTTCTGCTACTTAAAACTGATTATAAGTTGTTGGGTATCCCACCTTTAGGGAATTAATTTTGATGATAATAACAAATATTAGGTAATTAGGAAAAAGAGAAAAACAAATTAGATTCCTTTCCGTAGGATATATTATATAAATATGCATGGGAGGTAAGGGCTACGGTTATCTTTTTATAATAACAATGTTTTGGGAGAAGTGTATTTAATCACGTGTCGTTATGAGACTTGCCTTGTGCCTATATATTATTATATTTTTTGCCTAATTAATTTTAACACTTTGACAAAGTTTTCTAAATTAAAAATTCATAAAGAAACATTTTGACAATATCTCTAGGCTATAATAACCAACCATATTCAGTATTTGGGAGTATGAAAGAAGGTGAAAATGAAGGTAGGAAATATGAATGAAGAAAATGTTATGAGGTAGAAATAGTAATTTTATTTTTCATTAGAACAGAAGTATATTGGTAAATTTGAGATTAGTCAGACGCAATTGAAATTGAATATTAAGCCTCTGCCTCAGAGATCTTGAATTTGCAGTTGTTTTTGGAAATTTGAGTGTGCGTGCTAGTTATACTTCACCACCACAGGCTAACCAGATATATATATATATATATATATATATATATATATATATGGGTATTCATCCATGGCAAACGTTTGCCATGGACACTATTCAGCAAACAAGTTGATTACCGTTGATCTGGACAATGGAAGGCTGAGATTTGGCAACATTTCTCCCTGCCGCTACAGCTTGTAGCGGCAGTCCCTTTTACTTTTTGTCCATTTGCAAATTACATTACTGCCCCTAACTTATAATACATGCCTGCCGCTACAGGCTGTAGCGGCAGTGTGACTCCCATCCATATGGCTATGTAAAAATAATGATAATGTAAAAAGATAATGATAATGTAAAAGATAATGATATATAATATAAAAATAAAAGATAATGATAAATTTATCTTTTATAATAAAATAAATTTATCTTTTATAATAAAAGTTAAAATTAATTTTATTTTACTATAAAAGATAAATTTATTTTATTATAACAGATCAACGGAAAAATAAAATAAATTTTATTTTATCTGTTATAATAAAATAAATTTATCTTTTATAATAAAATAAATTTATCTTTTATAATAAAAGATAAATTTATTTTATTATAAAAGATAAATTTATGTTTTTATAATAAAAGATAAATTTATTTTATTATAAAAGATTCTTTTATTATAAAAACATAAATTTATCTTTTATTCAAACTTATCTTATTTTTACATTATGTATTTATAAAAATAAGTTTATCTTTTATTCAGACTTATCTTATCATTATCTTTTATTTTTATATTATGTATCATTATCTTATCATTATCTTTTATTTTTATATTATATATCATTATCTTTTACATTATCATTATCTTTTTACATTATCATTATTTTTACATAGCCATATGGATGGGAGTCACACTGCCGCTACAGCCTGTAGCGGCAGGCATGTATTATAAGTTAGGGGCAGTAATGTAATTTGCAAATGGACAAAAAGTAAAAGGGACTGCCGCTACAAGCTGTAGCGGCAGGGAGAAATGTTGCCCAATCTCAGCCTTCCATTGTCCAGATCAACGGTAATCAACTTGTTTGCTGAATAGTGTCCATGACAAACGTTTGCCATAGATGAATACCCTATATATATATATATATATATATATAGGAGATGATTCATAGCCATCGCGACTATAGATCATTTTCCAACCAACCCATCCTCAGTTTTTAATCTTAGTCATCCATGATTGCATTGAACGACTATGGAAGTGATCCATAGACCATAGCCACCGCTATGACTATTGTTTTCCCATCCCCTTTGGGTACATACCTTGGTGGAGATTTCAAATGTAGCTAGGAGAAGGTAATCGGGAGAAAAGAGACAACAAATTAAGTTTAAACTTGTTTACTTTACTTTTAAAATTACAACCGAACTTTAATATATATGAAAATATAGAAATTAACCTTTTGAATTGAATATAGTATAGTTTATATTCTCAAAACATGATGCACTATTATATAAAAAGAAATTACAAAATAGAGAAGGCCATGATCAATATAAATTCCTAAAAAATATACAAGTACTATTATACTAGGTGAAAAAATAGTGGGGGTGGGTGTCCCTCCACGCACAAAGGTGTGTTCAAAGGAAATCTTTTCTAAATAATGAGTTTACAAGACAAATAAATAAAGTAAATTTTATTCACCCCATCCCCATACCAACCCAAATGAGAGATAATGGAAAAACTAACTATAAGACTTGAATTTTACAAAATCAACCACTCTTACATCTCTTCTGTTTCCTATTTTTCTCCTTATTACCAATGATGCAAATAGTAATTCCACTCTATACTCAACCAACAAGAAAAGAAGATCCAAATTTCATTGTGTGAAGCTGAGGAATTTCCCACATCAATAAAACTAGACTTGTGCACTCATTAAATGGCAAATCAAACTTTGGAGGGCCACGATGCCTGGGCTGACATGATTATTCCGACAATCACTCCAAACAACCCCAGTGCACTACCAAAGATTTCAATGACAAGGATCTTAACAAAGAGTGACGAATTTTGGGCATCAGACAGTGCACAGCTGCTTCCGATGATTCCTACACACAACCTGAGAAGCAGAAGTTTTAAAAAGTATATATGGAAACAAATAATAGATCATAAGAATATAATTATTAAAATAATTATGGCTAAAAGAACATATCAATATTAATTAACTAAACTTTAAAATGAGCGAAGCTGAGTCTTGTCAAAAGAAAAAGAAAATGAAAGAGTGAAGTAAAGATGTACCCGCAGACAAGATTTGCAAAGCCCACAATGATTCCTGAGGCAAAGATTGCATATCCGGCTCTAAGAGATTCAGGAGCATATATCTGGGATGCTGGAACACTCTCCAACTTTGTTTGTAGAATAATTGCCACAATAACTCCATATATGGCAACAGCTTCACAAAATATTACACTGACATGTATATAAATTTTTTAGTCATATTACATTTCACAAAACAAAGCTCTGAATAGTTTTTCATATTCTAGAACAGGAATGTCGGTGTGACTATAAACAAAAGATCACCCTCTCAGAAAAGAACATTAACATTCGAATAGATGAACCACATATTTGTGAATACTTTTTCCTTATAAGTACCAGATGGTACGGAATACGCACATTTAATTGACTCTTGAACAGTTTAGATGCAACAAAATACTTTCATCTGCCACCCTAGTCCTACAATGTAAATTCACTCCTCATCCATCCATCTCTCTCTCTCTCTCTCTCTCTCTATTTCTGACTAAGGCCAACAATAGTAGAAGGCTGTGTAGCATGAAAAAGTTTAATGAGAATTTCTTTTGTGATAATTATAATTTAATGAGAATCATCTAGAGTACACAAATTCAACGGCAGCATATTCCGAACGTAGTTCAGTCAGATCTCAAATACGCATCAAATTGGCAGTAGCCAAACAAAAGAGTTTCCAAATCAAATCAATATTTTAGATTGTCCAAAAAAATGTCTTTATACAGTGGTTAGTGTTTAAAGACAGAATTGCTACAAAGGGATAGAATGATCCGTGAGATCTTCCATACTGATATAAGTAGTGTTTCTGCAATTCAGAAAGATGTTCAGGGAAAGCAAGAACCAAAAGGGTGTCCCAAATAAGTATGTGAATGGGTACTTCAGAAGAGATCAAAAAGCATATTTCACGCTATGGGACAGTAGTAAAGGAGATAATGGATTAAATACTACACTGGTTGATGCTATATTTTAAATATCATTGTTTATAATTTTCTGTGTACCAGGTCTGGAACCCTTACCTGATTTATGAAGAATCTCAACTAGTATAGTCTAGTTGGTTAGGCTAGGAAATGCCCACCGTAAGCATGATTGCATCTGTAGCTTCGGCTAGTGTTGAGCACTTGAGTTTAAGTGTAATCTCGGGGATAGGGACGCAGGGGGGTGGGGGATAGGGACGTTGAGCATGCCTAAATGCTTTTTCATATATACAAATTAAATCACTAACTAAATAAAAATAAAAAAAAACAAAAAAGAAAGGGGGGGTAAATAGTGTTAGGATATCCCTCAGCCTCAAACGTCAATTTAAGCTACTGGATTTAAATTTTGAGCACAAATATTTGTTGTTTGGTTAATTCAAATATAAATATGGTTTGTGCAAATCATTTGCTAAAATAAACATAAAGTTGAGACTTGACGTGCGCAACAGGCCGGTCTGGTCTGGCCAGACCCTTGGACTTTGACCAGGCTAGGCCCAAGGCCAGACCGGTCTGGTCCTTATCTTTTTTTCTTTTAATATTAAATATTAAAAATATAAATTAATAAAATTTGGTAAAAATGAACAATTTTTTTTTGATTTATTTTATATTAACATTCTACCGCGCACTAATATAAGTGGATGGTTAGAACAAAAATAAATATATTCTTAAATGAAAGGAAAATGTAAGTTAAATGTAACTGGAATATAAAGCAAATTGATTTCCTAAATGTATGTCTACTATGCACAGTTTGTCTTCATAGAAAATATAATTTGAATGCAATCTATTGTGATACATATGACTATAGATGCAAAATAAAATTAACTTAATGTAGATTACAACTTTATATTTTGAATATAAAATTGGTTTCTATTTTATTTTTTTTAGTATTAGAATCAGTTGGACATATATTTTGTAAAGTTTAAATACACAAATCTTTCATTTATGGTCATTAAACACTTATATAGTTATATCTCAAGTATTATTTTCAATTAGTTTTCTAATTGCTTCATGTAATTATTCTCTAAATTATTACAACAGCCGAAAAAATAACCAAAATCATAAATACCCCTAAGAATTTAGCAAATCCAAATTAATGAAGAATTTGAGTATTTACAAGAAACTAACTTATTATTAATATTTAATATTAAAAGTTAGTTTATTGATATATTAATTAACTAGTAATTGCACGTGCCTGAAGGCATGGCGTAACAAAAAATTAGATTAAAATTCGAAAAAATACTTTATTACCTAAAGACTCTTTGCAACTTAAAATAACTTACAATCAGACATAATAATTATCATAATTTACCACACTACCACAATAATTAATTTTCCTTTAAAAATAGATATCCAGAAAAATTTAAACTTGTCTACAAAATTTACAATTATCAATAACAATTATCATAATTCACCACACCACCACAATAATTATTATTGTTATTATTATTATTGTTATTATTATTGTTGTTATTATTATTATTATTACTATTATTATTATTGTTATTGTTATTATTATTATAATTATAATTATTAATATTAATATTAATATTATTATAATTATTATAACTTTATTACTATTATTATTATTACTATTATATTATTATTATTATTATAATTATAATTATAATTATAATTATAATTATTTTTGTTATTATTATTATTATTGTTATTATTATTATTATTATTACTATTACTATTACTATTATTATTGTTATTATTAGTAGTATTATAATTATAATAATTATTATTATATTATTATTTTGAATTAAAATTAGAATGAATATGAACCGTACTTGTATTTTTCCGCTCAAATTAATTAGAATGAATTTGAATCTTTATTATATAGATTACTATTACTATTATTATTATTATTACTATTATAATAATTATTATTATTATTTTTATTATTAGTACTACTATTATTATAATTATAATTATAATTATAATTATAATAATATTTATTTTTAGTACTATTATTATTTGTTTTTGTGTGTGTGTGTGTGAAGAAGAGAGGAAAGAGAAAGATTTTGTATGTGAACATGAGAGAGAAGGGTGTATGGGTAAATTTGATTTGAGCGGAAAAAATATGAGCCTTTAGATTAAGTTGAAAAAATTAAGTTAAAATGAATCTGAATCGTCCTTGTGCTTTGTCAAATGAAAGATTTAAAATGGGTTCTGTTTTATTATATAGATGTTAATATTTAACATTAAAAGTAACAAGGAATATTAATAAAATTTTAATGTTAAATATTAGTAATTTAGTATTTATAATAAACTAACTTATTAATATTTAATCAATTAAGTAACTAACTTATTATTAATATCAAATATAATAACTAGTTCTATTCATTGAAGATGTATATTAATTAAATAAATTTACAAGAAATTAATTAAATATATTTACAAGAAATTAAGAATGAATAATTAAAACTTTATATTTTATTGATGTATTAATTAAAACTAATGTATTATAATTTATAAATTACAATAATGAATAGTAAAATTTTAAACGTAATTGATGAATAACTATAACTTTAAAGTTCAAAATTTACAAATTATTGGATAAAGAATCAGGTTAGGCCTTAGGCCGGACCAAACTTTTTTGTAGACCAAGCCAGAATTTTGTCTTAAAAGAGCAGGCTTTTCAAACCTTCCGGTTCGAGTCTGACCGGTCCAGGCCTTGACTAGGTCGGACTTTGACAAGGACGGGCCCAGGCCGAACCAAGGCCTGGTCGCACGCCTTTTGTGCATCCCTAGTTGAGACCAAAGTGATATTACATAAGTTTGGGATGAAGATCTTTGGGGGTAGAGTTAGTACTTCTAAAAAGCGTAATGAAGCTACAAGGTTATAACTTTGAAGTAGAAATAGATATGAAATAACAATCTATAAAAATTTATAACAAAAAGTTATAAAAACACAAGGTGTTATCCACATGTCAACTAGCTATATAAGAGAAATTGTGCTTAAAGCAGTGGATTTAGAGCAAATCTGCATTTGCCAAATCCACAAGCCTAGATCTAGCCTAAGGATATAATAGAACTGCAGCAAAGTAGATTAAAATTTTGAGCTGAAATTCATCTATACCTCAGTTTGGTTCGATGTTGATTTTTGGGTAATGGGTATAAGTTTGAATTTTTAGCAAATCCACATCCACCTGCGTTATATGCCAACACTAAATCATAGAATTCAGGTAATTCTTTTTAGGCAGCCCCTTCACTCTCTCTATCTCACATGAATTATCACATACTCACATACCCAAAAACCCATACACACCATCTTGAGTATCCTTCGAAACTTGAGCCCTAATTCTAACCTTAGTTCTAGGTACAATAGAAACTGTCAGAATTAGATTTTTATATCCGTTGATTATTTGATTTCATTATCTAAAGAATATTTAAATTATTTGTGTTTAATTTTGATTAGCTGATCGGAACCCAATTAATTCAGTGTAACATATACATTCTCAATTTCATACAACAAAACCAAATAATCAAACAAGAAGTTGAATTCATACAAATAAAATTCATAATAATCCGAATCTGCAAAGCTAGGGTTTGGGTTTCACCTAATGAGATTCTTCGAAGTGATACGCGGAGCTTTAATTGCAGCACCAATCAAACTACTCCCAGTTATGTAAATACCCCTGACAAAATATCAACATAAATTAAGAATTCGATAACCAAAAACAAAATCAAAATACATATACATATTTATATACAGCTATATAAATACCAAGCAGCGCCTAAAACGGAGACTCCGATAGCGATGGCGATTCCGATGGCTGAAAATGTATATGGTGAGATCTGCACCATTGCTCGTGACCAAGAGCTTGAAGCAATCACCATTGTAGCACTTGACACCGAATCTCTTCCTACTTGTTCTTCGTCTTCTTTCTATTACAACGATCTGCTGGGACAGAGAAAGTAAGATATCGGTGGTTCTAGGAGTCTTAACACGTGTAAAGGTTACGATAATGGAATATTGTATTTTTTTCTTTACAAAAAATTGCTTATAAATGTAAATAAGTAAATCTTAATAAGTCCAATTTTAATTTATATCATATTTTTTCACATAAGTCCAAATCCATAATAAGTTCTTATTATTTTTATTCAACTAATGTAATACTCCTTCTATCCCTTAATATAACTCATTTTAGATATAATTGAAAAAAAATTGTATTAAAAAAATAATTGTATATCATTAAATATAATATTAATTACTTATATTGTCTTTATATTGAGAAAAATATTATTTATTAGGCAAAAAATAGTGAAAGAATCAAAATTATATTTAATATTTGGGGTAATATTAAAAACTAAACAATTAATGCTTACTTGAAATTCTCTAAAACGACTTATACGGACCTGTGAATCGCTAGTGGTTTGTATGAATTTTTTTTCCCTACTAATTATTAATATATTTAGTAAAAAATGAAAATATCATTATTGAATTAGTAAAATTTTATTATAGTAATTAATTGAACTATATAATGTAGGTTTTCCTTCACTCAAATATTACTATAATCGATCTAATGTAATGCAAATTTATTAAAAAAACAAGAAGATAGTTAATATATTGTTAAAATTTTAGTTTGCTAAAAAATGACATTATATATTAAGATTTAGTTGTATTAACAATCTAAGTTGAGAATTTGCTTGAAATACCAATTTGAATATAACTTTGGGATTCAAATTTAATTGAATTTTGAGTTAGTTAAGACACTAATTAGTTAGAAATCCATTATTATTTAACTAAATTTACGACTAATATTCATATAGTTAAACAATGTAATTCGATAAGATTTCAAGTTCAAATGAAATTTAATTTAGTTAGGCAACTAATTTGGTAAATAAATTAACGTTTAAAATTTATATAATCAATACGCGGGATATTTTAATATTGCAAGTGTTAATGAATTTTAGTTTTCTTATAAACTAATTTAATAAGAAATTATAATTTATTTAGGAAATTGATTTAATAAGTATATAATTAAATACATGATATGTTAAAATTTCAAGTTTTAACGAATTATGATTTAATTAGGAAATTAATTTAATAAGAAAAATACATAACCAAATTTTGAGGAAAATAAAATTTGTGAAACCTTAATTTTTACAATATTAATAGACTTTATCATGATCATATTTGATTTTGACGGCTTTGCTATTCTAGTAAATATTTGTACTTTGAGGAGGTAGTGTGAGTAGAAATTTGTTACAAAATTAATATTTTATCGTGCTTATTATGAAGTGATATTTACATGAAACCGTTTGTGATTGGTGCGGTACGATTTTGAACCGTGTGGTACAGTTTCATTTGGTGCGATTTTGATTCCAAAATCAATTGAAACAACGAATTTTTATGCAATTTAAATTAACAATTTAGCATCACACAATATTAAATATCATTTTGATAATACACACAGTCTTACTTATAATGTTTTGTCTAAACAAAAACTAAATATAATATAATAATATGATATAAATTATTAGAGTAGAATATACTAGAATAAACAAAAGCTAAGTAAAATATTTGCTACTCTACTCTTAGTAACAATATGTTATAATATTCTTTGTAACAATATGTTGTAATAATTTACAGCTACTCTATCATATTACAACACATTGTTACTAATAGTAACTCAATCATATTACAACATATTATTAACAAATATCATATTACAGCAATAATACAAAGAGTCAGAAACATTATAAGCTATTGTACCAATATGGTATGATTTCGGTTTTATGCATGCGATTTTGGCTAGTAACCAAACGGGAATCGTAAATTTAGTTTTTCAACTCACCTAAAATCATCACATACGCCAGAACCGCTGGTGTGGTTTTAATTGGTGCGATTTGTGCAATTTTTGATGCGGTTTGTACATTTTTTGGTGCGATTTCGATTCTAATTTGGTTACTTACTCAACCTTAACTTGTTGTACGAGATGTTGTGATACCACAACAAGTCATACACTATATGATCAAAACTAACTGCCAGAAAATATTACAGATGAGAGAAAATATATGAGATAATATACGATAAAAGGTATTATAGATAATTAATAATATATTTAATGTTATATAATTATTATTTTATTGTACACAAATCTAAAACGTCACATATATATATATATATATATATATATATTATGCATCGAAGCAGATAATATAATAGTACAATCTCATAATACAAGATGGTATTTATTTGTGTCTGAATGCTTCTTAATTCACTTGCCTCTGATTCGGTCATATGCAAATTTTGTTTGGTAAATTTTTTTTACCTCTTAACGTCTCTTAATCGTTAAGACAGAAACTCAAATTTTAACTATTAAGAGCTGCATTTTAATAGTTTATTTAAAATTTATGGACAAAAATAGCCTCAATAAATATTGTATTTCTACAATTTCAAATTTTAAGATCATTCAAATAAATTTTTTAAATAACTCGTAGCGTTAAAATGATAAAATAGTATCATTTAAATATTTTACACTTTTTAGTTATTAAATAATTTTTTAAAATTAGCCTATAACTATGGTAACTATGGGACGGAGGGAGTAAAATTTATTAAGATATATCAAATTAATTAATCAATTTTATCAAACAATACCGTAATTTATTCGCTTCCCTTACTACCATTTTCCAATATTTTCTAAAATTTCTAAATCTAACAAACAGCGTTAGAATTCAAAGTATGGTTTTCCCTCGTTTCTTCAGGTTAGTCTCATGCTCTCGAATAAAGCTTTTCTAATGTTATCTTCTGTTCCTTGCTTTGAAAAGTCTCAAGTGGTGAGATTTTCCTGCCAATATATCATACAAAATAATCAAATCCTCAGTAATTGCTCTATTCCTCTTTGATTGTTTCGTTTTTCTTTCTGTCTGTGCTTTATAGTTGATGATTTGTCCCTCAAGTTGCTATTGTATTGCTTCTACTATGGTTTCTCAGTGATATAGATTGATTTTGTCCTTTTTAGTTTTGCTTGTTGATTGTGCTTTAGCTTTAGCTTAATTAGGGCTAGCATCTTTACTTTGTTAGCATACAATAATATTGAGTTTATTATTATTATTATTTATTTATTTATTGTTAATATATATATATATATATATATATACATATATAATATGAATTAATTATATATTTTGTGTAAATTATAAATATGGAATGATCCATGACAAATACTTGTTATGACATTATCCACGCAAACACATCTCGTCTATAGAAAATTAGACGGTCCAGATTTAAAAATTATAATTAACCCGCTACTATTAGTAGCAAATGACATTTATTTTTTTAAATATGAATCACACATTTCTCTTATGGACAGTCAGAGATGCGTTTGCTTGACATAACATAGAAACATTTATATGGTGGCCTCAGTTCTTTGGTTCTTTAAGAAGTGAACAAAAAACCCTTGATAGTGACACAAATGTGGTAATTTGGCCAAAAAGGAAGCCACTAAACTTTAGTTACAAAAAAATTGTAAATTTGATTTGAAAAATGTGAGAAGAAATTTTTAGTTATTGCTTAAAACTTTTTTCCTTTTATGCTTCCATTTGTATCAAGTAAGTTACATACAAGGTAAGTTACAAGGACTCACAAACGTGTTCTTCAGATACAAACTATAATCCTAAGAAAATGGTAACTAATAAACAGAAACCAAAACCTAAAAAATAGAAAGGAAAAGAAGAGAAAACTTCTATAATGTACATAATACATTGACAAAACCTCTGTCACTTAGCTCGTGCCTTGATAATTCTGCAAAATGGTGATCAGAAGTTGAGCTAAGGACGGTTTTTTTCTGTACAACATAATTATCTGTTCTGGAAGTTAAACGCCTTGATTGAATATGCGAAGATGAATCCAAACAATGCTGCTAATCCAAAAGTAATAATTGCAACGTATCCCACAAAGTCATGTTCAAACCCAAAGTAACTCCTAACAAAATGTTCCACCGTTTCGCCTGTTTCAAGCATGTCCTGTAGGTCTCCGAATTGTGAAGCAACTAATCCGTACAATGTCCAAGAGACGGGGCAAATATAGTAGTACCATCTCCACCACACTGGTATTCTCTGTCGAAAGAAAAAGAAATAGTTATTCCTTGTTAGGTGTAATCTAATTTGTGTAAGAAATTGGTTTTGAAAATATAAACTTACTGTTTTTGGAACTATGAAGCCCGAGAAAAGGTTCCATAGCCCATAAAAGGCAGATGAAACTATGGCAGCGATGTTGTGGTTAGGAGTGACCGCTACTGTCATCATCCCGTAGAATGTGAAGTATAGTAAAGTGAAGTAAATGAAGAAGAGATACCACACGAACTTGGCAACTGTCCACTCGAATCCGAGCATTACATATACTATGATTCCATATATGATTGTTTGAACAAAACTGTAGGGAAGCTCAATCAAGACCTACACAGTAGAACTTTATAAACTTTAAAATCTTTGACTAAATAACATAATTATTTATTCTTATGATCAAATATTATAATCTATGCTTATGGAGAAGATATGCCTGTCTGTGAACATTATCTTGTAATCAAATGTCCAATATGTAGTTACTTCCAAAACTCTATTTTTATACTCCCTCTGTCCCAAAAAGGATGAATTAAGTACACTTTTCACGTAAATTAATAAACTTAAAGAAGAGGAAAGTGTACCAAATAAGTTTCATTTTACCCTTAGTGAACCCTATGTATAGTACACTAGGGAATCTTTTTCATTATTTGAATTGGTGGATCCCATTTGAGTACGTTTTGAGGAAAAAGTAGTGTTTGTATAACATTTTAGTGTATTTAAGCCACCTTTTGTGATTTTTTTTTCTTTCGCAAGTCATCTTTTATGAGACGGAGGGAGTATGACGTAAATCCCAAATTCATAATACATGTATTTAGTGACTATTTACCTGTCCAACAGCATATGGAAGAGCTGAATACATCCCAGCTGCTCTTTCCCTGTAAAAGACTGTTCTCTCAATAGCAACAACTGGTTGCACTGTTGTAGCATTTTGTACGCCAAGAAATAAAACAGCGGCATACATAGAACCCATTGAATTGAAAATGTCTTGTCTTCTTCTCCTAAAGTTCCAAAGAAATTGGAGTTTCTTTACTAGGAATCCGGAAATTAGGTAAATCAAAAAATAAAACTATTCACAATGACTATTATTTATTTATTTATCTATTTACCTCATTGAACCAACATTCCAGAATATTGTCCCAAACAATAATGCTATGAAAATTGTGAACAGGAATCTCACTGCATTGTATGGCGGGTTTCGCCAATATGACCAGTGCTGTTTCCAGAGGCAAGCCATACATTGGGTGAAGAAAGACTGAGAGTATTGAGTAGGGAAGTATAAATCCTTAGAGCCCGGTGCAGGTTTGCTAACTTCCTTGATCAATGCTTTGTTTCTCCTGGATCATTTAGCAACAGTAACATTAATCTCTTTAGTACTAAGGCTACGTTTGTTTGCAAAAATGATGTATGGGATGGGACTATTTGTACTAATATATCAATAGTAGGAACTATTTTATCTGATGACTAGTCAATTATTTAATCCATGGACTATTTGTTATCATTTCGAAGCTCATTTGATACCTCAAAAGGGGGATTATATTATATATCACCTTTCCATTTGAGATTATAATCAAATGACCTTGGAAATGATAAAATATAGTCCATGGATTAAATAACGGATTAATCATGGGATAAATAGACGGTAGTGATAATAAATTAGTACAAATAGTCCTATCTAATCGGATTACTTTTGCAAACAAATGTAGATCTTGAGAGTGTTGAGATGCCTTACCTATATAGTCCTGAATTCTTGTAAACTTCAGCAAAGTTTACTCCTACTGCTGCTTCATGTGCTTCTGAAGTCACATCCAACATCCAGGTTGCTGGGTTGTGACCATCTTTTATTTTACTTACTCCGTTGATTCCCTAGAACAAATATAATTTGTAAATATAGTACTTGAAAAAAATCTTGTTGAAAGATTCAAAGGTTTCGTGGATTTGTCAAGCTCACCTCGAAGTACTCAATCAGATGACAGGAAAGGCGGCCTAATGGACCAACATATATTTCTTCACCGCCTCGTTTTAATAAAAATAGCTGCATTTTAGCGAGTACGATTAATTCCTTAGTTTTATTTACTTCAAAACCGATAACATAGTACCGAATCCTTAAAATGAGAAAGATTGCTCACTTCATCAAAAGCATCAAATATGTCGATGCTTGGTTGGTGGATGGTGCATACTACGGTTCGTCCTGTATCCACCGTGTTTCTCACTGTTCTCATTACTATCGCTGCTGCTCTAGCATCAAGTCCGGAGGTTGGCTCATCCATGAAAATTATAGATGGGTTAGCCACTAACTCAACTGCAATGGTCAGCCTCTTGCGTTGCTCGGTTGAGAGACCATCTACACCGGGCAATCCTACAAGTGCTTCCCTTAGTGGAGTCAGCTCCACAAGCTCCATAACTTCCTCAACAAACATCTGTTATCCAATAAAGTTGCAATCACATATGTATGTCTAAATAAAAATAAGACTTAAATGCAAAACTGTCCCTTGTGTTTGTGCCCCTTTGATATTTTTGTCCTTGAGTTTGACTAATTAGCAAATTCCTTCCTCAATTTACAATTTATAGTTCAAAGCTATACCTTTTGAGGTACGTAGCAGTTTGCTATAGTATAAAGTCAGGTACCCTATCTTCACAAAGTGATAAATATAGTTTTGTATTTTAGTCCAAAAGTAAATATTTATATATGTTGCAAGTGTGTCTAGCACTTGGTGGTCAGAGTTACCTTCTTGGTTGCAGCATCAACTTCAGGAGGCAACCGAAGCCAAGCTGAATATTGCAAGGACTCATAAACTGTAACATGAGGAGAGTGAATATCAGTTTGCTCGCAGTATCCTGCTATGCGAGCAAAAGTGTCTTGCTTCTTTGGGTAACCACATATTGTAATCGTTCCCTCAATATAGCCACCAGTTTTTCTACCAGCCAAGACGTCCATCAGAGTTGTCTTTCCAGCCCCACTAACACCCATTAGAGCTGTAAGAACTCCTGGCCTAAATGCACCATTCACACCCTTTAAAAGTTCTAACCGGTCTTCAGGAACACCCTGAGCTTTCATTTCCTACAATTTTCATTTTTTTGCATTAGTGAAATATATAAGTCTAGTGGCAAAAGTCGCAGGTTCAAATTTGGAGATTCAACATCCGTAGTATACGCATTAACTTTAGTATCATCTAAAGATCTTCATATGTTTACAAACAAGAATAGTATTCACTTTTATGGCGTAAAAGCTGAATTTACCTGTGGCATATCCACTGCATATCTGATATCATCAAATGTTATGGAAAGGGGTTGAAAAGGAAGAACCATTCCATGCTTTGTCTGGTTATCTTCACTAATACTACCCACTCTTGTTGACATTGACCTCGAAGATACACTTCTTCGTACTTCATTTCCCTTTTCTGCATAGTTTACAATTATAAATGGTATTGCTAAAAATTCATAATTAGTGATCAAAACGAATTCGAAACTGTGGACCCACCATAGTTATTTCCTTCTGAGGATAATTCAATAAACTGTTCGGTTTTTATAGAACTTCTCTCAGCCAAGGTTTCTTCAGTTAGAACTGCCTGAGGCTTCCCAAATGCTGCACAAATCGACGTCTTTATCATAACTATCAAAAGTTGAACTCCCTAGGCTTCTGTTAAGCATGTATTTTTAGTATTCCAATGATAAATTGATTGAATCTTACGGTTGAGATAAGCTAGAGCGACAGTGAAGATGAAATTGAAGAGGAATACATATCCGATCAAAACTCCTACTCCTAGCCAGTACCAGTACGCTTCTGGAAAAAGACCACGAGACTTTAAGACCGATACGCCCAAGGGTTCTGTTGAATTAGGAAGAACCTGCAAGATTTCATAAGGTCAACTAGATTTCTAATATATAATCACCTTTTTATTTCAGCCAACATTCTGTAAATGAGGCTTACATGTGTCCAACTCTTCCCCAGCAATTCATTCACAGCTATAGCATTCTGCCCATACATCAAAGGTGAAATCCAATAACCCCATATCCACCATGCCTTGATGTCATCTGAGGGTCAGAGGATTTCCTACAATTAAATCTAACTGAATCCTTCTATATATTGTGTCAAAAACATGTCGATTCTTGTTGTTAGTAGACACAATGACATAGTCCGTAAATTAATAAAACTGTATGGATTATTGGTTTATGTGTCAACTAGCAACAAAAGTTGCATATTTTAGTCGCAATATAGATCTTTTTAGACCCAACTTTGGTCTCCAAGAAGAATGACACACACACTCACACAATCACACACAAGTTTTAGGTCCATGCTTCACAATTTTTACCTCTTGACATGATGAATCCTCCCATTACTAGAACTGTTAGTAATGCGAATGAACCAAATGTGTTTGCAACAATGACATGCCTTCCTAAAGCAGCTATGGACCGGAATAGTGCAGAGGCCATTTGGTTAACACATATAAGCAAGAGGTATTGTCTGAAAAACCTGTTATCATTAACCAAAATGTTAAGAAAGCGTAAAAAAAGAAAGAAAAGAAAAACATTAAATCTATGAAAGAACCAATGGTTTAGTACCTTTGAACATCTGAGTCGAAACCCATGACATAATAAGTCATACACACCCAAACTAAGACTTCTACTAGTGTAACTGGGATTTTGAGGATCCATGTGGGTAGAGAGTATGCCCAAGCCGGAAAGAAGAGAAGGTCCCTTTGCTTGTAAAAGACGGGAAGTTTTATAATGCTCAGGGCAAGCTCTGAGAATCCATTAAACATGATCATGATGACTGCAAAATATAGAGCACCTAGGTAAACCTGACCATCTGCCTCTGTATTCTTGGTCATCTCCGTTCGTAGAAATACTGTCATTGCTATGGAACCCACAAGAAACATCTGAAACCCCCAAAAAATATGAAAGTGAAAATTAGTTTGAGTTCTCTTGATTTTAAATGATTTGTTTCAACCATGGTTACCAGGAACGCTAATTGGCTGAGTATGCAGAACGAATTTGGGTACGAGAAACACTACCTATTGTAAAATGCACAAGGCATTTGGTTTCGTACCACGATTCAAATTTCGGAACGATAGTACCCGGTTTGCAAAGAGAGCTCTTGTTGCCCTGAGTTTTGCATATTGGGTACTATCATTCCAAATCATGGTACAAGAACCAAATGCCTTGTGCATTCTACCAAGCATTCCTCGTACCCGCTTTCGTTCTGCGTGCCCAATTAATCAACATTCTTGGTAACCAACATATCGAAGTTCACACTTCTAAAATTTATGAAAATCATTGCTTTGACATGCTGCTCACTTGTGTCATTTTGAATATGTAGACAAATGAGTTCCTCTTCATAAGCAAGTATTCCCTAGAAATGCAAGCTTTTAGTAGTTCCTTCTTGCTAACACCGTACTTTTTAGTGGTTAAAGCAGAAGGATGGCCCTTGGCTTTGTCAAATGGAATGGCAAGCTCATTGCATAGTTTCATGCCAACATGAAATGACTGAAATGCTTCTGCAAATTCCCTTGCACTAACAAAACAAAATGGCTCGTCTCTATTTTCCCAGTACTGTTCTTGATCTTTCCTTGATGTCACCTACAATATCCCATAGTAAAAATTTGAGCAATGGTTCAATAACTTTTAGTAAACGATGTGAGACGGATAAAGTATAGAAAGCTAGAAAATAAGAAATTACTTCTTGTAAAAAGTCTGCAACTCCTTTCCTCTCGGGACATTTAAAGCCCATGTACTCAAAAAACTCTAGCACATTTTTGCGAGGACCTTGATACACAATTTGCCCATCCGAGAGAAGAATTATGTCGTCAAATAAGTCATAAGTTTCTGGTGCTGGCTGGAGGAGTGAGATAACAGCAGTGCCCTCAAGAATGTGGATGGATTGCCTGATGGAGTTCACAATCTGAAAAGTTGTTGAACTATCCAAACCAGTTGATATCTCGTCCATGAAAAGTACTTTTGCTGGTCCAACCATCATCTCCCCTGAATCATAATTTCATTAGGCTATTGAAAGAAGCTAGTGCCTAATGACAAATATATGGCAGAATTATTCCCTTTTCTGAAATATTAACGGTTCAGGAATTGTGCTGGAAACTATCTTGAGAGTTGAGAAATGAAAATTGTTGTCACATTTTTGTGGAAACGAAATTATGCTGCTTATGATAAGATAAGCTGTTTCTTGCTTTACCTGTTGTTAGTCGCTTCTTTTGTCCCCCTGAAATACCCCTAAACATTTCATCCCCTACAATGGTATCAGCACAGACTTCAAGTCCCAAAATCTGGAAAAAGAAGAAGAGAATAAAAAGGAATTGAAAAAAATAAATTAGAGATACATGTTAGTTAACTACTCTTATCTAGCTGAGATTAATTCTGTAGGTACCTTCAGAGTATAATCAGTCAAAACACTGGTTTCCTGCCCTTCTAATGATGCTGCCTGTAGAATTGAGTAATATATGCCCAAAATATTCTACTCAAAAACTAAAAATAAATAAATTAATAAATAAATTATATAAAAAGTAAAAAATAACAACTTCAAGCAGTTGCTCTTAACTCTTAGCTATGCTCTAACCTTCATGAATATATCAATATCAAGATCTGGCTTGATGTTTGCTTCCTTCTCTCTTCTCAACAATTCTACCAGCGTTTCTGCAAAATTTCCAAATCCGAACCAAGATTTTTTTTATAGCAATTATATCAAATTATCAATCAAATTTTGCTCAAATTAAGAATTAGAAATTATATTAAGATTTCTGGAAACAATGTTTAGTATGTCCAGTTCATAACAATCTGACTAACCATAACGGGCTCCAACGCCTTGACATCTTGCTGAAAAAGCTAATGTTTCTCTGACTGTCATTTCGCCTATGTGAAGATCATATTGGCTTATATAAGCCGATGTCCTTTGTGGAACAAACTCATCCATTTCAGCACCATTGTAAGTCACTCTACCGAACACCTATAGTTTATTAACCGTTTACATAAGAAAGCCAAAGAAGTTGGTGAATTTACTCAACATTTTGACTATAATTTTTCTTCTTCTTACTTTTAGATCTGAACCAAGTTTTCCAGCCAAAGCTAATAGCAATGTTGTTTTTCCAGAGCTTGGAGGACCTAAAAGCAACGCCATTCTGCAAGAACCGGATCAACAAATTGAGAAATGGAATTTGAGGATTGCTTATAATGGAGAACTGTAAGTATTTATTTTCACCTGCTAGGCTTGATAATTCCACTTACATCATGAAGAATTGGTAATGGTTTCTTTCTACTAGGAATAAGATGGAGATAATTCAAGAATCCCTGCTTATACAGTTTTATGTAAATAGTTAAATTTTCAGAGTGAAAAGAATGCTTATATGATCTAAAAGACGTTAAATAAATAAATAAATTTAGATAATTTACCTCTAGCATATTAGTAGAGAAGTTGAATATAGTAGGCACTGCTCTACCACCAACATAAGCTTCTGCATCAACATTCAAATGCTCAAACCGAACTTCAATAGAGGGAATCTCAAGTCCAACTCTGTAACAATTTGAAAGAAAAAAAAACACTAATCTATCTATGAGGAAAAATAATGCTTCAAACACATAAAAAGCTTGCAAAATCCAAATTCCGAGATCAATATTTTTTTCTTTCTATATTTTCAAGATTACCTATCAATTCGTTCCTTAAGCTTCAACAAGAATCTCTCATTGTCTTCCTCTGCGATATTTACAAGCCTTTCTAAGAGGTTCTTTTTCTCGGCTAGTCCAAGACTTTTTATATCAATTTCTCTTGTTTCACCTTCTTCTTCAGTAAGTATGCCTCTCCTTATCCGAAGATATGTTGGTAGTTTCTCAATAGCAGCCCATTTTAGTGCTTCTTCATCGTCTTGTTCCACCGAAGACCTTGAAAAAATATCTCTGCCACTATTTCGCCATATGTTAGAACTACTTATTCGTGCACTACTGACACTAAATATGTCACCACCTCCCTCCATTATTATTTCTCGTGCAGCGAAAATTAAAATTCTCGAACTTCAGAACTGAAAATTGGAGATTTATATGCTTTTTTCTTTCTCGGTTTCCTTTTGGTTAATGGAGGAACTTTGATTTCGTGAGAAATTTGATATGGAGAAGAAGTTTATATAGCATTTGAAGAACAAAGGGTCAACCTCTAAAAACTATTATAGTGGTTGATGTAATGGCAATTAATAATACAGAAGCATAAAGTACGAGTCTAATAATATAAGTTGGGAGTGAATGAGTACTTGGGATGGCAATTTCTTAGAATGTACATTTCTTTTATATAAAAACAATCATCATCAACATTACTTTTGAAGTACATTGTTTTCGGAATTTTCAAGTTACTTGATTATATTTTATTTTAATGTTTTTTCCATGGTGACTAAAAAGGTGGAATTACTTATAACCCAATAAAATATGCATGGAATTCATTCTCCTTTTTCTTTGTAGTAAAAAAGAGTTTTATATCGTCGAGATAGAAGAGTTTTCTCCGCGGCGAAATGTACTAAACTACTACTCAAACTTCATTTTTAAATTAAATTTATTGTCACTTCACTTCCAGGCATTCCTGGGTGAAAAAAAGTTTATTAGCTTTGAATTACAGCCGTAGATAATAATAGCTCACGCATGCGTTAAAACTAAATCTCAACTTTATTTAAACCGTTGAACCCAGTTGTCTTATATTTTACCTGTCTAGAATCTAAATTTTGTATATGATCTGCAGTCGGTGCGGATCATAGTATAAACAAAAGATTCCATAAAAAAATGTGGAAGAAAGGAATCTTTGTTGTTCAATAATTTTCATTGCTAGGGTATTCCTTCCATTACACTTACCTTCATAATGAAGATTAATAATGAATTGCTATTTCCAAATTATGCAAATATGCCAAGGTAACTCCTTTTCCTAATATGCCATTAATGTGATTAAATAGTAAGGATTTGCTATCCAAGATCCTATATTTAGAGAAAGTATAGGACTAATTATATTGAACTATCTGTGATGCATATGCAGGGCATATAAGCTAGTTTTGGATAAAAAACTTATTACCAAAAACTCTGATTTCTTTTTTAAAATAAATAAATAGTTTTTCTGCTTTTATAGCTAAAATTTTGCCAACTTTACCAATTTTGCTTTAGGAAGAGAGCTGTTTAATTTGACAGAAATTTTGAGTAAGGTAAACGACTTAGTCTACCACTACACCAACGGATGGTTGGTAGTGAATGATCATCAGCGAAAGAACAAATTAGGGTAAATTACATATTGAACTTTAAGCTTCCCCATGAAGCCCATAAACAGCCATAGCTATTGAAAGAAGCAAATCAAGAAGTCAGCAATGAAAAAGGGTTGGGAATAGAGTTAGGCGTGTTTGATAAAATTGAGTAGTTAAAATCTGAATGGTTAATATATTTAAATTACATTATCTGAGTGAAATAGCATCTGAATTTAAAAAGTGTTTGGTAATTAAAAACTATAAAATATTTGAATGATTTTTAAATTTAAAAATATAAATTTTAAATTTAAAAATATCTCAAATCGATTTTTCAAAAATTAATAATGATCTTAAAATTTGAAAGGAAGGGAGTACAATATTTATAGAGGTTCCATAAATTTAATTTTTTCATTAAGAGACAACTCAATGATTTAAATTTATATCTTTCTCTCAACGATTAAGATACAAATACAATTTTTTTTTTACCTTCTTACCAAATTAAATGTGGAGTTATTAATAGTTATTAAGAGAGAAACAAACACGAGCTTACTTAGGGCCCTTATTATCAATGTTCCCGAGTCAAAAATTGTATCTAAATGAGAAAAATACCCATCACTGCAAATGGGGTAAAGTGCAAATGTGACCAGTAAACTTCCAAGTGTTTTGCCTTGACTCGTCTACGTGACACAAACAACCAAAATCTCAAACCCCAAAGGCCCAAACACATAAATGCAATAACTTGACAATAACTTGAGATGAGTTCTTATCAAGCAAAAACAGAAATGCAAGAACTTGAGACGAGTTCTTATCAACAGACCATAGCGACGTCTTCATGGTGATACTTTCATTTGAATCACCAGCCCAAAGAGCAAGAAACAAAATATCCCAAACCTCTTCCACATATCGAATGATCCTCCATCTACAACAAAAATTTCAAAACAAAAATGATATGAAATTGATATTTCTACAACATTTTTTATATAACTAATGCCACTCCCATTTTCCCTTCATCGTGGCCTTAATGCAGTACAAATACTCTTAACATAGTTACAGCGCTAGCAAGCTGACCACGAGTCATTTCCATACTTTAGGTACGACGTAATTGAACCAAGATCCAAACATCAACTCAGATCCTCTACCTAGATCCAAAGCTCAACCAGATCCGCCATCACCACTGCCTCCGAAGTATCAATTACACCTCAATCTCGCCACTGAAAACCCTCAAATTGAAATGACGATATAGTTGGTTCTCGTAATGCGATCGTTTGTGCTACGATTGCTGGCTTTTACGAAGATTTGGGATTTGAAGATTTGGGGTTTGGGGCATTGGAATTTGGATGACGGATTTAGGGATTTGCCTTTTGTTACAGTCGTGACTCCGTGCACAATGCGTTTTAAGATGAAATCGATCGAGAGCAAAGTCTGGGTGTTGTCGTGGCCAAATTTTCAAACTTGAGGTCTTAAAGCATCTCCAGCAATGGACTATCAGCAAAGATTAAAATAATCAATGAATTCAAAAAAACTCCAACGGACATAATCTAACGATCATATTCCAACGGTCATATTCCAACGACCATATTATAACATCAATATTTTAAAAAACAAATAGCATCTATAAATATAAGTCACATCTAGTCTCTCATATTCACTCATCTTAACTTCATTCTTCCAGTCAAATAAGTTATTTTAAATATGTCTCGTCAATTCGAATTAGTTATGTTGCACATGGATGAAGAAGAAGATGAAGAAGCATATGGACAATTGTTAGGCATGACGGCTATTGAAGAAGAACAACAAAATGTCAATAGGCATACATCACGCCATCGTGGTTCTGTGTAAGGTCGTATTACCATTGATCGTGATTTTGCATACTTTTGAACATCTCTAATGCTTGACATATCTATTAGAAAATTATTCATAAAGTATTAAATATAAAATATAAGAATAAAACTTAATGAAATTTTACATGAAAAAATTGAAATACCTTATCTTGTTCGCCTACACCGCTTTGTTGCATTCTTTCAATTGAAGCATAATATCCACAAAATTTGTTCACCGTTAGTTGAATTGTTGATCAACGTTTCGCCAAAGCAGTAGAATTGCGTTCAGACTCAAAATTTTTGTATTCGTGAAAGTATTCGTAAACTCTTTCCCAATATCTTCCATGTTTCTGATCGTTTCCTTGAATTGGATCCATACTTACATTAAGCCATCCGGAAACAAGAACATCTTCAATTGTGTAATTTTCCTTTCGCCCTGTTCTTTTATTGGACTCATTTTCAGGAGTCTGAATTGGTACATCAGTTTGAATTGAAAATTCATCCAACAAATTTGGATCATCAAGTGAGAAACCTTCAGATAATAATGAAGAATAATACATTGGAGGATTATGATTTTCCATCTAAAAAATAAATTAAAGAGATATTATCAATAAAAAACAAAAATCAAATATAATAAAAATACAAACTATTATTAACAAAATACTTACAATTGCTAAATGTTGGAGTAGTTGATTGAAAGATATAAAATGAATTGAATTATTGTACATATTTATAGATTTTCCAATATGCTTTCAATTTCTATCCGTTTGTACTTTTTATTACCGTTCTAATTTTTTTTATCCGTTGGGACTGGTACTTGGGATTCTATCCGTTCGCCTTCTTCACTTTCACTTCTCAGACTTCATCTCCTTCTTCTTCGACAGAGAGCTCCTCCTCCTTCTTCTTCAACTGAGAGTTTCTCGTTCTTTTTTTCTTCAATTTCTTCAACAGAGAGTTTCCCACTTAATTATATTAAATTTATAGTCTGCCTAATTTTTCCTTGAGCTGCCAGAAAAGTTGGTCGACTAAATATAGTTCATCTGCTGGAGCAAAATTGACTTCCTAAACTAAATATAGTCTACGATTTTGGGATCACCGGCCTGGTGGAGTTGCTCTTAAGCCTCAATTCTGGAGAGCAACATGTAAAGGTACACATGAACGATGCCACCACGTAGACAAATCAAATCAACGAACACGTGGTACCTATAGTTTAATGTCCAAATTTCTTGACAGAAAAGGTCATGAAATTTGTATAATAGAGTTGTTAAGCTTTTAGAAGGAATAGAACCAACCCCAATTATACTTGTCTTTATTGTTTCCATGAAGTTTTATAAAAAAAATTGTAAAATAATGGACTACTGTTATAATCTTATTTAATCCCACGTGTCGATGTTTATTGCAATTATAATTCGGCACTAAGAGCTTTGTTCGAGAAGGACTTATAAGTTGGAAGTCATTTATTACTATTTACCTGTTTGAAAATAACTTATTTTATACTTGTAAGTTGAGTTTTAAGTTAAAAAAAAATAAGTACGTATTTGTAACTTATTTTAAAATGACTTATAAGTCATGTTAAAATAAGTTAGTTTGACCAAATATAATGTTTATTTTGTATCTCTTCTATTTTGTCCCTCTTTTATTAATGTCCTTTTTAGTAATTTTTACATTTATTTTAACTTGCAAGTCAATATGAGCCAACACCTTCATAATTTGTTTGAACTTAATTTTTGATTTATAAGTCAAATTGATGCTGAACGCTTTTATTTATAAGTCACAACTTATAAGGCGCAATTTATATTTTAATTTATAAGTAATTTAAAATAAGTCATTTTCAAACCTGCCCTAAGAATATTTAGTATTTTGGTGAATAGATTATTCAAGTTTATTCTACTTGGGGCACATTTAGTGAGATGATTAAAATAGCACTCTCGATTGTTTCCTACGTACTCTAGATTATCTTTATCATTAAGAATGATGGCTTAACTCATGGTGGATGACAACAGCAAAGCAACGACCACATGGTTTTGTCGAAATTAAGTACTCCCTTTGTTCGAAAAATGCTTTTTGACTTGTCTATATAACAATTCTTATTTGATAAAGTCAAATTTTGACAATAAAATTTGGTATTATTAAATAAGTCAAATAAGTATTCGGGAATATATCTAGTATTCCCTAACTTACTTGCTTCCCTTCTCGATCAGTTGTGTCATCATGATGGCTATTGAACTACTTTTTACACTAGAAAAGCTTGTCTTCTGCACTCTAAATCATGCCATTTTTTCTTTCTCTTTTTTGACCAACTGCATTTTTGAAACTTAAGTACTCATTGGTAATGGCCATATTGATTGAATTAATATAGAAAGTCTAATTGATCTCAGTGCGATTATATATCTGCATGGATCTGTCCTCCCATGTACAGAAAATCTCCATGGATCCGATCTATCTAAGATGTGCATGGATTGTCTTGCCACATTTGATACTTTAGAAAAATTGATCAATACCATTATATATAGCTTCATTTGCAGAATATATACTACTCTTACTATGTATTTTCTTAATTAGTATATGCCCTGAAATATGTATTTATTTATGCGGTAGAAATAGAACCACAATATTTCAATTTTAAGATATTAAACCTTAATATCCTTATTTTTTATTTTATATATAAAACCCCGCTGCTTGGCTCGGTGGATTAAGGGAGAACTTGGATCATCCGTAAATCCGGAGGTCTTGAGTTCGACTCCCACTGATATCGGTCATGGACCACAGGTCGCAAGGCCAAAATACTTCCGACTATGGACATGTAATAATTGATGACCTACCTCAGTGATTTATTCCAGCAAGAAATGTTAAATCCGGTGGCTATAAGGTTTTATTTCTAGGAATTTAGAAATATTGTGGTTCTGTGTCTTAGAAATAAAATATTAGTTTTTAAAATTCGAAAAACTTAAATATTTAAAGTATATTTAAGCATTTTACTTTCCAGTAAAGCAACTTTATTTATATATATTGCAGTGCTGACCATAGAGTTTAATATTTTATTTACATTCTTTGCAGAACTATAGGAGAGAAATATTTTATTTTAAATGCATCCTTGGATTATAATTATTCGTTGTGACTTGTTTGTGTTACAAATTCTTAAATAGAAATAATAGTTAATAAAATAAAATAGAAGAATTAGTTTAGACCTGTTCTTTTTGCGTATTTTATCTTTAGATTATATATAATGTCTGCAATTTCAGTCCAACCATAAATAAACTGAGCAATTAAAGAGGACTAAATATGAAAAACAACTATAATTTGAAAATAAAATAATTACAATTTGAGGATTAAATGTGAAAAGTTGTTATATTTTGGATACTAATATAAAAAATATATAAAATATATATATTTTGTGAACGAAATACGCGAAAAAAATATTAATTCTTTATATTTTTTTGGTTTTTTGTAATCATTATTTTGTTTGTTTGATTTTGATTTAACCTAAAGTGGAATCATTTCATTCCAACTTGTTGAAGGTTGGCCCAAGTTATAAAACATAATTACTACAACATGACTTGGAGGAACCTTTTGTGAATTAAGACAATATGATTATGTTTTGAAGATTTTTTTTCAAATTAAATAATCTAATTATTCATCAGAATTGTCAATGCTGAAAAGTCAGCATCCAAATTATATATATATATATATATATATATATATATATATATATATATATATATATATATATATATATATATAGAGTTCGGATCAGGTCCGGACTCCCGGATTTTGTTAAAATCCGGACCTTTTTTTTTTGCTTTTTTTTTTGAAACAACTAAAAAAAAATAAAAAAATTTATGGAATTGAAATTTTTACATTATACAGTGTTTTGGGCGTGATTTGGATGCCTATAACAAAACATGTCTGTACAGTCTGGACAGACTGTACATACATTGGTTGGTGTAGGTATTAAAAACACACCCAAAACACTGTATTATTGAAAAATTTCAGTTCCATAATTTTTTTTTTTAGTTCTACAAAAAAAAAAAAAAAAAAAAAAAATTTGGGTCCGGATTTTCTCTCGTCCGGGAGGTCCGGACCTGATCCATTTTATATATATATATATATATATATAGGGAATGATTCGAATGAAGAATGACTTCATAACAGTCATTCTATAAGTTGAGAAAAAAATGTCTACTTTTGAGCCATGTTGTCATAAAAATCATAATATTATAATTTAGGAGGTATTATGTCGCTGTATTTGTTTATCACAAAATGCCTAATTTTATATTTTGTAATATAGTATTCTTTCCTTTTGTTTTTAATTGAAAACGTATAAATTAAGAAATATAATTAATATTTTGTTTGATTGACCAAAATGATTTGCTATTCAATGTAAGAATAATATAGAAAATTAAATTACTAATGTTTCCTTGTTGGAAATAGAGAATGAATGGTTCTGACCAATTTGACGTAAAAAAAAATTCTCTCGAGTTCGTAATTTAATTATGCGGACAATGATTACTTTTAAAAAGAGAATATTTTTTGTACATTGACTTAGTGAGTCTCCATTCGCAGAACTAAATTGCGGGTTTACCCATATTGAAGTGCGGATTGAGGTTTCAATATACTGTTCGATCTGCGAATGAACGATGCGAACTGTTGTACGAATAATGTTAAGTTTACAATGTTGACTATGGATCGGTCCCCTATATATATACCTTAGATTAAGCTTGACTAACACAACTTATAATATATTTATAATATATATACATTTTAGATTAAGCTTGACTAACACAACTTAATAAAATGATGTAATTTTGTATAAAATTTATAATTAAATATTTTTTATATAAAACCCTAAAATTGATAACTTAACTTTAAGGGGTAAAATTATAAGTAACCTTAGCCAAATTTAACTGATCTATGCCTTAGATCCTTTATATGTATGTATATGTATCTTTAGCTAAGCAGGTTAAGAATGCTATGAATCTTCTTGGTTTCCCCCCACCCCCCACCCAAAAAAAAACTAAACTAAACTTAATCAAGAATGGTAGATTTCTTGTTAGTTAATTCTCAATTTTTGTGGTTTCCCAAAAAAATAATCTACTTAATCAATTTATATATATGGATGATTACTTGATTAGGGTCCGAACTGGGGGTGATCGTGAGGACCACCGACAGGGGCGGATCCAGACGGATTGTTCAGTGGTGTCAAACTCGGAAAAAAAAATTCTTACAAATAAAAATTTTATAAAATAACTTACAAAACTAAACAATTCTCAAATATTATTTATAATAACATTTTTCGAGGTTTCATTGCTTAAAATTGTTGCATGATATAGCCTCATTTTTTATAGTTACAAAAATATCATGTTCAATGTATGTTACAAAACAGTCATTCATCCATTCATCTCCCATTTGGTTACGGAGTTTATTCTTCACGATATTTATGACTGAAAATGTCCTTTCAACAGTTGTAGCAACGAGCAAAAGTAGAGCCAATTTCAGCAACAAATAGACTTGGGGATACACATCATCCTTTCTTTTCTGAACTAACATTTGAGCCAATTCCCCAATTCCTTCTATACTCGAAAAATTGGAATCGTTTCCCTATATCCACAATATAGAAAAATAGAAAAATTGGCTTAATGACTTAGTTAGATTTGGGAATTAGGGATTGTTGCCTAGTGTCCGCTCACTTAGTATATATATAACATAATACAGTGTGGTTATGTTTCTTAGTATACATGTTCACTTTAGACCCTCTTAATTTTTTTTTTCCTAATATGACCCTCTTAATTTTTTTCCCTCCTAATATTACCCCTGACCCCCTGAAAATTCAGTGGGTTCAGGTGCCCCCTGCCCTAAGGCAGGTCCGGCCCTGACCACCGACACTACTAGTTTTTTTTTTCTCCTCCTTTGATCTATGCATGTTTTTGTCCATGAGTTCCAATAAGTGGTGTTTGATTGCATCTTAATACATCTTAATAACACACCTCTTAATATATCTTAACATCACACATTTTTGTATTAAGAGATTCTCTGAATAGTTAAGATACCAATATGAGTCTAAACTATCTAGATGACCTCTTAATACAAAGATGTGAGATATTAATATGCATTAAGAGGTGAATTGTTAATATACAATCAAACACCACATTTATATATTATCCAAACTCTAGAGGCTTTTACTCACGTGAAGATGAGATTGTCCAATTTATATAGACTTAATTCTCAATTTATTTAATAATTTCTAATTTTTTCGTTGTTTTATATTACAGTGTTTTGCATACGATATTTATTATATAATTATTACTATATTATGTTAAATTTACATCAACTTCTTATATATATATATATTTTTATTTATATATATCATACCAAAGTCTGCATTAGGCATAAATTTTGCGTCCGTTTGTGGATGATTAACTTCTTAATAAAAGATTACTAGAAGATAAGTTTGTAGGTTTGTAAGTTGATTTTAATATAGAGTCCTTTTAAGGGGACAATTTTTTTGCTGACATTCTAACGACATTATTATTTTTTTTGTAGTACTTTTCAAAAAATATATAGTATTTATTTCGACTGAAATTTTTGTAAAAAACAGTGTTTTAGATGTAATTTGGATACATACAAGAAACAGAGTTGTACAGACGGTACATACACTATTTCTTGTATGTTTCCAAATTACATCTAAAACACTATTTTTTATAAAAATTCAGTTGAAATAAATATTATACATTTTTTGAGAGGTACTACAAAAAAAACTAAAAAAATATATTTAAAAAAAATAATGTCGCTAGAATGTCATCAAAAAAATATCTCCCTAAAGTTATTGTTTAATATAAGACTTTGGAGCCAATTTCAATTCAAACAAAAGTCATCAAAATTCTTGGACTCATTCTCCAATGACCGTTTGTACCGACCGGTCTAGTGACCGATCCAAAAAAAATTATTATTATTATTATTATTTTTTGCATCCCCTTCTAAAAAAATAGAATATTTATTTTAATTGAATTTTTTACAAAAAAAAAAGTAATTTAGGTATAATTTGGATATAAACAGGGTTGAACCGGTTGGTCGGCCTAGAATTATTAATTTTCTTGTTGATAAACAAATCTAACCTAACTCTGTCCGAAAATGATATATTTTATTCGATTTTTGTTATATATATAATATAACCCTTTGCATATAAAAGGTTAACTCCTTTAGCACCCAATATACATGGACAAAAATTTTGAAATATATATTTACTATTCAATTTTCAGGCTAAAATTATTTGTGAAAATATTACATTTTTAAAATTTAAATCTATCATAAGCAAATCTTAATATATGGAGAAGAAAAAGAAAAAAAAAACACCAACCATATTAGACGATAGAACATCAAATTTAGTACTACCCCCCCCCCCCTCTCTCTTTTAAAAATACATTTTCCTTTTCCTTAATTCATTTTAGAGAAAAAATTGCATTTTTAATTTACAATTAGAAAACGGCATGATATTGCAAATATTTTTCTGGACATAAGAAAAAATATTTTTAATTTGTTATTGTCTTTTTTATTATATTTATACCACCATTAAGAAATTCTTAACTAATATAAAGGCAAATTTTATAAAATAAAATTACCTTAAAATTACGTTTTAGAAATATCTGTGTTTGGAAATGAGGGAGTATACAAAAATTGTAGGATTTGGGACATTCTTGCTGGAAGTTGTCTATTGTTGTCTTATATAATACTCCCTTCCTCGAGAGCAGATCATCTGTCCCTATTATCTCTGTCTTTCCACTTAAATTTTAACTTCTAATCTCTTATTTAATTTTAGAGTTAATTGATGTTAAGTAAAGGGTATGTGTCAAAATTTAATTTGGGGGACAAAAAAATGGGGACAGAGGATCTGCTCTCCCCTTCCTCCTTTAATATAAGTTGTGTTAAAAAAATATTTTTGTCCCTTAATATAAGTCGTTTGAGAATTTCAAGTAAACATTAATCGCTTAATTTTTAATATTACTCTAAGTATTAAATATAATTGTCCAATAAATAAAATTCTTTTTTTTTCAATACAAAGATAATGTAAATAATTAATATTATATTTAATAATACTATACAATCATCTCCTTAATACTTGTACAAAATTCTTAAAACTGACTTATATTAAGCCATGGAGGGAGTAGGTGGTTCAAATTCTTTTTGTTAGTCAAAATCTTTTAATCAAATTAAACCCAAGATTCGAAATTAATTATTCAAGTGGCAATTAAGTTAAAAAAGTGGTTGAAAGATGTGATCGGTTGGTGAAGAAGTTGTTGACATGTAATTTAAACTCTTTGATTAAAAGGTAAAGAATAAGCTAGTGCTCATCAATTGTCTTTAGACCTAGGACTATGGGGACTCATTGTGTTTAGTGCTAGTACACTAAAAGTATAGGATGTAAAGTGTCTATTTATAAAGTGTGGGATACAAAATGTAAAATAAGGATAAATTAAAAACAGCAAGGCGCATTTAACTCAAAAAATAATTAAAAACCTTTTTTAACATTGTTTTTTAAGAATATTAGTTTTTTAAGAAATATAAATTATCAAACTTTTTATATTCAGTAAGATAGTTTTTTTCCCTTCATGCTTTAGTTTTGATAAATATTCATTTATTCTTATCCTCCACACTTATTACTAAGCATATCCATAATTTATGTTTATGGGGTGTAGAAAATTGAATGAAACCTTACAAATAAGGCCAAAGAGGATGGGCCGGGTTGATCAAGTGTTTGTAAGAAACATGTAAAAACACAACAAGGCTTCAAATTGAGTTCTAAATAAAATTCGGACCATTGTTCAAAAGTTCCTAACAATCTCATTAGAAATTTACTTAGAAATCACAATAAATTCAAAATATTAACTTTCATACAACATTATTGGCCCATTTTGAAGTACCAGATTACAAAATCTGTTTGATAATAATTATAAAGTTTCTTAATTCCTAGTAAAGAAATAACTTAATTGTTTTACTGATCAATAACATGCTTCTATAATTGATTTTTTTACCTTTGACTAAGGACTTTAATGTTAGACAGTTAGTTCTATAGTTAACTATTCCAGTATATATGTTACTCGTTAGTTTATATACACTATAAATAACAAGTTGTTAACTAATATTAGTTAAGTTATCCTATTCGTTGATTTAATGATGATTATAATTAGTTAACTATTCCAGTATGTTATTCGCAAGTTGTGTGCTGAGCTTGATTTTAAATAGAAGATAGTGAAGTTGAAGTGTGACGGTCAAAGTGCTATTCATTTAGCAAAGAATCTTGCATTCCATTCACGGTCGAAACATATAGATATCTAGTATCACTTCATTAGAGAGAAGGTTGATGAGAAACTGCTGATTCTCTTGGAGCAGGTTGACACGGTAGTGAACGACACATACTTCTAAACTAAAGCAGTTAGTTTGGCGAAATTTGAGTTGTGTACATCTGAGGTGAGTATCAAGAAGTATTCATCAAGTGAGAGAATGTTGAGATTAACTCATACTTCTACAGATTTGACGCATGACCACTACAATAGGGTATAAGTCGGGATCTCTCTCCTCAGTGAGCGAGCGTCTGCTCAGCTCGCCGGTGAACTGGTGGGGGTTGCAAGGGGTAGCTCCCCTGGAAACAAAGTGCAAAGTGCAATTGAGCTTCATGATTTATTAGTAGCCCGATCTTGGGTTTTAGGCGTCATGCATTTGGACTCACGTTATAACAACTAGGATTTTCTAGTTACTATAAAAATATTGTTTGGTGTGTGCATCATTAATTATAGAGAGTGTGATGTATCTAGTGAATACATCAAACAAACAGAACTAGTTAAATTGATAAACCTGAATATATTATATATTTTTATTTTTCCGTCTTTCATATAATATTTGTGTGATTACAATATTTTTCGTTCTTAAATTCTAACTTTTGTAAAGAAATAAACATTATCGTTGAATCTTAGTGGATTATCTGCTGCATTTGCAACCCTAGCAATCTGGTGATTAACTAAATTACCTCCTCCTACTACTATGCAATAGATGACAAATTCTGTTATTCAATCCCTTATTTGTCCCTGTTAAATAAATAAATCTTTATTCCATTTAATGGACAGAATAAGAATTACACTTTTTGACTAATTGGGCACAAACAAAAGGTTCAATAGTTTTTATATAACATTTTAATTTGAATTGTGTACTATAATAGTCGATCTGTTGAGAAAAATTATTTTTTTATATTATATATATGATCTTCTTTAGAACAAGTGTAAGACCCCGAATTTTATGAAATAAAAGTATTCAATTTTTCTTATAATTACAATTCAGTAAAGGGTTAAATTGATAAAAGGTTAAAGTTAAGGGTGAAATATGGAATTTTTTTCAAAATAAGCAAGTGGTTATAAAATACTCATTGTTGTCGGGGAATATTCGTTTGGTCGTGGAATATTCTTTCTGTCGGGGAATATTCGTACGACGGCGCAGCCTTTTGTGGGCCCCGTAACAAAATAACTGTCGGATGAAGAAAACGACAAATTAAAGTTTTTTATAAATAACGGCGTAGTCGTTACTGTTAACACTGTTGGAATACCCGGTGGGTAAAGTAAAATAATACGCGTTGTTGCACAGTAGCACACGGTATTGCACCAATTATTGACTCTTACGTAAGAAGGCATTACTCAATAATGGTTACAGTAATTACTGTTCAGTATTTTATTTTATTGGTTCAATAATTACTGCATTGATATTTTATATCACTGTTGTTTCAATAATTGTCACTACACAGTATTTTTTTCATTATCGAAGCAATAATTCATATTATCTGAATAATATTATTAGATAACATTATTGGCAATGTCTAGAAAGTTCTGTCTAAGGAGAGGTTTGGTCACCTAATTGCGCGCCAATAAGAAGAAATTCTTATTGGAAAGCCCCCTCTTTCCTGGGAACGGCCTGGTTGCTAGTACTGTGATTCTGTAATATTATTTGTGAATAATTAATTATTGA